>JAOWBW010001354.1:220805-333049 GCA_026119855.1 Campanula takesimana | reverse complement strand
TTTCTTATTGAGAATAAGAAATTTTCTATTTATTTAAATGATGTGCTTTATGGTATTGCTAATTCATTTAATGGCCTTTATATCTTGGATGTCAGAATGAAAATAATGTCTATCATGTAAATAAGAAATCTAAACCTAATGATGTAAACATACTTATCTGTGGCATTGCCGTCTTGTCATATTAATGAGAAGCGTATCTCAAAACTCCATGGGGACGGACTTTTGGGTTCATGTGACTTAGAGTCATATGATACTTGTGAGTCATGTCTTCTTGAAAAATGACTAAGACACCTTTTACCAAGTTGGGTGAAAGGGCAGCGACTTATTGGGGTTGATACATTCTGATGTATGCGGACCATTAAGTAGCAATGCTATGGGAGGATTTCAATACTTCATAACCTTCACTGATGATTATAGTAGATTTGGGTATGTTTTACCTAATGAAACATAAAAGTGAAGCATTTGAGATATTTAGAATATTTCAAATGAAGTAGAAAAACAACTTGGCAAAAGTATAAAGGCACTTCGATCAGATCGTGGTGGGAATACTTGAGTCAAGGATTTGATGATCATCTAAAGAATTGTGGAATAGTTTCACAATTGACTCCACCTGGAACACCACAATGGAATGGTGTGTTCTGAGAGGAGAAATTGGACTTTGTTAGACATGGTTCGATCAATGATGAGTCAAGTTGATCTTCCAATATCCTTTTGGGGTTACGCTCTAGAACCGCTGCTCTCACACTAAATCAAGTTCCAACTAAATCGGTTTAAAAGACACTCCATATGAGATGTGGAGTGGAAAGAAACCTAGTTATCTTTCATGAGATTTGGGGTTGCGAAGTTTATGTCAGAGACTTATCTCTACACACTAGCACACAAATCTGATAAATGTATTTTCTCGTGGGATATCTTAAGGAAACTAAAGGATATTACTTTTACAACCGAGAGGACAACAAGTGTTTGTTGCCCGAACTGGTGTCTTTCTAGAGAAAGAGTTTCCTCTCCAAAGAAATCAGTGGGAGTAAAATAAATCTTGAAAAATTCGAGACCCAGAAAATAACATTGAACCAATAGTGGAACAAGAACAAGAACCACAAGGAGTTGTGGAACCTGTTCAAAATAACAAGCAACTCGCAGATCTAGTAGGTTACGATCCGAGCCCGAGAGATATGGATTTCTCGTAACGGATAGTAATGACGTGGAAATCATTGAGAATGATGAACCGTCAACCTACCAAGAGGCAATGTCTTCTCCTGATTCGACAGTGGCTTGGAGCCATGGAATCCGAATTGCAATCCATGCAAGACAATCAAGTTTGGAATTTGATTGATGCGCCCGAAGGTGTAAAAACCATAGGATGCAAATGGGTCTTCAAGAAGAAGACTGACATGGATGGGAAGGTGCATACTTACAAAGCTAGGCTTGTAGCGAAGGGTTATAGGCAAGTTCATGGCATTGACTATGATGAGACCTTTTCACCCGTAGCAATGATCAGTCTATAAGAATTTTGCTTGCCATTGCCGCATATCATGATTATGAAATATGGCAGATGGACGTCAAAACCGCTTTCCTGAATGGAAAACTCCAAGAGGATGTGTATATGACACAACCAGAAGGTTTTGAACAAGATTCTAAGGTATGCAAATTGCAAAGATCCATCTATGGATTGAAGCAAGCTTCAAGGAGTTGGAATCTCCGTTTTGATGAATCGGTCAAAGAGTTTGGTTTCATCAAAAACGAAGATGAGCCTTGTGTATACAAGAAGATTAGTGGGAGCATAGTGCTATTCCTTATTTTATACGTGGATGACATATTGCTCATTGGAAACGACATTCCTACACTTCAGTCTGTGAAGACTTGGTTAGGAAAGTGCTTCGCAATGAAAGATATGGTGAAGCCGCATATATACTTGGCATTAAGATCTATAGAGATAGATCAAGGAGGCTACTTGGTTTAAGCCAAAGTACATACATTGACAAGGTCATTAGAAGATTCCATATGGAAAATTCTAAGAGAGGAACCTTGCCCGTGTTACATGGAGTTTCTCTAAGCAAGACTCAATGTCCTAAGACAAAAAGATGAGCGTGAGAAAATGAACGATGTTCCATATGCTTCGGCAATTGGGTCCATCATGTATGCCATGATTTGTACTAGGCCGGATGTATCTTATGCTTTGAGCATGACAAGTAGATACCAATCCGACCCTGGCGAAAATCACTGGATAGCCGTAAAAGCGATTTTAAGTACTTGAGAAGGACTAAAGACTCGTTTTTGGTCTATGGAGGAATGGAAGATGATCTCGTTGTAAATGCTTACACGGATGCAAGCTTCCAAACCGACAAAGATGATAGCCGATCGCAATCGGGTTTGTGTTTATGTTAAATGGTGGAGCTGTAAGCTGGAAGAGTTCCAAGCAAAGTACAACCGCTGATTCTACAACAGAAGCTGAGTATATTGCTGCATCGGATGCTGCAAAGGAAGCTGTTTGGATTAAGAAGTTCATAACTGAACTTGAAGTGGTTCCTAGTATTGCTAATCCAATAGACCTTTATTGTGATAATAATGGTGCTATTGCTCAAGCAAAGGAACCAAGACCACATCAAAAATCCAAACACATACTTAGGCGTTTTCATATCATTCGAGAGATCGTTGATAGGGGAGACGTAAATATATGCAGAGTACCTACTGATGACAATGTTGCGGACCCGCTAACAAAGGGACTTCCACAAGCTAAACACGATGGTCATGTTAGGTCCATGGGTATTAGATACATGGGAGATTGGGCCTAGGGCAAGTGGGAGATTGTTGGTAGTGGTGCCCTAGGCACGTTTAATAAACGTTGTAATTGTTATCATTTATTTCATATCAATAAAGAGATGTTTTGATTATTATTGTTGTTCATGTTTACTTATAATAATCCCCGTCCCTAGTACTTATTAAGCACTAGTATAAAGGATAAATGATCATGAGATGATCATGTTAGATTTATGGGTACTTGTTTGGAACAAGGTACTGGACATGACCCGCTGTATGATATTTATGTCATGGTCTATGTCGTACATATATCTCATATTAGTTATGTCATTTGAATCCTTAGATATGAAGTTATTATAGTCTTCCACTTGATGAACATTATGTTTGACATATTCAAACGCTACCTTAACACGGTAGTTATAAAAGGGTATGATTGGCATAATCGGATTCCCGTTGGGAAGAATAATAAGCTAAATGAATTTGTCCCTCCACGGAGAGATGTCAAGCTTGGGCCTCTCGTAGGAATGATGTTGATGAAATGTTCGGCCGGACTCAAATGAATTAATTGGATCAATGTCATTTGGATTATCAACATATTCGGAATCGAGAAAGTATTGAACAAAACAAGCTGACTCTTTGACCATGACTTGTGTTCAATGACATCGTGGACAAAGGGATTGTGACATATTCTAAGAGGAATGCGAACTTGTATCTAGTTATACTAATTGGGTAGGTATGACGGTTTGCTAGAACCTAATCATATCTTATGGGATCATGTTTGAGCTCATTGCCAACTTAGTATAATCCTAGAGGGTCACACACAATAGAACGAATCTTTAAAAGGGACTACATTGGAATTTTGGAAATTCTGGACTTTCTGGGAAGTGGGCGACCGCACATTCTGGACTGGGCGGCCGCACACTTAGCCAAATTTTGTACCAGTTTTGTTTCAGATAGTTGTGCGACCGCACAGAGGGTTTTGGACGGCCGCACAGTACTTTCGGGTGGCAGATTCCTAATTTGATTAGGAAACGAATTTTGGACGGATTTTAACACAAGTTTCCTATTTGGAATAGGTCATACTTGTGTATAAAAGACCAAATTCGGCCAGCACGCAATGCTAATGATTTTGTGAGTCTCAAAGAGTTTGAGAGAGGGTTTTTTTTGTTCCAAGACATTCTTGGTTGAGGAACAAAATAATATACAAAATAAATTCCATATAGTTCTTTTGATTGTGAAAAAGTGTTTCGCAATTTGGTCTAGCAACCAAGATCAAATAAGCTCCTTTGATATTCGTTCGAAGTGTGGATACCGCTAGAGGGTGAAAATCATCATCTTCAAAGTTCGTGTTCAAGCTTTGTGATCGTGATCAAGTCTTCAAACCTCCACCAAAGACCAAGAGAATTTGATAGCCATCAAGGGTTAGTTTATTCCTTTATTCTTATGTTGTATTTGATTTAATCATATGAACGGTTCCATGGCTTTGGGTTTCAAAATTTTAAATGCTGAATTCCGCTGCGCATGCTACTAAGAAACCCAACAAAACTCATAAGTAGGACATGTTTCGTTAAGTTTCTAACTGACTCTATTAGTTAGGGACCAAAATGAACATCAAAACTATTGCAGAAGGGCATAAAAGTGATTCCAGCACAAAGATGCCTCGTACGAGACATTGATGTCTCGTATGAGATATCCCCCTTTGACAGTCAAGTTTCAGCAGTTTCCTTGTTGATCTCAACCTCGATTCTTGGCAAAGACTCCTTAATTAGGGAAAGTTGGAAAGGACGATTAGAGAGTCCAAATAAACCTCCTTGGGAATCAAGTCTTTGATTCCCATCCAAATTAAACCCTTTGGCTTAACCCTAAAGTCATAAATCCCTATAAATATAGTTGTTCTTGCTCAGAATGACTAATGGTCAACTAATGAAGGTCTCCTAAAACCCTACACACCCAAAATCTACCAAGAAAACTCTCATAATCAGCCTCCTCCTCTTACCCACGAAATTTAGAAGATCATAAGTCAAGTCAAGTCAAGTTCCTCGGATCGTCAAGGCCTTTAGTCAAGGCCATCCATAGGATTCTCGAAAAACGCTTAGGTAAAACCCTTTGTTTTTCTATTACTCATCTCTTTCTTTGCTTTGAAGTAGTGTGATTCCATTAAAGGATCAGCCTAGAGCCTCTCCAATTCATGGAGATGGTCTCGAAGCATATGATCCAACATCCCAATAAATAGGAAACATATTTATTTTTTTCCTTTTGTGCATGTTTTGCATGATTTTGAGGCAACGATGATGATTTGTTTGCAAGACCAATCCTAGATTGGGTGAATTGGGTGCTCCTTGACCTTCCCAATTCATAACGTAACCCCCGAATCCAGATATCACGATCCTTGTTCCGTTAAACATGGTGGTGACTGTAGACACCCCGCCTTGGACCGCTCACCCCGATTGCACACTTGATTTTGTGTTTCTCCATTTTTTAAGTGTTTTCTGTTAGTTTCTGTTACTTTGGTTAAGTTCCAGACAGACTCCGTTAAGTCCCAGAACTAAACTGAATAACAGTTCTAACTTTCTAGTCCATTATGTCAAAAATTGCTTTTCAGAGTCGTGTGCCTCCGCCTCTTGAGGCCAGACGCGCGCGCCTTCCGCCGCCTAGGTGGGATGCACGCGCTTCTGGGGTGTGTCAGTTACAGATTCTGCCCAAGAATCTCTCCCTTTCTCATTATACATGATTTTGCCCGGGAAAGATTTCTTGGAGACTCCGTTTGGCTCCAAAAACTCCCCTCTTTCAACTATAAAAACCCCTCCAATCCATCATTGGAAGGGACCTTTTCCCTCACTTCTTTTCTAGACTTTTCCTTGGTTTTAGACCTTTTCCCTCACTTCTTTTCTAGACTTTTCCTTGGTTTTAGACCTTTTTCCTCACTTCTTTTCTAGACTTTTCCTTAGGACTTAAGAAGTGTCTCTCCAAGTATTCAACCTCTTCTTCAAGGCTTTTCAAGAGGTTCTATTTGAAGGATACTATAGGTAAATGTCTTAAACTTTCTTCTCCTTCTCCTCCTCCTTCTTCTTCTTCTTCTTCTTCTTCTTCTTCTTCTTCTTCTTCTTCTTCTTCTTCTTCTTCTTCTTCTTCTTCTTCTTCAATCAAATGTGCAATCACCCCAAAACCACTTGAGACATGACACCAATGGTCCTTTCATTACATTGAATTGGCCTAGGAGTCATCTCCCTACATTTTAAACTTTAAAACCCCTTTTTTATCATCATTCAAATAGGAAGAACACATTTATCTTTAAAGTGAATTATGAACAAACAAGACCGACTTCGCTCGAGCGAAATGGGTGTTTAAGTACTTCCCATTTCGTAACCTAACCCCCGAACCCCTCATCCCAAACAATCTCTGTTTTCGTAAATACAACTTAGGCTCATAAACATTAGGTTTTGTTACGTTCCTAAAAAATGTGGGTGGCGACTCTAAAACACAATTAGACATCCTAGGATAATTCACCGCTCTAGCCAAGTGGGGTTTTCTCGGGGTATCTACAGTGGCGACTCTGCTGGGGAACATAGAGGGTTAAACTTGCGTTTTCATTTTTGGGTGTTCTTATTTCTGTTTTCTGGGCATTCTGGTGGAAAAAGGTGAGACACGTGCGCCTCTGGCCTTCTTGGCCTAAGGCGCGCGCATCCCATCTTCACAACCAGAATCGCCCGCCTCTCATCTTGTCCTTCAAATTTCATGTTATTGTGCTAACAGTTTCTGCAGGGGAAAAGTGTTTTTATTTAGGGTCAAGGCAGTCCCTTGAACCCATGAATTTGCAGGTACTGCCCAGAAGCGGGCGCCTCTTCCCTCTAGTGCCTAAGTCGCGCGCCTCCCATCCTCACATCATAAAGCGCGCGCATCTGGGAAACTTTCCAGAACAGAACAGTACACAGAACAGAGCAGTTTTGACAGTGTGGGCACCGGGCCTGCACAAAACCATCTTTTAATTCTCTGTTTTATTTTACCGGTCACACGGGTGATTCGGGAGTTGTAATTTACGTGCTTATGTGTTTTTATCTTTTCTTTTCAAAAAAAAAATATTTTTGTCACGTGATGGACCTCACACTACGCGCACATAATTCCTATTAATTTCTCACTATCGAGTCGCACAAGTCCAACCCCAAACCCGTCGAGGCCCGTCCTAGAAAGTTTCAAGCTCCACTCGACCTTGACTCTTTCGAAGCGGTAAACTTCAGCCCGTGGCGTAGTTCATGACTACATGTCGGGGGTGACCTTTAAGCCTCTCTTTAGCCGAGCACAAACCACACAATTCTAGTTAGGGTCTAACACTCTGTGACCAAGTCGGTTTCCATGTACCGAGATTTCCCTAAACTAATGTTTTCAAATCATACATGCCAACTTGTTGAAACGGAGGCAATAAAAATCCGTCCCCAAAAGTGGTTATTTTGGACGCAAATAAAAAATCCGTCCCCGCATGTATGCTTTACTACATTAATTTAGTTTATTCCCGACACATGTAGGATTCACAAGCGTGGTGGAATCCGATGAGTATATGGGATCGCGAGAAGGTCTATATACTAGTGTGACGATTCCACTATTTTTCTAGAAACCCCAAAAAAAGGACCACGTCCTTCCGACTTTTGTAAATAATAATAAAAAAAAAGAGAAGTCTTTTCTTTATGTGGTTTGAGTCTTTTCTTTTGTTTGTGGGTGAAATAATTTTATCCCAAAAGGTGTTTGTGGGGCCATCCTAAGATCGACCGTGTTCTCTCCATAGGTCCAATGGCTTCAAACGACAACGGCATTCCCGTGTCCAACGAAGGGTTATTCCGCATGGTGGAAACATTGAAAGGGCAAGTTGATACACTAGCCGAGAATGTCCGCCGCAAGGATGATTTATGGCGAGCCCGTTACGAGCATGTGAAAACGGCCCACAAGAAAGAAGTTGCTCAACTCAAGAACCATTGAAAGGGCTCACGAGTGAAAGAAAGGTCTAAAGCATTGATACCGGTTTGGTCAACACTCTCATGTCCTACATTGACCAAAGGCTTAGTGGGCTAAATTTGCACAAGGGCCCAAGCACCAATCTTCATCAAGCTTCTCTCCTCATGACACAATGGAGGCTCTTCCCGAAAAGTTCAAGATGCCCGATATTGGCAAGTTCAACGGCAACTCTTTCCCTGACGCTCATGTTGACTCCTACATTTGTGCCATGCTACAAAGAAAGTGTCTCCTCAAATAATGGCATAATGCTTCCCGCTTACTCTCGAGGGGGTCGCAAAAGATTGGTATATGGGTCTTCCAGTTTCCACCCGCCTCAATTGGGATGTCGCTATGATTGCCTTCAAGTCACAATATCAAGGCAACTCCATATTCCACCCCACCAAGAAGGAATTGGAGAGCACCGTGCAAATGGGTGATGAATCATTTGGGGACTTCTATCGCCGTTGGAATGACAAGCTAGCCGAGATGGTTGATAGGCATTCCAAGAAGGAACAAATGGACATCTTCTTGAAGTGTTTGAAAATGGACTACCGCACTCATCTTAGTGGGGATTTTCACTCCGATTTTTCAAGCAATTATGATCCGGGGGTTAGAATTGACAATTTGCTCCGAGAAGTGGCCGAGTCGTCCTATGACACAAGCTTCAACGACAAAGGGTTCCCAAGCAATGACATGGAAGAATGTAGTGACATGGAAGACTACAACGACAATGAGGACTACAACGACATGGGGGATGACGACAACAATCTCCGTTTCTCTTTCTCTACCTAGAAATAGGATAAAAAAAAAGAGAGTCAAAATTCCTCTAATGTGTGCATTAATGTTTTCTCTCGTCCAATGTTAAATTTGGAGTCAATCAGTAGATAAAAGTCATTCTTGTCCTCATACACTCTTCCAAGTTGTTCAATCTAATTCTTGGCAAAATGATGAAAGGTGTCTAAACAAGTTTTGGAATGAAGGCCATCGCTTGAACGCCTAGGGGCTAGACATCAACGACGGCATCAACAACGAAGACATCAACAACGACGAAATCAAGACGAAGAAAGGTGGAGCAATGATCATGAAGCAAAGTTTTCCAAAGGGGATATATATATATATAAAAAAGAGGCTCGCTAGGTTGAAATCCTCAAATCAACCTAGGCAAAAGTTAGAGCACAAAAAAAAAAAAAAAAATCCCCTCAATAAAAGAAATACAAGATCAACATCATTCCACCGATGAAGGACGAAGCAACAACCATCACTGCGAATGGAGCATCAACAAGAACTACGGTGACCTGAGCCTCTACACTGGAGGAACGTAGGCAACCTTCGGGTCCGGTCTCATGCAAGAAAGAAGATATGTTTAGCCCTAGCGCGTTATGGTGATCGGCCTTCATCTCGAACTTGTCAAGACATCTTTGTACGATTCATTTGCCAATGAATTAATCACCTCAAGACTGAACAACTTTCCTAGATTTGGAATCACTTTCCGTTCCTTGTCGAGTCTAGGGCTTCTATTCTTTCTGCATACTCCCAATTTCTTGCAATCAAATTGGGGCTTTCCTTTTATTCTCTCTTAATGACTTACTTGCCTTCGTGAGTCATTCAACAAATATATACAAAGTCAATACTAGGGGCTACTTCCCTAGCCAAGTCAATGTCACTCATCTTTAGTGACAAGAGGTCTTCACCGCAAAATCACATGTCTTATCTCCTCAACTAGAGTCAATGCACACTTCCTCATTAATCGAGTCAAAATGAAGACGCAAAAGAGATGCCCGCTAGATTGAAAACCTGAAAGGGCGGTGTAGGTAAAAAACAGGGTGCGTCATAAAAAAATGAGAGAGTGAGAGAGAGAAGGGAAAGAGAATGGAGATCTCCGGCCTCTAAGGAAGACAACTGCACAAGCTCTACATTGGATCTCCTCAGCAAATCAATTCCCCACGGAGTAAACTTTGGGATTGCAAAAGGCTTGACAAGATATGGCACCATCAAAGGTTGTCTTGGGTTATCGGCATCATTCTAAAGCAGTGTGTATTTTTGGGTTCATGAAAAGAAGGCCTGTGGTAACCAAGACCCATCTGAGAATGAGCCCATCATAAAAGGGCACGAGATTGCACAAATAATCCCTAGATAGTCAATTGGCTTAGGCAGCAAATAGCAACAACATGTGTCTTAGTTTTCAAAGCTTCTGCAAGTATGTGCTTCTAAAGTTCGCCGAAAGGCTCACGAGAAATGGAGTAGCTCTTGCCATATCCTCTCATGTTTATTCCCTCGCACGAGGATGAGTCACTCTTTCTTTTCTCAACAAATGGTGACGCCCTAGGGGCTATGTGACTCAAGAACAAGGGATTCTTTTGCTTCATTTGACAATCAATAAGCCCTAGGGGATATGCTCGAGAAAGATGTGTGAGACTATCCTCAAAATATCTCAAAAGGGATGTCAAAAAGCCCTCTTATCATGTGTGCCCGTACTCGTTCCCCCAATCAAGGATGGACCTTTCTCGCAATCAATGATGGCACTCTAGGGGCTACGGTCAAGTCTTAAAGGCTCCCTCGGCAAGAAGCAATTCACTTCAATGTCGCCAGCAACATTTGAAGCTTTATACCGAAAGGTCTCAAGGGGCTTCGCAATCTACAATCTTTTGGGCTACGGCATTACAGTGATACAAGCAAAGGGCAATATTGGGGCTTCGCAATTAACAAGCTTTTGGGCAGTGGTACCCGAGCAATACAATTTGGGAGTAGTCTTATGGCTCCATGAAAGGATCAAACTTCAATGGTCCCTCAACACTTCCAGTCAAAAGGCCTTTTGGTTTTAAATGAAGGCTCCGATGATATGAATGAATTTGATGATTCTTGTTAGAACTCACAGCGAGATTATGAAGGGAGTCTTAGAGAAAAGGAAAAGGATTCAATATGCTAGACTCACCCAGCTGAGTTATAGCGGGCAATGCCAATATGTTAACTCTATAAGCAGAGTTACGGGCAATCCCAATGTTTCCGCAATACATCACCCCCTTCTCCAAGATCAAAAGCACAGACTGCATCCGAAGATCCGCCGTCGGTTCAACTCAAGAAGACTCGAGCAAACATACCGTTCGAGACTTTATCACGCCAAGACCTTATCATCTGCAACAACATCACCATCTCCCACGAGACGTCTCCCGAAGACCGTACTACATTTTCAACATGGACCTTCCGCCATTTGGGTATCAACAACAAGAAGGGCCATCCATCTCCAAGCAAGAGAAAGAAGGAGATCGCCTTCAAGAGTTCTTCCCAATAGCGCCATCCGCTCCTGTCAGGATCCCGTCCTCGGGGGCGAAACGAGCAAGGTTCGCACGAGGACAAAATGTCAAACACGGGAACCGGTCAAATTTAACGGAGTCGCCACATTTTGTTAATTTTAAACCCAACAAAATGACAAAGGTTTGAGTTCAAAGGTTCGGAGGTCAGCTTACAACTTGGAGGAGTTTTTATGTCCTCTCAAGTTGCCTCGGACAAAGCCGAGTCTCCCTAGGTTACTTAAAATGTGCATATGTGTGTGCGTGTATTTAACGGAAAGATTCTGTCATTGATTTTATTTGAGAAAACTTGACTAAAAAAGGGGGCCTTGAGTGATAAGATAAAGGTCAGAGGGCAAAACAGACAATTTTTCCCTCCTACCTAAAGTAGCCGTACGGCTGGAGGAGGCGATCCTGGGGTTTTACAGTTTGCTCATGAACAGTCCAGTTCAGAATAGAAACAGGGTATTCTGTCTGAAGCTGGACAAACTGTTTGTGATCCCAGTTTGCAAAAAATCATTTTACAAGTTTTATAACATCATTCCTATGCTAAATGATCATCACTTGGTCCCCAAAAACAAGTATTTGGGTGTGATCATGAGCAATCATAGGAGAAAATCAAGAAAGTTGATGAATATCCCCTTTGGACCCAAGTTGGTCATTTGGTGAATAAAGATTGGAACTTTATCACCAAGATGACATTTTATGACATAAAATCCTTTCAAGAGTCAAAATAACACATAAAGATTGAATCTTTATGACCCAAAAGTGGGATTTTGAGGCTAAACCAAAGAGGAAAGTGATGAACACTAAGGTTTCATCATCCTCATGATTATCATGGCCAAATAAGCATACCATTTACATGAATAAGGAATATAAATGACAATCAACAAGTCTATGAGTGTCTAGGTTTAGAACCTCTTCCATACAAGGTATGGAGGGCACCTTTGAACTTCTCATAGCTTGGACAAGATAGTAATGAAATAGATAGATATATATAGTGCTTGATAATGGACAAGTCTTGCAAGAAACAAAAGGTGCTTGAAATGGACAAGTCTTTGCATGAATGAAGAATAAATACATGTATAACCAAGATATAAGAAAGAAAATAGGATTAATATGAAGAGAAAGGAGGGGGGAGGTGGCTTAACCTATGATGGTTAAGGCCAATCTTCCTTTCTTCTCTCCTTTTTTGTATGTGATCACTCTCACTCTTTCTCTGTGGCAATTCCAGCAGAGTGACCTCTCTAATGTGTATTTATACCCCCCTGAAATGATCAGCAAGGGGTTCTATTTATAGGGACTGAGGGCGCCCAAACCAGCCATACGGCTAGGCCCCTCTAGTCCCCAAATCATCCGTACGGCTCAGCCTGGCGAGCTTCTAGATTTTTCCAATTTTATACCAGAGTAGTCCTGGAATTTATAGTTTATCCTAGGGAGGTCCTGGCTTATCAGCTTATCCCTGAAATGGTGCTAAGGCTACCTCTAAGATAGGTCGGTTTCAGATTGGGGTACTTATAGAGCCCCTCGGCAACGTCGCTTCGAAGGAGCGGGGTTGTCGATAAAAATAAGCATCCCAATCTGACGGGACGACGGCTTTAACCGATTTTGGTTGCATGGCTGGTCCTAGTTGTGTAGGATTCCTACGTATCCCGTTCGCAGGGAATCAAGCCTAACGTAGTTCGGGGTGAGAGATTTAAGGCTACTCAAACCTATAGACGACCGTCGAGGTCGGGTGGGAAACTCGGGCATGACACTAAGGGGTCAGAGGCGAAGGTTCGGGCATGACACCAAGGGGTCAGAGGCGAGACATTTGGGCATGACACCAAGGGGTCAGAGGCTAAGGCATTTGGGCATGACACCAAGGGGTCAGAGGCGAGACATTTGGGCATGACACCAAGGGGTCAGAGGCAAAGGCATTTGGGCATGACACCAAGGGGTCAGAGGCTAAGGCATTTGGGCATGACACCAAGGGGTCAGAGGCGAGACATGGTCAACTTGGCTCTATGGGAGAGGGTTGACTTGCTGGGGATATGGTTAAATTGACTCACACGGGACAGATTTTTACTGGGCTTACGTCGGGGACGGCCTATGGTGACTATTCCAAGTCATAGTTAATGGGCTTACGTCGGGGATGGCCATGACAAATTTTTAACTAGGCTTACGTCAGGGACGGCCAATTTTGGACATTTAACTGGGCTTACGTCAGGGACGGCCAATGATGACTTTTTAACTGGGCTTACGTCAGGGACGGCCAATTTTGGACATTTAACTGGGCTTACGTCAGGGACGGCCAAATAAGTACTAGGCAAAAGACCGTTTCCAAATTTTAACTTTTAACTGGGCTTACGTCGAGGACGACCAATTTTATTTCACAAATCTGGGCTTACGTCGCGGACTGCCAGATTTTTGTCTCAGAGGGTCGCTAGGGGGACCTATATTTTTATCTCAAAATGGGTCACTCGGAGGACCTATACTTTTCTCAAAATGGTCACTCGGGGACCTAAACTTTTCTCAAGATGGTCACTCGGGGGACCTAAACTTTTCTCAAGATGGTCACTCGGGGGACCTAAACTTGTCTTAAAATGGTCACTCGGGGGACCTAGACTTTTCTCAAAATGGTCACTCGGGGGACCTAAACTTTTCTCAAAATGGTCACTCGGGGGACCTAAACTTTTCTCAAAATGGGTCACTCGGGGGACCTAGACTTGTCTCAAAATGGTCACTCGGGGGACCTAGACTTTTCTCACAATGGTCACTCGGGGGACCTAAACGTTTCTCAAAATGGGTCACTCGGGGGACCTAAATTTTTCTCAAAATGGTCACTCAGGGGACCTGATTTTTTTTCAAAATGGGTCACTCAGGGGACCTAAGTTTTCTCAAAATGGGTCACTCGGGGGACCTAAATGTTCTCAGAATGGTCACTCGGGGGACCTAAGTTTTTTTTTTCTTTCAAAATGGGTCACTCAGGGGACCTAAGTTTTCTCAAAATGGGTCACTCGGGGGACCTAAATGTTCTCAGAATGGTCACTCGGGGGACCTAAGTTTTGTCTTGAAAGGGGTCGCTCGGGGGACCTACATGTTTTCAGAAGGGGCTTGACTCTTACTTGGTCAACCGGGTCAACATGGGCTTACGTCTTGGACGGCCAATTTTATTTCACAAAGCTGGGCTTACGTCGCTAGGACTGCCAGATTTTTGATTTCACAAAGCTGGGCTTACATCGCTAGGACTGCCGAAAGTTTGATTTCACAAAGCTGGGCTTACGTCGCTAGGACTGCCGGATTTTTGATTTCACAAAGCTGGGCTTACGTCGCTAGGACTGCCGGAAGTTTGATTTCACAAAGCTGGGCTTACATCGCTAGGACTGCCGGAAGTTTGATTTCACAAAGCTGGACTTACGTCAGGGACTGCCGGATTTTTGATTTCACAAAGCTGGGCTTACGTCGCTAGGACTGCCGGAAGTTTGATTTCACAAAGCTGGGCTTACGTCGCTAGGACTGCCGGGTTTTTGGGAACCTAAAATTTCTAGGTTCGATTCAAGTTGCAAGAGCCAAGGAGGGCATTTCCAGATTCTGGGAAATCTTGTTCAAGGTACGAGGGGCACAAGGGTAATTTCAGGCTGAGATTTTTCCTCGCCCAAACCATCCGTACGGATGTGGAGGTCATCTCTTTCTTTTTCAAAACACTGCAGCCATACGGATGGTCTCACCTATTTTTCAAAATTTAGTCGAAAGAACCGAAAGGAGACATGCGAAATTGAGAGGGAGACTCCACCAACTTGCAAATTTTCTTGCTCTAATTGTTCAAGGATCAACCATGGCGGGTCGGGCACGCGCGGGCTACCCTAGAGGGGCGGAGAAGAGGCTAGACATGGCTCGAAATTTTCGAGGCTACACTGTTAATCTTCGGGATGAGGGAGCGGGTTTCTACAAGTCTCCCACCGTTCACTTGTGCCATGGTGACGGGGTAAGCATTCTTAAGCTCTTCCCACTCAGATTTGGGTCTTGTATGTCTCTCCTAGGCTTAGGGTTCTTGTCCATGCCATTTGAGATTTTTGCATTTCTTGACACAATTTCGTGAAATTGACCTCATTTTTGTGTCATTGGGACCATTTGGGACGTGGGTATGTGCTCGTAGCCTCATTTGAACATGCCTAGCTATACTCCCCAAAATCAAAGTATGTTGCCCGCGGCCTATGCATAAACTACTTGTACCTTAGGCTTGACTAGTCATTTTGGCGCAACTAGGTGCATGCTAGCATCTTCTAGGGCAAGTTGTTGCATGTTCATGGGACGGGCATATGATTGTTGAGACCAAAGTGATAATTTCTCCGAATATGACACTTGAAAATGACTTACGCATTGTTAAAGGGGACGGAAAATTTTCTCCAAAAATGGCCCTTAAAATGACTTATGCAATTTTAAAGGGGACGGGAAACTCTTCTCCAAAAATGGCCCTTAAAATGACTTATGCAATTTTAAAGGGGACCGAAACCTTTCTCCTATTTGTTATTCTTTTTCCTTGTGCAATCATTACGAGCATTGGTATCTGTAAACTATGTTATTCATACCTTTGCTGTGTTTACCTGCAGGGCGGTGATCCCAAATCTCGAGGGTCGCCGGATGCTTGCTTCTCTTTGTGGGAAGCCATGCCT
This sequence comes from Campanula takesimana, assembly GCA_026119855.1. NCBI lineage: Eukaryota > Viridiplantae > Streptophyta > Magnoliopsida > Asterales > Campanulaceae > Campanula > Campanula takesimana. The sequence continues at coordinate 317,367 of JAOWBW010001354.1, read as the reverse complement.
GAGTCCGTTGACGGTATCCCTGGTCCAAGGGAGTGGGTGGCACGCACAGGATTGGTGTCCTTCATCGAGGCTGTGGGGGGTTGGTGAATACCAACAAGAGTATGGGGCTTCTCAATGCCCTTGGTGAGTATTGGTGGGATACAACCCACACTTTCCACTTGAGTTGAGGGGAGGTAACTGTGACCCCGGTTGATTTTGCTGCCATCACTGGGCTTTCCTTTGACGGACATCCAGTCGTTTGGAGGGATAGAATATCTGAGGGAGAGGTCCAGGCACTCGTTGGATTCTCGGGCCCCACTAAGGGTTTGGGTATCCTGGTCCAGAACGTTGAGAGGGCCATTCGGGCCAACATTCCGGAGTATTTGGCGGGTCGGATCACAGCTGAGCAGCTTGGGCGCTCTTACGTGTGGCTCCTCCTTGGCAACACCATTTTTGCCAATGCTGACACAACGTGCATGTTTCCCCTTCTTGGGTCACTCACCACTCCCGAGGCCATCAGGGATATTGCTTGGGGAGAAGCAGGTCTGGCCGAGCTGTACATGGAGCTCAATAAATATAGCCGAAGGGCGAACAAGTCTCTGGCTTGCTTCCAATTTGTTCTCGAGGTATCCTCTATCTTGTTTGTTCCTTTACCTCATTTTTTTTTTTGCACTGATGGCACTTCTTATGTGTCTCCTTTCAGGCTTGGTACTACGAGGTTTTCGGTAGCTATCCGTGGAGACTGGCCGTTGACCGAGACCTGGTTTTTCCGGCCATGACCTGCTGGGCTAGGGAAGCTAGGGAGAAGAGGGGGTCCAAGGGACGTGTCTCTGTTCGTTATGCCGATGTGAAGGCAGTTTTGAAGGGTGTCATGCCAGCGGAGCTCAATCTTTTCCCTTGGTCTCGGTACGAGGGGCAGGAGGTGGGCTTTGACCCGAGCGAGGCTCTGAGGGTGACCCGGCAGAGGAGGTTGTTGGTGGGTTTCCGAGGGGAGGCCTTTTATTTAGGCAGAGGGTACCGGTGGACCCACCTGAGGCCATGTTTGTGGTTGATCGGGGAGAGGACCCGCATATTATGGGAGTAGATGCGATTGGTTTGATTACCGATGAGCCATACGGATGGTTCGTGGCCACGAGGCTGAGATCACCACAGGTGGTGGCTTCTGGGGTAGCTCCTCTGGTGTGGCAGGACTACTCTTTTATCTATACCGACGGCCGGGTTCACATGGTAGCCGTGTCCGTTACCGAAGGGGGAGCCCCTGTTGAGGACATTCCTGATGACGCGGTATGCTTTCTTTCCCATTCTCGCGCCCATGTCCTCACCTTTCATTCTCTTTTGCTGAACTCTCCCATTTCCATGTGCAGATTGCGGGACGAGCGTTGCTGCGGCGGCCTACCTTCATGGGGTGGGCCAAGAAGTGGTTCAAAAAGTTTATAGGTCGTTCTCGCAAGGGGACTCAGAGGGAACACGTCTTCGTGCCGGGCCGGAGTTCGGTGAGCGGTGAGGAGAGGCCTCGTAAGAGGGCGTCGAGTGTTGAGCTGCCTCCTTCCTTCGTCCGTAGTCAGTCCATGAGTGCTGTGGATACTTCCTCTCTCCGGGATTCTCTGCGGGCTTCCGGTACCCATGAGATCGCTTCGGATCCTTTCGCCCATCTGACCTTGGAGTGACCTGAGACCTCTTATGTTGACCGTTCCGGTACTGCTTCCCAATCTGCCTGGCATTCCTTGCAGCCTTCCACCAGTGGGGACATGAGCTTAGCAGAATCCCTCTTCCATTTTACCCCAGCACTTATTTCACTCGGGGGCCGGGTCTGTCCGATTTACCGCCCCCTGATTCTGACCCAGATTCTGAGTAGTTGTACCTGTCTTTGAACAATTTTCTTTTTGTCTTTGTCTTATTTTTGCAAAACAATATGTCATGAAAACTTGTTGCTTTATTGAGTTTAAACCCCTTGTAAATTCGTTTTACGCCTGGCTTAGGTCTCGTGAAGACTTATGATTTCGATGTTGTGACCCGGAACGTGCTTAGACTCAGTTATGTGCAACTGGGACATACCTTGGCAGGGTTTGACAAGTGAAAGTGAGTCTCACTTGCAGGCAGTTTGGTATGGGCTGCTGACACGAAAATTTTCACAAGGACAAACCATCCGTACGGTTGACACAGAAGGCTGACCCTTTTGACCCAATTTTTTGGGTGTTCCAAGGGAATTTTGACAGATGAGAAGGTTTATTTGACTTAGACTGTTTTACTCAAAGCATGACTTTTCGTCGGTCTTTCCATTGCGCGATTACGGCTGGTCAGCCCCAGTGTAATGTCTTGCCGGAGACTAATCCTCGGGTTTCTCGACCGTGGTTTGGCAGCCCTGATGTTTCACCTTTCTGGGAATCACTTTTCGGGTTTCTCTCCCTTGATTGTCCAACCATAGCAGTTTCCTTCTTTCCAAGTTTTCTCTGCCCTCCCTCTTTAAGAGTGGCCTAGTTGACTCTTGACATGGACAGAAGTAAATTTAACTTTGACACAGACAAGAGCATATCACACTTGCTCACACGAGTAGACACACATAGGCTTTTGCGGGAGTGAGTCCCTTTTCTGAGAGGGGAAGCCTATGGACAGAAATTCACGTGTTTGGCTCTTTCCTAAGATGTGGAAAAGAAGACTTGTTGAGGCATTCAGAATCAACCTTAATTAATGTAATCAAGATGTTTGCTTGAACGGATCTTGATTAGTATTTAGGTCAAAATTCAAGTAATTAGCCTTAGTGTGCATAACTGTCATGACCCGTTGGGATTAAGATTCGATCAATGGCAAGATCGGGAGGAGAAAGTGTTTATGGAAGGGTTGGTCATTATCTGGGGAATTGGTCATTGTCTGGGGAATTGGTCATTGGTGAGACCGGGGAAAGAGAACCGGGTCCTTTGGGAGGACCAAGGTTTGGGGGATTCATTTCGTGTTATGACCGGACCCGAAGGTTGCCTACGTTCCCTTCAATGTGAGGAGCTCAGGTCGCGTAGTTCGGCTCTTGGGTCCCCCCTTTTTGGCCGGGGTTGGTATCTTTTGCTGTCTCGGAGGACGTCATTGCTGGCTTTTCCTTGGGTGAACTCTTTGAGGTGGGTCCTTTTGGGCGTACCCCTTTTGATATGGGCGGGCTCCTTGTGCGAGCATTTCTTTTTTTTTTTTTTTTTTTGTCTATTCTCGGGAAGTCTGTATGTGCACTTTTGGCTGAACTTTGGTGGCTAAGCAACAACGTCCTCGTCTTTTCATTTTCTTGGGATGCTTTTAATGTGCATCGGGAGTTTGCCTAAAAAAGGTGTCTTGGGTCGTGTATTGGGTAGTGTATGGGGGAAGATCTACCATTGATGGTCTCCTTCATGCCAACGGGTCACAACATTCATTCACCTTAAGATTATTATTGGAATTTAGTACCTTTTACGTTTAGATCCATTCGTCCCTTCATGAGTCGTTGTTGACTTTTGTGTTTGGGGGAATCAACTCATCATATCGGGGATATAACAATCATTTGGAAACATTAATGGGAGTGATTCCGAGAGTTAGTGTAATTTTTCAAATAATGCCTCAAATCTAGGGAGAATAGAAGTAAAAGACAATTCATTTCACGGAAGACTCGATTTTTTACAACTTGTACTTGACCATTGACTCAACCATTGCCACATTGTGGCTTTTTACATACTTTGGCCTCGTAGGGCCTTTTGGGAAATCTAAAAGAAAAAGACAAAAGACTATATCCACTACGGATTTAGGAGACTCTCTAGAACACAAATACTAGGCCACTCCCAACGACTTCTTCTCTTCCTCATTTCTTCTCCTTGCGTCCCTGGCTTAGACCCACTTGTCCCCTTGTTTGGTGATGATGCCCTCATCGATGAGTGCTTGGATGTGATTTCTCAGGGTGAGACATGCATTTGTGGAATGACCTAGTGCTTGGTGGTATTTGCAATGTTGCTTTGAGTCATAACGGGCTCCAACCGGTTCCGTCCATATCACATGCCGGCCAAGAAGCTCAACCTTACCGGCCTCGAGTAGGTGGTCCAGCACTTGCTCTCTAGGCATCCCCAACTCATGGAACCATCGGTAGTAAGCCCCTTTGCCCTGGAGGTGGAATTCTCCCACAGCCGCCGCGGGCTTTCCACGGGATACCATGACAGATCGGAGCTGACCGCGGGGCTCTTGTTCGACTGGGCCTGCTGGTTGGGAGCGGTTTTTGGTGGGGAGGAAGACTTCTCGGAAGACCTTTTGAGCTCCTTAATGGACTTTACAATTTCGTGGAGGCACTCTCGGGTGTTCCTTGAGTTGTGCCTCTCCAATTCATCGGTCAATTCGGCTCGGCTGTGCAGGAGATCGTACCGGTGATCATATTTTTCCTCAAGGTCCTTCTTGAGTCTCTTTCCCCCTTCTTCCCATAGTTCCTCGACTTTCTTATGAAGTTCTTCCTTAATCTCCTTTCGGAGTTGTTGGACCACCTTGACCGCTTCATTGTGGTCGACCTCTGTCTTTCTCATTTGGTCTCTCATCGTACTCACTGTTCGTTCCAAGAGCTTAACCCTACCTTCTAACCTTGCTTGCACGTCCAGACGGATATCTGTCTCAATTGCTTGGGACTTGTTTTCCATTGTTTCCTATGATACAAATGACCAACAAACCGTAAGGGCACCGTGGAAGGATTTTCGAGAAGCCATGCTTTGAAGTAGGACAAAGACTCGACACACAAGGGATACTGACTCGAAGGGGATAACAAGTTTGACTTTTTTTTTTGTTAGGGGAAGAAACCCAAGCCAAGCGTTTTGGTTAATTTAGCAATTCTCTTTTTCTTTTCTGTCTTTTTTTTTTCTTAAAAAAAAGAATCATTTATTCCTTGGATTATCTCGGCCGGTTTTGTCACATAAACAAACATTAGTGCACAATTCAAGGGCCCAACCTTTATTATTTCATTTTTCTCAAGGAATGTCTTATTCCTAATTGGTTGGAAAAGATCGCTCTTCTTTTTCGTAACTAATCTATAACCCTGGATCAGTGGAGGCCATCACTACGCCTATAGACCCCTCGTTTTTCACCTGTATTGCACGCTCCCAAGGACGGACTATCCCGGGCGAGGGTCCTATAGGGCACGCGGCTTCCACCGATCAAAAGAAGTGAGCCTAGGGTCTAGTGCATCGTAAGGTTCCCAATATGCGGGTCATCCTAATCATGGTTAAGCCCCAGTCGGAATCGAGACTTTTCCCCGAAGGCTACACCAAAGGCTGTGCCGACATTCCGTCATGACCTCATTTTGAATGAGGCGTCTCGATCCTTGACCATGGGCTTAAGGATGATTAAAATAACTCGTTCATTAGGGCTTAACGACACAGTGTCACCCTATCCTTAGTACATGGCCCTTGCTACTTGCGGTCGTCACTAACACACGAGTTGGAGGCTGGTTAGGCCACGCTTGCATTTCATCAAGGAGTCACAACTCGGGCATTAATTTGGCCACAATTAGCTTTGAGAACGTATCAAGGATGTGGTGACGTGAACTAGACCAAAAACCAACCATAGTCACGGTATTTGTGTGTCACGGACAAGTGTGGTTGACTCGGTTCGGAAGGGAAGGTGGGATGGGCCCGTGCGCGCATCGAAGGGAACAAGAGCGCCCAACGAGCTGCATCGTGGCATCCACCCCGGGTTTAAAGGGTATTTGGAACGTGAACGGTCAAGTGCGCGTAGTGTGAAGTCATTCTATGCTCCTTTTTTTTGAGTAAAAAGAGAGATTTTCAATTCGTTTTTCGATATCATGAGCATGGCATAAGCAAGATATGAACAAGTATGAACAAGCATGAATTGAGCAATCTATACACAACAAATCAAAGAATATAAGCAAACAGAGACCAAAACTTGTACATGTACCAAGTTGTGCACAAGAAATAATTTTGAATCAAACTTTTGCAAAAGAAATATTTTACATTGAAACCCTTTTATACAAAGCAATTTGTACACAACGAGGAGACTCAAGAAAACCCTTACAAAAAAACGGGTTATGCACGACGAGGTTTTGGAAACCATTTTATTGACAAAAGATCATGCATAACCAAGTTTTATTACCTTTTAAAACCAAGTTTTGGCCAAAAGAATGAAGGTAATGTGCACAAGTAAGACTGTAAATTTGGAACCTGGACAAGCAGAAGCAGAGGGGGCACCCAGAATGTTGTAGCCCTGTACCAAACTGTTAATTGGCAACATTCTGGTCCCTACCCAAAGTAGCCGTACGGCTAAAGCAAGAGGGTGAAGATTTTTCTCAGTTTCTCCAACTTCTAATCATCAAGCCCCAGTTTATTGTGTTTCCAGAACGTATGTACTCAAAACAGTTCAAACAGAAACAGCAAACACACACAAATATGCAAGAAGTCAACTAACGGGAACGGGAGTTTGACCCACACAAGAATGCCCCCGAACCTTCTAGAAAGAAGTTCGAAAGCACTCTATTCCCAAGCGGAGTCGCCACTGTAAGGATCCCGTCCTCGGGGGCGAAACGAGCAAGGTTCGCACGAGGATAAAATGCCAAACACGGGAACCGGTCAAATTTAACGGAGTCGCCACATTTTGTTAATTTTAAACCCAACAAAATGACAAAGGTTTGAGTTCAAAGGTTCGGAGGTCAGGTTATAACTTGGAGGAGTTTTTACGTCCTCTCAAGTTGCCTCGGACAAAGCCGAGTTTCCCTAGGTTAGTTAAAATGTGCATATGTGTGTGTGTGTATTTAACGGAAAGATTTTGTCATTGATTTTATTTGAGAAAACTTGACAGAAAAGGGGGCCTTGAGTGATAAGATAAAGGTCAGAGGGCAAAACAGACAATTTTGCCCTCCTACCTAAAGTAGCCATACGGCTGGAGGAGGCGATCCTGGGGTTTTACAGTTTGCTCATGAACAGTCCAGTTCAGAACAGAAACAGGGTATTCTGTCTGAAGCTGGACAAACTGTTTGTGATCCCAGTTTGCAAGAAATCATTTTACAAGTTTTATAACATCATTCCTATGCTAAATGATCAACACTTGGTCCCCAAAAACAAGTATTTGGGTGTGATCATGAGCAATCATAGGAGACAATCAAGAAAGTTGATGAATGTCCCCTTTGGACCCAAGTTGGTCATTTGGTGAATAAAGATTGGAACTTTATCACCAAGATGACATTTTATGACTTAAAATCCTTTCAAGAGTCAAAATAACACATAAAAGATTGAATCTTTATGACCCAAAAGTGGGATTTTGAGGCTAAACCAAAGAGGAAAGTGATGAACACTAAGGTTTCATCATCCTCATGATTATCATGGCCAAATAAGCATACCATTTACATGAATAAGGAATATAAATGACAATCAACAAGTCTATGAGTGTCTAGGTTTAGAACCTCTTCCATACAAGGTATGGAGGGCACCTTTGAACTTCTCATAGCTTGGACAAGATAGTAATGTAATAGATAGATATATATAGTGCTTGATAATGGACAAGTCTTGCAAGAAACAAAAGGTGCTTGAAATGGACAAGTCTTTGCATGAATGAAGAATAAATACATGTATAACCAAGATATAAGAAAGAAAATAGGAGTAAGATGAAGAGAAAGGAGGGGGGGAGGTGGCTTTACCTATGATGGTTAAGGCCAATCTTCCTTTCTTCTCTCCTTTTTTGTATGTGATCAATCTCACTCTTTCTCTGTGGCAATTCCAGCAGAGTGACCTCTCTAATGTGTATTTCTCCCCCCCTAAAATGATCAGCAAGGGGTTCTATTTATAGGGACTGAGGGCGCCCAAACCAGCCGTACGGCTAGGCCCCTCTAGTCCCCAAATCATCCGTACGGCTCAGCCTGGCGAGCTTCTGGATTTTTCCAATTTTATACCAGAGTAGTCCTGGAATTTATAGTTTATCCTAGGGAGGTCCTGGCCTATCATCTTATCCCTGAAACGGTGCTAAGGCTACCTCTAAGATAGGTCGGTTTCAGATTGGGGTACTTACAGCTCCCAACATAATGCTAAGCCGATTCCAAGAAAATTTGAGGCTTCACACCGAAGGGTCTCCACATCCCGCCATCTACAAACTTGATAAGCCCATGACATTTGGGGCTTAACAATCTCTCAATGTCACGACCCGAAATATAGGCTCTATTTTTATTAGTAATTAAATGATTTTTATTTAATTATTTGCTTATTTATTTATTTAAATTATTGTTTATTTAAATAATTATGTGTGCATTTTATGTGTTATAATATTTATGCCTAGCATTTTATTTGGGTCTTAATAAATTAGTGGGAGTATCTTAGTTGAGCTAGCTAGTAAGGGAAGGGGGCTAGGTGTATCATTTCAAATTACTCCCTTCCTACTCCTACCCTCTCCCTCTTACACTCCATCTCCCTCACCCTACTCCCATTCTTCCTCCAGCAACAACTCCCTCTCTCTCTAGGAAATTGGTAAGTTTTCTTTCTCCTCCTTCTCTCTTAATTTTCTCCTTCTTCCTCTCATCTTCTCTCATTTCTTAAATCGTGAACATTGTTTAGATCGTCGATAGGATCGTTGGAAGCCAAAAATATTTGAAATCCATCAACCTTGGAAAATCCGGGTAAGTTGCTTTTCCCCCTATTTCTATGCTAGAAATGCTATTCCATGTTTATTTGATGTTATGAATGCCATTTATTGCATCTTGGGTTTATTTGGGAGTGATTTGCATTTTGTTCATTTTTGTGAAATTTTGGTATTTGAATCACCCTTGAGTGAGGTCCCTAGATGATGTTGTTGGAGTTCTTTGGCTCAAAATGATGTAGGTACCCTAGTTCCCTTCTTGGTAGTGTTGAAATGGTAAAGATTTGGTTTGCATTGGATTTGGGGTTGTCAATGGAGGATACCCAGAAATTTGGCCGGAATTTGCCTTTCCGGACCAGGAGGCGCGCGCATCCTCCCTTAGGAGGCGCGCGCACCCTTAGGCCATCCTTGAATCAAAACCTTCTGTCCTTAAGAGGAGCACGCACCCCTTATATTGAAGCGCGCGCACCCTCTCCTTCTCCCAACTCGATTTTCCAACTGATCTAGGAGGCGCGCGCATCCCTCCCTTAGGAGGCGCGCGCACCCCCCTCCCCTGTTATGAATTTATTCCCCTTTTTGGTCCAATCTTTCGAGAGTCGCATTTGGTTCATGTGAACTCCGTTTTAGGCGTGCAAATTATCGTTTCAAAGTTCTCCTTAAGATCTTCGAGATGAGTGAGTAGATTTGGTTGAGTGCTCAATTTAACTGAACCCTTTGTGGTCAAATGTGTTATGGGAATTACGTTATCTTTGTTAAGATTGTTGGAACACGTTAATTGTGTGTCGTTGGTTCATTTCACTTTCTTGGTGACTAATTGGAATGGTTCCCTACTTTGGAACCTTAAGTTGTTCATTCATGCTAAATTATTATTACTTAGCATTTATTGGAAAGTCCAGCTGGTATTTTGTGTGTGTTTGGGCGATGGGAAAGATTATAATGGCAAAGCCAAGTCCATTATAATGTTGACCATTGTTTTGCCCCCTTCTTTACCCCTTCTCCAGATTGGCCTTGGAAAGGATAAGTCAGCGTTCCTTTGTGAATGTATCTGGCTAGCGGGCATGACTTTGTGTCATGGTCCTTGTCCCTTGTGACACTTTTATGGTTATTGGTTCCGGTACCGGGGTTTTCTCTTCGGCTTTCATGCTATTATGAAGATGATGATTTGTTGATTATTGAAGCTGCGCAGCGATCCTTTATTTGGATGTTCCGGTTTGGGAAAACCTTGGCTATATCCTTTGTTATGTGTTTATTTCCGCTGCTATCTGTTATGTGATAAATGCTATGTGCTATGTGATATTTATTATTGCTTATTGTATAGTGCATCATAGCATGTCATGTAGTTGCATTAGTAACTTATTGAGATTTATCTCACCCCCTTTTCTTTTATCTTTGTTTTTTCCTTAACCCCCCCCCCAGGTGCTAAGGAATAGTCTCGCTGATCACGAGAAAGAGGACGTCGAGTGTGGAAACATTCTTTTGGGGAAAGTTGTATAGGTTGGTTTACATTATATAAATGTGTAACCTTTTGGGGTATTTGTACCAAACAATGACGTCGTTAAGAATTTTATATTTGTATTTTATTGAGCATAAACTTGTGGAAGTTTATGATAGTTGTAATTGGTTTTTGTCAAACTTGGTTTTGTAAAACTTTGGATTATCACCTTTTGGTATTAAATGAAATTTTTAACTTCAGTATTTCATAGTTTTGGTTTTAGAGTCGACGTCCAGCTCGCGGTCCCGGGGCCCGCGGGGTCCGGGGTCGCGACACTCAAAGCTTGGTATCAAGGATCTTCTCTTGGGGCTTGCCCACGTCGACAAAAAAATACAGTTTATTTGAATGAGCTAAGAGTTGATTCATCTTGGGGCTTCATAAGCCACTCAAAGTTCAGTCGGTTCGAGGGGCTTTACAATCAGCAACCCCTTGGCATCTCGGCATCAATAGTCCTTTTGAAGCCCCATAAACGACAAATCTCTTGGGACTAGACATCAATTTTCGTTGGACACCACGGCGACAACATTCAAGCAAGGCAATCCGGACTTCGATTGAACATGACTTGATTTTGGGTTGGCTTTACAAACACACAATGGTTAAAATGGTTCACCCACGAACTAAAAAAAAAAAAAATCTTTTTCTCACGTATGTGCATATTCTTTTCTTTCTAATTAAAAAAAATATTTTATTTTCTTTTTTCTTTTCTTGCGCAAAATTATGTGTTTCCTTTTTGCTTTGCTCCTAGCATTCTCCCCCAGCGTTCTCCACCATCCTTGAACTACGCTGGTCTGATTCCTTTCAAGGGATACGTAGGCAGCCTTTTGGCACGACCAAATCACCCATAATACCATCTCGCCAACACTCCATCAAAGGCAAGAACAATTCATCATCACCAACATCATCATTCTCCATCCAAAGCATGGATACTCTTCATCAAAAGCATCAACATCCTTTAGCAATCCATCTCCAATCAAGCGACAATGGTAAGTGAAGGTATGAATACATCCGAGGCTTTCCTCAAATCACACCGCACACAAAATCACTTTCTCCATTCTTACAAAAACTCTCTCTCATGCAAAACTGCTTTCAAATCACATTGCACCACGAGCACAATTTCTCTCTTCATTTCACAGTTCATGCATCTTCTTGCACAAACACATATACCTGCCAAGCACACACATAACAGGTACCACCACGAAGTCAACAGCATCCGCTACTCAAGGCACTTCATCCCCAGCAGAAAATGGTCCACAGTTAACCATGCCCGCATCCCCACGATAAAGTCAACAGCAACTGCAGCTCTAGACACCAATTTGGTCCACGGTGATCCCGCAATTAGCAAATGGATCCCGCCATCAGCAAACGGATCACGCTTCAGCAAAAGGATCCCGCCTTCAGCAAACGGATCCCGCTTCAGCAAACGGATCCCGCTTCAGCAAACGGATCCCGCCTTCAGCAAACGGATCCCGCTTCAGCAAACGGATCCCGCTTCAGCAAACGGATCCCGCAATCAGCAAACGGATCCCGCACCAGCAAACGGATCCCGCATTCAGCAAACGGATCCTGCTTTCAGCAAACGGATCCCGCTTTAGCAAACGGATCCCGCACCAGCAAACGGATCCCGCACCAGCAAACGGATCCCGCATTCAGCAAACGGATCCCGCCTCAGCAAACTGATCCCGCTTTACCAAACGGATCCCGCATTCAGCAAACGGATCCTGCCTCAGCAAACGGATCTCGCATTCAGCAAACGGATCCCGCATCAGCAAACGGATCCCGCTTCAGCAAACGGATCCCGCTTCAGCAAACGGATCCCGCTTCAGCAAAACAGATCATGCCATATCCTTTCTATATCAATAAAGCCGCTCACACAGGGAGCGCACCCCTATCCTTCGCAAATTTCAAATTCATGTTTTATCGAGTCTTTGTTTTCTCTTGTCGATGTCCTCGGCGGTTGTCTTTCTTTCGTCGACGCGCTTTGCTTTTCAATCCACGTCGCCGAGGGGCTCTGTAGACACCCCGCTTTGGACCTCTCACCCCGATTGCATACATAGTATTTTTATTTAACTTGTTTTTGTTAATTTCTATTACTTCCGTTAAGTTCCTAACTAATTCCGTTAGTTTTGGACTAAACTGCATAACAGAGTTAACTTTTAGAGTCATTCTGTCATTCTGTTATTTTCACCCGCGGGCGCCTCCCGTAATGGTCATGGGGCGCGCGCGCGTTTGGTCCAATAGGACGGACTCGCGCGCTTCCCACTTTGACTGTTACGGATTGCAGCCTTTTCCCTCCATTTTTAGAATCAAAAACATCTTTTTATCACATGTCTTAATCTAGCATTAACCCCTTTTTATTTTGTAACCTCCCAATCCCATATTCTTACCTTTTTCCCAAAAACTAAATATTTCTTTTATTTATTATTTGATTTTCTTTTATTTATTTTATTTCTCTTTATTTTTCTATTGGTTGAAAGACCACATTTTCCTCTCTTTTCTACCTATTTAAACCCCTCATTTTTACCTTAGAAAGGGACCTTGAACTTTGAACTTTCTCCCTACACAAACTCTACAGTGACTCACAACAAACGAGCAACAATCAAGCCCATACAATCCGAACCGAGCAGTGCATGCACGGAGGGAGGGGCGCGCGCTCACAGTGGCGACTCTGTTGGGGACGTTCAAAGCTAAGAGGGTTAGACTTGCGTCGAAAAAAAATCATCGTTGTTTTTCAAAATTTTGTAGTTTTTGCGTTGTATTTCTGTTCCCAGAAGGGATATCTCGTACGAGACATCGATGTCTCGTACGAGGCATCCCTGTTCTGTCCAGACAGTCTGTTATTCTGGTTTGAAAAGAGGATTCCATCCGGTTCAAACACGTACACAGGATTATAGACTTGTCCTCCCCTCTGTTTCTGAACCTTAGGACCCTCCTAACGACGAAGAAACTGCCCGTATATCATAAAGCTAACCTCTGTTTTGCAGGAGTACTTGATAATTTGTTTTATTCTCTGCTTTGCTCATGTTTGCTTTATATGTGAACTACGACGGCCTGAGTTCCTCCACAAGAGGGAAACGTAGGCAGCCACTTGGCCCGGCCATTGCTTGTTTTGTTTTATCTTAAAAAAAAAGTCTCCATTTTACTTTGACACCTAGATCTTTACTCTCACACACGTGCACACATGTAGAATAATTACACTACATACCCTTTACACCCGGGTCCCAATCGGAGGATGGATGTCGGTCAGCACCCCCATTCTAACGAATGGCCCTTGCCGGTCTCTCCAAAGATGGTGTACCCACTCCGTGACACGCTCCTAGACTGTGTTCATGGGGAGCCTTAGCCGTAAGCCCTGCATCAACCTCATGCATACATACTAGTCAATAGGACACTCCTCGAGACCAGTCGGTTCGATTCTTAGGGTTGTTTTAATCTTTGCCCAAGATAACGCATTTTCTACAATCTATAATCCTCCCTTTTTGAATTCTTGACGAATGTCCCTTTGGTAAAATTGTCAGACAAAGGATGACAATGGTGAGATGAGAATTTTTCTACGAGGATTCGAGTCTAGTCTCTCTCACCGTCAAAACCCTGCGTTTGACAATGCCCCTTTCGGTTGTCCCTTACAAGAATTCATAAGGTCTGATTGCATTAAAGGCGTTATTTAACAAAGTGCAAAACAACTACGGAATCACTTAGGTTTGGTTAATTGAATGGTGGATTCCGATGAGAATATGAGACCTTTGCCCGAATTTTCCGTTTGGGAGAGTGCAATATAGGTGAAAAACAAGGGGCTCATATTCTAGGTAGTAACCCTTTAAAATGGATTAAATTCTGTCCGACCAAATATGATTTAAAATCTGCAATCTGACTGGCAGGCTGGATGCCTCGTGCGAGACATCCATGTCTCGTGCGAGACATCCTCCTTTTCTGTGCTTCAGCCCGTGTTTGGTCAACCTAATCTCATAAAACCGACTTGTTGGGACCCCGGCCTGGATTTGACACAATCTCTGAACTCTAGGTCTGTCCGATCAGCAAGGTAGCTCCATACTCCCGACACAATGCCCGCTCGCACAGAAATGTCTCTCCGAGAGATCTCCCAAAGCCTACGTTTCAAGATGGAAGCCACCGGAGGTTAGAAGGAAGGTCTACCCAATGGAGAGGCCCCGGAAATCAATGTCATGCAGGAATTTCGCTTCAGAGGGATCGACTATGCCTCCTATTATGCCCACTGCCAAGACGTTAATGACCAAGTCAAAAAACTTAATAAGCAAAGCGAGGAAGACTGGGCTGAGATTGAGAAAATGATTGACGGTAGCAAGCTCGAAATGCTACAATCCGAGTACGATCAAATGAGTAAGTGGTATGATGCTGCTGTCAAGAGGGCCTATGACCTAGAGAAAAGCCAAGAGGAAGCCATCAACGCAGAAGTAGGCCATTGCATTAGCCTGCTCTACAAAGACCTAAAGGACCAAATGGAGGAGGAACATAGCCATCACCTCAATGTCATGAGGGACCACTACGAGAGCATCATGCAAAGCCTCCAACCCAAGCCGCAAAGAGCCTACGCTGATTTGAGCCAAATCCGACTCGGTAGAGTGTTTCGTGATCTCAAAAGGGAAGGAAAGCTCACACCGATGAAAGGGTACAAGCCCAAGTATAAGGGAGCCGGAAAGGCCTTACACTTGTATTGCTACTATCACCAATGCCGCAGTCACCACACTGACAAATGCAACAATCTGAGAGATAAGATCCAAAATCTTATAGACCAAGGAACTCTTCAGATAATAGGCAATGGAATCGGTCTCGTATTGAAGAATGAAGAGTCCAAATCTCAGGCTTCTATTTCGCTTCACTAGTTAAAACTTATTAGACTAGTTGTTCCTTTTTAGAATAGTTGTTTCTTTTTATTCATTTCTCTTAATTAGGATAGACTATTGTTTATTTCTTTTTTAGAATAAAAAGGGATCCTACTCACCCGAGAAATATTGTGGGTGAGAGCACGCCCTCCTATCTGTTTCAACTCTTTCTTTCAGTAATAGTGATTCTTCTTTTAAAGTTTTCTACATTGTTGTCTTGTGTCCAAAAGGAAAGTAGTGTAGAGATGATAGAAGCACGTAACAAAAATGAATACTCAAAGGAAGTTCTTTTCTCTAGAACACACCCCGTACTTAACATGATGCTAAAGGAAGGATACTTCCCCGGTCTCGGACTTGGCAAAAATTTACAAGGAATCAAAGAACCACCACCTGTCGTTCTATATCCACCTGAATATGGTCTAGGATATGAGTCACCGCTCAAGAACATCCCTAAGGAAGAAAGGGATTGGACCTTATACATAGTTCCACTAGCACCGCCCTATCGAAAGACATTGAATGGATACTTTGTGCGCGAAGGGGAAAACTTGCCATATTTCATGTTCCCTGAACCATGGATTGACCATAGGGGGAAGCGCCAACCGGGCTTTGAAATCTTCAGTGACTGTGATCCGTACTCACTTGAAACAAAGCCGATGCAATTCTCGTGGCTACCTCGAGAATTAGGGGGTACCAAGGCCGAAGCATACAGTGAGTGGGACTTTGTGTTGGGAGAAGACCTACTGCGCCAATTTCTCAACATTTGCAAGCTAGAGGACACTCAGATCAATGCCATAGACAAGGGGGACGCTCCGGAACAAGACTACACCAAGCTCATCGAGAAAAGTGACGAGCCTATCCAGAATTGGTACACAACTGGGGGACCCATAGCGAGCAAAGACTTCCTAATCAAGGAGTTAGGATGCACTCCCCATCCCCATAGGGCAAGAAAATTTGTAACTCTCACTTTAGAATCAGATACTGCTACCGATGAGCTCACCCAAGAGGACTTGGATGCCATCACAGAACATGTATTTCCCTACTTTCATAATGAAAATTTAGATCTTTCCGTGTATCCTGAGATTGCAAGCGTCTTGAATGATGAATTAACTAATAACTCTAACGAATTAGATAATAATGAGTCATATGACGAGATAGATCAAGAAAACGAACAAATCTTAAAAGAAATTAATAAAGAAGTAGGTCATCGTGGCAGAAATGGTCCTATTGACGCCGAAGAAATGCAAACAGTTAATTTGGGGAAGGACGATGATCCGAAAGAGACCAAGATTGGCAGTTTCTTCAAGGGGGAAGAACGACAAGCTGTCATAGCGCTTCTCCGGGAATTTGTAGATGTGTTCGCTTGGTCCTACAAAGATATGCCGGGGCTATCCAATTTGATTGTTGAACATAAAATACCGCTGCTTACAGATTCAAAGCCAGCCAAACAGAAACTCCGCAGAATTACACCCGAGTGGTCGGTAAAAGTCAAGCAAGAAATAGAGAAACTCCTAAGTATTGGGTTCATCAAAGTGATAGAGTATCCAACCTGGTTGGCTAATACTGTTCAAGTATCCAAAGCGAATGGGAAGGTTCGTGTCTGTGTTGATTTCTGTGATCTCAACAAGGCATCTCCGAAAGATGACTTTCCTCTACCTAACATAGACATGCTTGTTGATAATACGGCTAAATACGAAGTCCATTCATTCGTAGACGGATTCGCGGAATACAACCAGATCCTCATGGCTAAAGAGGACCAGCACAAAACGGTGTTTACCATACCCTGGGGGACGTTCTATTATACAGTCATGCCATTCGGGCTCAAGAATGCCGGAGCCACCTACCAGAGTGCTGTAACTGCACTGTTCTATGGCATGATACACAAAGAGATGGAAGTGTACGTTGATGATATGATCATACACTCCAAAGGCTCGGATGGGCAGCACTTCATCGACCTCAGAAAGTTCTTCGAACGACTAAGACACCACAAGATGAGACTTAATCCGGCAAAGTGCACATTTAGGGTAGTAAAAGGAAAGGTCCTTGGGTACATGGTCACTGAGCGTGGTATAGAAGCAGACCCTGCTAAGATCAAAGCCATCATTGACATACCTCCACCTAAGATGCAAAGAGAAGTCAAGGGATTCATGGGTCGCCTTCAGTACATTAGTCGTTTCATTAATCATCTCACGACAATGTGCGAACCCATTTTCAAACTCCTCAAGAAAAATGCATCCCTAGAATGGACTAAAGAGTGCCAAGAAGCCATCAAAAAGGTCAAAGAATACTTAGTTAATCCTCCCATGTTGGTCCACTGCATAAAGAGAAACCGTTGACCTTGTACCTCACAGTCAATGACACTGCACTAGGGGCTATGCTAGCACAAGAGCAACCTGACTCGAAGAAAGAGAATGCCATATACTTTGTCAGCCGTCGTTTTCAAGGGGCTGAATTGAACTACTCTGCATTGGAGAAGTCATGTGCCGCACTGGTATGGGTGGTTGAGAGACTCAATCCGTACATGGAGGCATTTCCTGTACAACTGATTGCCCGAATGGACCCGATGAAGTATATCTTCAAAAAATCACATGTCTCATCTAGAATAGCCAAGTGGTACTTTATGCTCGCGGGGTATGATATCACTTACATCACACAGAAATTCGTGACAGGAAGAATCTTTGCTGATCATAAGTGGCAATTATTTTTTGATGGCGCAGCCAATAAACGGGGATACGGTATCGGCATGTTACAAGTAGATCCCTCAGATTTCTACACTCCACTCGTAATCCACCTTGACTCTGAGGCCACTAACAACATTGGCGAGTACGAAGCTTGCATAGAGGGGCTTGAAGCATCCTTAGAAAGGAATGTGACCGAACTAGAGGTGTATGGAGATTCACAACGCATAATCTATCAGTCACTCAAAAAGTGGAAGATACAAGATCCTACACTTCAGAAATATAACGACCATCTCCAAGATTTGGTCAAACAGTTCAGGGAAGTCACCTTATGCTACCTTCCTAGAGATAAGAACTGCTTAGCAGACTCGGTAGCCACGCTAGCATTACTTGTGGAGATTCCCGAATGGACTGAGGTCAAAACCTTCAAAGTCACGAGACGAACGACTCCCGCTTATCACTCGATTATAGACTTGCATGACTATAAAGAGGCATGTGACTCTATTTTCGTCAACAGCTTGGACGATAAACCATGGTATTACGACGTATGGCATTTCCTCCTAGACGGAACATTCCCATCTAAAACATCACCTAAGACGAAAATAGCTCTTAAGCAATTCGCTACCTAATTCGTAATTATAGGTAATCGCCTCTACAAGAAACATCACAAACAGTGTCTACTTTGTGATGATGAGCACGAAGCCGTAGAAGTCATGAACCAAGTCCATCAAGGTTGCGGAACCCACATGAATGGCAACATGCTAGCAAAGAAAATTATCCGACTAGGGTATTATTGGGCTATAATGGAAGCCGACTGCACCGACATGATTAAGAAATGCCACAAGTGTCAGATACATGCTAACTTGCAACACGCACCACCGTCCGTGTTATATACCATCACATCCCATTGGCCATTTTCTACATGGGGGATAGATGTCATTGGCAAGGTCTTACCAATAGGTCACAATGGGCACTCATTCCTATTGGTCGCCATAGATTACTTCACCAAATGGATCGAAGCTCAATCCTACAAAGTCTTAAATGCCAAGAAGGTGGCTGAGTTCATTAAGACCAACATCATATGCCGATATGGGGTACCTCATGAGATGATATCTGATAATGGCACGCACTTTGAGAAAGAATGTGACCAACTACTTGCAGAATACAAGATAGAAAGGCATCAGTCGTCACCATACCAACCATAGACCAATGGAGTAGTCGAAGCTGCTAACAAAATGGTAGAGACCATCATTAGAAAAATGGCTAAGACTGGCAGAGACTGGCCCGACAAGCTACCTTTTGCACTCTGGGGCTATCGTAATTCAATCCGTACCACCACCGGTGAAACTCTATACGCCCTAGCCTATGGGATGGAAGCAGTATTACCAATCGAATTGGAGGTACCATCGCTAAGGGTTCTCCTAGAAAATCAAGTCAATGAAGTCACATGGTTGAACAGCCGTTATGAACAATTAGACCTGCTAGATGAGCGACGACTTCGAGCTGCCGAGCATATCCAAGAATATCAACAGAGAATGGCCCGAGCATTCAATAAGAAAGTCAAATCTAGAAACATCAAAGAAGGGGACCTTGTCCTACGCGAATATCGTCCTGGACCATTCAATCCTATGGGACAGTGGGGTCCAAGATGGATAGGCCCTTACATAGTCAAGAATATCTTCTCCGGAGGAGCGGTACAACTCGCAGATCTAGATGGAGATCAACTGCCAAAGCCCGTCAACATGGACAAGCTGAAGAAGTACTACTCCTAGCTCCGTGCCCTATTTCAAAAAAATAATAATAAAGGCACGAGAAAAGAAGCCCGCTAGATTGAAAACCTGAAAAGGCGGTTTAGGCAAAAATTAGGGTATGCATTAAAAAAAATAGGGGACAGTCTCGTACGAGACACCTATGTCTCATACGAGACACGTCAGACTTTCAGCGGACATATTTTGTCTTTCTTGAACAAGAACTAAGATGACCTAAGCTCCTTATTTAATTGATGTAAAATGAGAACGTAGGCAGCCTTTTGGTCCGGTCTATTTAATAAATAAAATCAAAATCTTGTTCTTTTATTAATTGAATGCATTTCAAGAAAACAATAGGAAAATTTCCAACATGAGTACCAACTTTCAAAAGAAAATAAATAAAATACTAAAAATCTAAACTTTGGTCTATCTATTGCAATCTCTCGATAATCTTAAAGGTCTACTTCTTCCTTAACTTAGTAGTGGCTTGACCACGATTCACCTTGTCATCCCTTTTCCTCTTGAACCGTGGTATCTCATAACCGGGAGGAACGTCAAGTCGACTAAACACTGAGGGGGTCAATCTTGCAAACATGTGAGGCCTATCTAGAGCTTGCAATGTACCAGGAAGGCCGTCCGCCCTCTTCTCATAGAAGTCGCTATACAGAAAGTCTTGAGTAGCATCCGCGCTGACATTAGAAGGATCCTCCTTAGCTTCCTTCATCCTCAGATTCAAGCTAGGCTCGAATTGGTCCCCCAACAAAGGACGGCGAATGTCATCAATACCCTCGGCATTGGGATGGAGTTTTATAAGAAACCAATCCAAATATTTATCCGATAAATAAATGCTCCCTCCCTCATGACGGAGATTGGTCCAGCAACCCATAGTGGTGCCTTGCCCCCAAGCACAAGCCAAGCTCATAGAGAACTCCGCATCCATAAAAGAAATATCTTGAGGCCGTCCCCCTAGCACAAAAGTGTCCTGCTACCGACCAAACTGTCGCATTACCCTTCAAGCGAAGTAGAAGGAGGAATCTCTCAAACCCGGAAGGACGACCCTGTCGTATCCATGGGTATTAGCTACAAACCGCTTCACCTTCCAAAAAAAAGAGTGGACACCAAGCAATATCATCAGTCTCCGCTTTTGCAAATAGATGAGCCCATTCCTCAATGCTAAGATCCTTCACCAGCAATCTCCGCCTATGGAAAGTGTAAGGGGAATACTTGGTCAGGGGGCTCAACAGTTTAAAATGTTCTCTGAGCCAAATAGTCAACAACATTGGACTTCCCCGGGTCATAGAGCCGGTTCGGTGTAACTCATCAAGACCATGAAGGGTCTCTCCCAAGATAAGAGGAACAATGTTGAAGACCCGTTCTCTAGATTGAAAAACGATGTCTATGAGCTCTGTGTCTGACACGCCACTCTTGCTCATAAAAAGCACGTTTCGAAGTAAACATAATGCCAAGAGGCAGCATTGGGAATCCACGCCATGACCATGAGTCACCCGACCCTAAAATCTCCTAGGCAAAGTGTGGAGATCAACATAGCGGTTGTGAATGTAACTCTATGCCTCGGGAAGGCCTATACTCAATAAATCTCTAAGAGACTCTGCCGGTACCTTGTCATACTTAGGGGTCGCAATTACCTCGGTCAATGGCATATCCAAGATAGCCGCCATCTCCTCTATAGTAGGGACCATCTCATTAAGTGAAAAGTTTAAAAGATAAGTAGAGGGATCCCAGAAACGTTCAACTCCCTTCAAAAGGTCCCAATCCGGTTTTAGATTCTTCAAAGTAAAGAGAATCTTGAACCCGAACATCCCCACGAATCTCTCTTGACGAGACCTATTGAACGAATGAAAGAACGTTGCGAAGTCACCCTTATAACATTCCACCAATTCTGGGTCTAAAGAAAATTCATCAACAATTATTGATGAAGGGACGGACTTGCTTAGGGCCATTGGAAGCAAAAGGTTGAGAATTTTACTCTAAAAGAAAGTTCCCAGAACTAATTTATGGCTGCATGATGCTATAGGACGGACTAGAGGTCATTATATACAAGTTTGGATACCAAATCCTCTAGGAAAAGGGAGAAACTTTCGCAGATTCATAGGATGGCTTGTACGAAACATCAATGTCTCGTACGAGACATCTCCCCAGTTCAGACATCAGAGACTCTGCTCAGATTCAGGGTTCCTGACGAGTCAAAACATGCCTCAAACACCTTAGAAATGTACCCCAGACAGTTCATACATCACCCACAAATAACCCAACATGAATCCATCTCAAAATACCCCTTGGTTGACCAACTGGGAATGGGTTAATTCATTTACACAGTCAGAAATAAAAAAAAACTAAAATTAACAAAAGTATTGTATTAGAGTTAGGGATTAACTATTGCACAGGTACAATCCAAAGCAAAAAGAAAGAAAAATTGTCTTCGCCTACGCTGAGGCAATAAATACATCATCAACAAAAGAAGGAATGGGGGATCCTAGCAACTCGGGTATCAAAAGAAAGGAGACATCGCCACTGCCACGTGATCACTCGTGGGTTCGAGGTCTTTTCCCTCAAGAATCCTACTCTGCTGTCTAGCGATCCAATCGGCCTAAGAGTCCCTCGGTCTCTCTCTTCACCCTCTTGGCATAGGCCATGAACTGGGCAAGCCGTCCTGCGACCTCCCTATACTCGGAAATGGGCACCTGTCGGAAAGAAACAAATGAAATTATCAATATCTTCAGAAAAATGATAAACAGGGACATGAAATGGTAGAATGACAGAAACGACAAGAGAAAGGTCATAAATCGTACCTTGGTCGCATCAGCAGGAGGTGCGAGTCCCTCAGGTATATCCTACTGGGCGGGAAGGTCCTCGATGCTCTCTATCCCCTCAGCCATGCTATAAGTAAAAGAAGTCGGTCCGAGCTGCGGACAGAAAGGGACGTGAGCAACCCCCTGAGCATGAGCCTGGTCACCCTCCAGAATCAACCGAGGCATGAAACGAGTAAAAAAGTCCATATGGTTAGCCTCGAGATGCATATGTTTAAAGGCTACCTGACCTATAATGAGCTCCTCTCTCTCCTCATCGTCGATAGCCTGAGTGTCAAGCATATGAGCCGGTGGATCCAGAGGGATGATGAGCTCTAACCAACCACCATTGTGCTGGCGAGAGACCCTCTCTCCTAAGTAAAAACATCCCCCACTGAGGCCAATCATCAACAACCTCAGGCCCGCGTACCCGTAAGCCTGATGAATCCCCAAGATCCTCTAAGGAAAGAGAGTAGTATCGACGTCAGGAATGACGGTCTGCTCATCAAGATACTGCCTCATCTGCTCTATAGGCAAATCTGCCCCCTCAGCCTGCTCATCTTGGGTATCCTTGCTGGCCCTACGCCACCTCAAAGTGTCTGGAAATATGGCAGCATTATCCCGGAGGTCAAAGTTGAAGAGTCTCAATATGGCATATCCCCAAGCCTGCAAATGGGAGAAGCATAGAAAATGTCAACATATAATGGCTAAAATGAGTATGCTAATGAGACTGAAAGTAAACTGGGGCTGAAATAAAAAGAGGAATGCTGCAGAGAATGAGCATTATACCTCCCAAGCATGGCTGTAGCCACCTAAACCAGCGTTCGCCCGATCTCGCGAACTCTCATCCATGGCCACATAACAGTAGGCCAAGCCAACTAAACCCCAACTGGCATCCGTGACATGCTGCATGTCCCTCAAGCAGCTCAGCAGAGTGAATAAGGCAATCGACGCATGACTAGCAAAGAGCGTCTCAGAGAAGTCCCACCACAAGAAGCCACGGACGGCTACGATACGGATGTTGAGAGAACCCATCTGACCAGCATTGGTGGTAACATAAGCATCCATCCTATCCCTCAAGGCCTTGAGGACGCCTCTGCCCGAGGTACTCACTGTGGAGCCCAACAGCCGCCTCATATCATCACTACCAGGGAGGAAATCAGCATTCACCTCGATCAGCTCACCGGTGATAGAGAGCCCGGTAATAGTATGAAAATCAGTGGGAGTCATGGTAACCTCACCCCACCACATATGCATGGTATGGGTGCTATCCCACCAACGCTCCCTGATAACCTGGAGCACATGGGTGTTTCTCCTCTTACCCACCAAGCCATCAAAGAAAGGCCTGAGCCCCATATTCTCAATCTCATCCTTCAACTCAACATTTAGAGTTGCCCACCTCTCGGCAACTGCCTGCACGCTACCCCTGCAGTTGTTAATAACCCTGAATGACTGCAAGCAACAAAGACAAAAGAGATGAATATCAGAAAAGTGGTAAAATCCTCATTTAAAGCATTTTACCCAAAAAATCGCAGAACTGTCTGGAACAACAGTCAAAATCATATACTACTATACTACAATGATTATCGACATCAACGAGGATGAAATTCGGGCAAAAAGTCAGCCATGCCTGACAAACCCTAGCAGCGATAATTCTAGGTGAAAAATTAACAAAAGGTCGACAAGATTGACTGCGAAAGCATAAGGTTGAGACATGCAACAACGAAATTGGCATGAAAACTCAGTCAAAGGAAGAGATCCTTACCCTCCTAGTCCGAACGGCGTGAGAAACATGATCCTCGGGGAACGGGCACAACTCATCCGTCTCCCACCTCTTCCCCTTCACATGCCTACCAAAGAAGTGTTCTTTATGTGATCGATTAGCACCGGCCATTAAAAAGGGTTGGGAGTCACTAGAAGTTGGTGAAAATGGAGATTTTTGGAGGAGAAAATCGCCTAGGGTTGAGAACTCTCGAAAACAAAATGTGAAAAGTGATTTTGAAATCACTTTCAGCGCCTGATATTGGCTCTGATCTGCGTAAAAACCTGGATATCTTGTATGAGACATCCATACCTCGTACGAGGTATCCCTTAGAAATCCAGCAGAAAACCCCATTTTCTCAGGAAATTACAGAAAAGCCCTATTTTTAACAGAGATATCAGAAAAGCCCCGCTTTTAACAGAAATGTCATAAAAGCCCTGCCTTTGACTAAGAGGTCAAATCTGAACCCGATTCAAGATGGAACATTGAGTCGTCAACAAAGGAATATTTTCAGAATTGGAACAGATGAAGTTGTTTCTCAGTACGAATTATTCTCACCGCACATCCAAGATCATGGGTGAGCAACAAAATCTGCATCAGCAAACTTTAAATCCGATGACTGTCATAGAGACGTTTGTTAATGGCACAGGATTTACAATCAGGTATCCCACAACTGTTATCGAGATGTAAGTTAATAACACAGGATCCCACCTTCCAGAGTCTCATAATTGTCATTAAGACGTAAGTTAATGGCATAGGATTCACTTTTTCAACGGGATAGAAAGCTCGTTAGAAGGAGAAGCAAGGTCCGAGTAATAGGTGTCTCCACATCCAGTGATCCCACAATTGTTATCGAGGCGTACGCTAATGTTGGTCCCAAAGGGCAACAAGGGTATGAAAAATAGCTAGAGGGGGGGGGAGTGAATAGCTGTTTTAAAATTCTTTTCGTACCCTTGATAAACTCAATTGCAAATGCGCACTTTATCAAGTAAGCGTTATGATATGCGCCTAAGTGAGTGAGTGAAATGCACAGCGGAATTTAGTAATGTAAATAGGCGCAAAGTATGATAAAGGGGGCGGACACATACTCTAAGTATTTTGGCTCAAAGTGGGTGAAATAAGAAACTAAGGAAAATGATATAACAAACACAACACAGTTCAATCAATCAATCTACAATGAATAAACAATCAAATAGTTAGATATGATATGAACTTAAAAGGAAATAGCAAGATAGTAAGTACGCGCTATTTGGAGAGGTTCGATCGGGAAAATGATCTACGTCCTCTACCAAGATGGTTAGTCTTGGATTTCTAATGGAGATCTTATATAATGAGAGAGTGTTACAAATTACAATCGTTTTGAGCTTATACACTAACTCAAGATCTATTTCTATGATAGAACAAATCCTAGACAATAACCGGTGTATCTCTAAAAGAAAGATCTAAGTGATCAAACTTAAAGAGGTGCGTGTGTGATTTTAGATTCAAGGAACTTTAGATCTTTGAGATTGAGAGCACAAGAAAACTAAAGTGTTTTCGCTTGAGGATCTGGGCTAAGAATGAAGTTATGAAGATGTTCTTGAGAATTCTGGAAATGACAAAGGCAATCTTCAAATCTTCAACAAATGCTTGAAAGAGAAATTCTTGAAATGCTTAGAAACTTCAAATGGTTGAAGTTACTGGATATTTATAGTAGAGCCCCAAAACTAGCCGTTGGAAATTCTTGGGGAGTCAGAGAAAGGACGGATGTGCTGTCACTCATTGAGTGGAGCACGTGTCCTTTTATAGCCGTTAGACACATAACAAAAATATGACCGTTATGGACAGGTGTCCTTAGATGCGGGTGCATACGTGTTATTTAACCACCGTTGGATCATTGGCGTAGTTTGAATCTCTTCAAGTCTTCGAGTCTTCATTAAATCACTGAATGTTATTTCAACATTTATGCGCGTTGAGCCAAGGGGCGCGTAGACATAGCGTGCACTAAGCCATCTGGGGCGCATGAGCTATTCTAGGCGCATACTCATGCGCGCGCCTAAGGAGGCGCAAGGCGCATAGGCGCGTTGCTCAATCTCAAAGTGTGATTTTCTTGAATCTTGATCTTCTTGCCCTATTCCTAAGCCTATTCTATTACAATGGACAAACTAAAAAAATGAAGTATAAATACTTCTTACATGTGGGTCTAAAGTCCATGAAATAAAACTTAGGTGATGGATCAATCAAATCTAATCAATCCTATTACATTGAAACTGAGATATAAGTGGGCATGCCCAACAATCTCCCCCTATTTGATTGATGCCATTACCTACTATATCAGGGACAAACATTATACTTGATAAAAACATGTCCAAATAAATGAGATTGGTAAATCATGTCTTAAGTTAATGCACACACTAGTCCAAGATATAGATTTCTACTCTATTCCAATAAGGATAAAACATTACAAATGGAATGATAGAAAATAACAGTTTATAACACATTCAAAATGATATGAGTTTTAGTTTTGAAATATGTTTCAACCAAGTTTAAACTCAATGCATGAAATATGAAGCAGTTCAAGTATGATGTATATGATTTTAAACAACATTCAATGTTCTACAAACAAGAAGTTTGAGTGAACAAGTTTTGAAACAAAAGTGATGTTTTGTTCTCATTAATACTCAAAGTGTAAGAGTTACAGAGTACAAGTATTTAACAGAACAAAAACAAAAGGTGCTAAAACATGTAAGCACTAAATCACTAATAAAAGGTTTCTAATCACAAAAGAGTTCTAACAACTTACAAATAAAACATAAACTAAGGGTTGGGAGGAGGCGCGTCGTCATCCTTCAATCCTTCTTCTATTTCAGAAACGGAGCGCTGAATTTGTTTGGAGAGTTGGTGACAACGGTTTACAACACCGTGAGTATCAGTGACACCATCTCTAATGTAGCGCAGATGATCAACATTGATGTTTTGATACTCATCAATGGTGCGGTGAGTGATAGATTGCTGTTGTGAAAAGTTTTCAGTGAAGGCTTGGAAGTTAGCTTCAACAGCAACTTGGGCAGTGAGAATATCAGCAGAAACTCTATCTGTGCGCCTGTCTGCGCTGGAATGCGCGGCATTGAAGTGAGTGACAACTAATTCCTTCAAAACATCAATATTTGAGAGTAGTGAATTAATGTCAATATGCGCGCCATGATCAGAGCTGGAGGAAGGCGCAGGAGTTTCAGGAGCTGAAGGCGCATGGGATTCAGGAGCTTTGGGTTCTGCGCCAGGATCAGCACCATATACTGTTAAGCCCAGGATTTTTAGTTCATCCTTAACTTCTTTGAGTTTATCAATAACACTCAATAATTTTTGGCTATCTCCAGCCACCATCTCAAACAACTTCCTTATATCACCTGCAATATTCAACTCTACCTCCCTTATGGCGTTAATGAAATCTTGGCCATCAGTGAGTTTGATGCCACCATCTATGCGCTCATGAAGGGAAGCAAGAGTACCTTTGAAAAGTTCATTCATTTGATCTATAGCGTCATTCAATTGTTGAGGAGTAAGGAAATGTTTGTCCTTGATATTCACATCTATGCGCGTCATCTCCCCCTTAATGGCAGCAATCTCATCAGCTTGCTGAGTAAGCATAGAAGTATGAAGCTCCATCTGAGAATTAATGTGAGCTTTGCCTTGCTGAAGTTGCTGTAGAAGAGAAATAATTACACTCATGTCAGGAGTGGGAGGAGGAGGCGCAAGAGAAGTATGGGGCACAGGAGGTGATTGAGTAGGAGCGCTAGGAGAAGGCAGATATTCATCGCTTGAAGTAGGCTCTACTGAAATAGTTGGGGGCGCAGAATCACGAGGAGAAAGCGTAGAAGGGCTCTTGCGCCTAGTCAAGGGCTCTGGCTCCCCCTGAACTGGATCATCACTCAAGTCGCCAAAAAGTTCATCAGATAGCCTATCTTTGAGTGCTTGGCGCTCAGCAGAGAGTGGCTCTGAAGTTAGTTTCTGAGGTGGAGCAGGAGCAGAAGGCTTTGATTGAGGCGCACGAACAATAGGAGGCGCATTTGGAGTGGGCGCGCGTACATCAGCGCTAGACCCTGCGCCTTTGCGCCTTTCAGACTTGGATAAATCAGCAGCCTGTTTCAATTTGTAGTTTTCATCCCTCTATTTCTGCGCTTCCAGTCTACTGGCTTCCTTAGCGCGTTTAAGTTCCTTCTCTTATTTTGTTTCAGTTCTTGGGCGCTTAGGAGGTCTGCTTGTTCCTTCAGCAACCCCTTTGCCTTTTCCCTTTTCTGCGCCTAGAACAACTGTTGGTTCTGAGCGAGGAAATTAGCAAGAGCAGGATAGGTGAGAAATATCTTCGTGAGTATTCTGCAATGAGTTTTGAACTTCGTCTTCCCATCAGCCTTGTTCTTGTTGTACTTATCAATCTGGTCCGACAAAGTTTTGAATAAGATTTGAGGCCAGTTGAGGATTGTGTTTCTGTCGCGACCCCGAACCCCGCGGGCCCGAGATCGCGAGCTGGCGTCGACTTAAACAATAAACTCTAAAATAATGAAGATAAAAATTTCCTTTTATACCCAAAATATGATAACACAAGGTTTTGTAAATCAACTTGAACAACAAAGTAAAACTAGTATGAACTCCATAAGCTTATACACCAAAGTTATAAAATATACACAACCTAATGACGTCAATGTTTGGTACAAATATCCCAAAAAGGTTACACATTTCTATAATGTAAACCCACCAATATCAACCTGCCCCAAAAGCTCGAACCCACTCGACGTCCTGTCTCGTGATCAGCGAGTCTAATCCTTTCCACCTGGGGGGGGGGGGGTTAAGGAAAAACAAAGATAAAAAGAAAGTGGGTGAGATAAATCTCAATAAGTTACTAATGCAACTACATGACATGCTATGATGCAATAATCAATAATAAATCACATAACACATAGCAATTATCATATATCAGATAGCAGCGGAAATAAACACATAACAAAGGATATAGCCAAGGTTTTCCCAAACTGATAAACCAAATAAAGGTCGCTGCGCAGCTTCAATAATCAACCATCAACATTTTCATAATAGCATGAAAGCTGAAGAGAAACCCCGGTACCGGAATCAATAACAAAGTAATGTGCCACAAAGGGCGGGAGCCATGCCACAAAGTCATGCTCCAAAACGTCTCAACCAAGGCCGATCTGGAAGAGGAAAATAAGGGCAAAACAATGGTCGACACCATAATGGACTTGGCCGGTGCCATCACAATATCTCACATCGCCCGACACAACCACAAATACCAGCTGGACTTTCAAATAACTGCTAAGTAATAAAATACTAGCACGATAAACAACTTTAATGATTCCAAAGTAGGGAATCATACCAAATGATCATCACAAAGATAAGTCAAACCAACAATACCTCAATAAGATGTTCCAAAATCCCAATTAACACTTAATTAATTTCAAACACAAACTTAATCACAAAGGACCCAATTCTATCACTAGAGTGTTCTACAATGTTCACTAAGGTCGACTAGAAGGACACCCAAGACTTAGACCAAAACGCATTCTTCAATCACACAAAATAACAAATGACAACCTTCAGATGTACTGTGCGGCCGCCCATTAGGGTCTGTGCGGTCGCCCAAAAAGCCATCAAACAAGAACAAAACCTTTCAGATAGATGTGCGGTCGCCCAGCCATTTTTGGGCGGTCGCCCAACCCTCTGAACTGCCTGAAATCGGGAGGGATGAACTGGGTTCTCCCATTTTTCAACCCAAACCAAAACTAAACCAAAATCCAACACTCTTAACTAGCATATTAATGAACTAGAACAACTTATAGGTCAAAAGAACTCATATAACAACATTTAACAATTAAAATCAAGATTCAAACCCAACATTCATAAAATCACCATTTTTGACCAAAACTTAAATAAATTCCAAATAAATTCTAAACTCAACCAAACTTCAAATATAACAACTCAATCATTATATAAGCATGATATGAAGATTTTAGCATAAAAATGGGGGAAAAGCAACTTACTTGAATTTTCTCAAAGTTGATGGATTTCAAATATTTTTGGCTTCCTACGATCCTATCGACGATCTAAACATGTTTCAAGTTTTAAGAAATTAGAGATTATGAGAGGAAGATGAAGAAATTGAAGAGAGAAGGGAGGGAAGAAAAACTTACCCAAATTCCATGGAAAGAGAGAGAGAGTTGCTGGGAGAGTTGAGGTGAGGTGAGGTGAGGGAGAAGTAAGGGAGGAGAGGGGAGTAGGGAAATTATTTAAACATTTACACTTAGGCCCCTCCCCCTAATACTACTCTTCTTCAAATAAACTCCCCACTAACAAATAAGACTCAACACTTCTACGCTAGCACAAATGACCCAAATAAAATGCTAGGCATAATTTAATATAACGCATAAAATGCACACGTAAATTATTAATTAAATAATAATTTAAATAAATAAGCAAATAAATAAACAATAATTATTTATTACTAATAAAATAGAGCCTAGTTTTCGGGTCGTGACATTCACTCCCCCTTAAAGAAAATTCGACCCGAATTTTAACGAGACTTACCCGAATTAAAAAGCCACGGATATTTCCTCTCGATCTCATCTCGGAGCTCCCACGTCGACTCCTCGATATTATGATTCCTCCAAAGAACTCTAACCAATGAAATACTTTCGTTCCTCAACTCTTGGACTTTGGAATCTAAAATCCGAACCGGTCGTTCCTCGTAAGTCATGTCGGGCTCTATATCCTCCGGTACCCTCGGTAACACGTGAGATGGATCATGAACATACTTCCGAAGCATAGAAACGTGGAACACGTTGTGCAACCGGTCTAAAGAAGCTGGCAATGCAAGACGGTATGCTAGAAGTCCAACCTTTCCCAGAATCTCAAACGGTCCCACAAACCTCGGAGCCAATTTACCCTTCTTCCCGAACCTTCGGATACCCACCTTCGGAGATACTTTCAAGAACACCAAATCACCGGTCTGAAAACTAAGATCTCGCTTTCGGTTATCTGCATAGCTCTTATGTCGACTCTGGGCTGTTTTCAATCTATCCTGGATAACCCTAACTTTCTCAACGGAACCCTGAAGCAAATCAATGCCCACGATCTTTGCTTCACCGACCTCATCCCAACAGATAGGCGATCTACACTTCCTCCCATACAAAGCCTCATATGGTGCCATCTCGATACTAGACTGATAACTGTTGTTGTAAGAGAACTCCACTAACGGTAGGTGCGAATCCCAAGAATCAGAGAAGTCTATCGAACAAGCTCGCAACATATCCTCCAAAATCTGAATAGTCCTCTCGGATTGACCGTCGGTCTGAGGGTGAAAAGTTGTGCTGAATCGCAAATCTGTACCCAAAGCTTCCTGAAACGCCTTCCAGAATCTAGAAGTAAACCTCGGGTCTCGATCTGACACAATACTAATCGGAACCCCATGCGATCTAACGATCTCATCGATATAAAGGGTCGCAAGCTTCTCCATCGAATATCTGATGTCAATAGGCAAGAAATGGGCACTCTTGGTCAATCTATCCACGATCACCCAAACACTGTCATACTTCCTACGGGTACGAGGTAGTCCCGTAACGAAATCCATAGTTACATGCTCCCATTTCCACTCCGGAATCTCTAACGGCTGAAGTAGTCCCGCGGGTCTCTGATGCTCGGCTTTGACCTGCTGACAAGTTAAACATTTCGAAACATACTCAGCTATTTCCCTCTTCATGTTGTTCCACCAAAAATGTTGTTTCAAATTCTGATACATCTTCGTACTACCCGGATGAATAGTATACCTTGATTTGTGACCCTCATCTAAAACTTGCCTCTTTATTCCACCAACATCGGGTATGCACAAACGACCACGGAAAGTCAAAACTCCACTCGAGCTAATAGAAAAATCCTCGAAGTTCTTCTCTTTCAATTTACCCATTATCTTCACCAACTCGGGATCTTCTTTCTGAGCTTCCTTTATCCTCTGAATTAGGGTCGGAGATACCCTAATATTCGCAAAAATAGCCCCATGTCTCGATTCACGAGGAGACCAATCTCTAACATCCTCAAGCATTTTCCATTCCCGAACCATCATCGAAGCCACATAAGACTTTCTACTAATCGCATCGGCGACCACATTCGCCTTTCCTGGATGATAGGAAATCGTACAATCATAATCCTTCAACAATTCCATCCATCGGCGCTGTCGGTTGTTCAATTCCTTCTGAGAGAAGAGGTACTTCAAACTCTTGTGATCGGTGAAAATCTCAAACTTCGCTCCATATAGGTAATGCTTCCACTTATGCAACGCAAATACGATAGCCGCTAACTCTATATCATGAGTAGGGTAATTCTGTTCACTCGGGCTCAACTTCCTCGAAGCATACGCAATCACTTTCCCATTCTGCATCAACACACAACCCAAACCCTCTTTCGAAGCATCACTGTAAATTACTAAATCATCATTTCCATTCGGTAACGCAAGAATAGGAGCCGTAGTTAATCTCTTCTTCAAATCATCAAAGCTACTTTGACATTTTTCACTCCACACAAACGGTACATCCTTCCGGGTCAACTGAGTCATCGGAGTAGCAATCCTCGAAAACCCTTCTATGAACCTTCTGTAATACCCGGCTAAACCCAGAAAACTTCTGATCTCGGTCACTGACTCGGGTCTCTTCCAATCCACTATAGCTTCAATCTTTGAAGGATCCACCGAAATCCCATCTTTCGAAATAACATGACCCAGAAATGAAACCTTCTCGAGCCAAAATTCGCATTTACTAAACTTCGCAAACAACTTCTCCCTCGCAAGAATGGATAGAACTGTCCTCAATTGTTGCTCGTGCTCCTCTCGAGATTTAGAGTAGACAAGAATGTCATCGATGAAAACTACCACGAACGAATCAAGATAAGGATGAAAAACCCGGTTCATCAAATCAATAAATACGGCAGGCACGTTAGTCAACCCAAACGGCATAACCAAGAACTCGTAATGACCATACCGAGTGCGAAAGGCAGTCTTCGGAATATCCTCAGATCGAATCTTCAACTGATGGTACCCACTCCTCAAATCAAGTTTAGAGAACACAACGGACCCTTGAAGCTGATCAAACAAATCATCGATGTGAGGTAGAGGATACTTGTTCTTCACTGTAACCTGATTCAACTTTCGGTAGTCAATACACAATCTCAAAGAACCATCTTTCTTCCGCACAAACAAAACCGGTGCTCCCCACAGGGAAACACTAGGGCGGATAAACCCTCGATCAAGCAACTCTTGCAACTGAACCTTTAATTCCTTCAACTCTGCGAGAGCCAACCTATACGGTGCCTTCGAAATTGGAGCCGTACCCGGCAAAAGATCTATGCAAAATTCTATCTCACGATCGGGAGGCATATCATACTCAGAAGAGAAAACATCGGGAAATTCCCGAACACTCTCCAAACTAGGGGATTCTTTCCTAGTATCAAGAACACTAGCCAAATACCCCTCACAACCACGATGCAATAATTTTCTCGCTTTCACATAAGAAATGATACGAAAATTTCTACCAAAAGGCATAGCCTCAAAAACAAAATTAGGCACATCAGGGATAGAAAAATTAACGACCTTTCTACGACAGTCAACAGAAGCATGAAACTTGCTTAACCAATCCATACCCAAAATAACATCAAAGTCCTGAATAGGAAGGACTACCAGGTCCGCACACAAGACATGACCACATATAAGCACGTCACAAGCACGGAAGACTCTATCGGTCACCAAACACTCTCCCATCGGAGTTGACACCTCTAACACATAGGGCAAAGACTCAGATGTAGCATTTAGTAAAGAAGCAAATTGCACAGAAATGTATGAATGAGATGATCCTGGATCAACTAACGCTCGTGCGCTCACACTAGATATAGAAATAATACCTCCAATAACTGTGGGATCATCTGTGGCTTGTTGTTGATTCATTGCAAACACTTTCCCTTGGACTTTGGCCTTTCCCGTAGCATCCCTTTTCTGACCCTGTGGAGCCCCAGCTCCTACCCCAGTCGGTTGAATATTATTCCTCGGACAATCCTTCACATAATGCCCCATTTGGCCACAATTGGTACACCTTCCCTGTTTCTTCCAACAACGGTCCTCAGAATGGCCTTCCTTTTGGCAATAGGAACAAAGTCTCCTATTTTGGTTCCCTTGGTTCCCGGAAGTAGTACCCAGGTTCCTTGGGCTCGGTTGCCCTCGAAACTGAGATTGTCCTCCAAAGTTACCTCGGTTATCAATCCTTGGTTGTGACTTTCCCTGTGCTCCCTGCTTACTCGGGTTAGCTACCTCGGTCTTCCTCTTATGTTCCCTAATATCTTGCTCGATGAGGTAGGCACGGTCTACCGCATCCTGGAATGTCACAATCCTCTGGGCTATAAGCTGAGTACGGATAAAAGTCTTCAAACCCCGGATGAATCTCATAGCCTTCTGTTCTTCGGTCCTCACAAGATAGTCACAATACCGGGCTAATTCTGTGAACTTAGCCGAGTACTGAGCTATAGAAAACAAACCTTGCTCCAAGTTGAGAAGCTCGATCTCTTTTCGGTTCTGATCCACTACCGGAATGAAATGCTATTTGAACTTTCGCACAAACAATTCCCAAGCATACACTGTGTGAGTGTCATCCCAACTAGCTTTAACTCCTTTCCACTAATGCTCGGCGGTACCCACAAGCTTATAAGCCGCAAACCGGACCCTATCCTCATCCGTGCATCCAAACACATCATAGATTTTCTCCATAGACTCAACCCATAGTTCGGCCTTCTTCACATCGGGCTCACCATCGAACTCTGCCGGTTTCAGTTTCAAGAATTGCTCCAAACCATATCTCGGTAGTGCCACATGCTCTTCTCGTGGCCCTTGATCATGAATGGCCTTCATAGCGGCCTCAAACATTCCATGGAACATTGCCCGGTTCTCTTCCCTTAAGTCATTCTGATTCTGTGCCCCACTAGAACCTTCACCTGTCCTTCTTCTAGCCATTGAGAACAATTACCTGCATAAAACATCAACCGTTACTCACTTCGAACACAACTACCCTCCTAGGTCATACTAGTCCACCTAGACTTATACTTAGAGCCAAACCATAGCTCTGATACCAACTGTCGCGACCCCGAACCCCGCGGGCCCGAGATCGCGAGCTGGACGTCGACTTAAACAATAAACTCTAAAATAATGAAGATAAAAATTTCTTTTTATACCCAAAAGATGATAACACAAGGTTTTGTAAATCAACTTGAACAACAAAGTAAAACTAGTATAAACTCCATAAGCTTATACAGCAAAGTTATAAAATATACAAAACCTAATGACGTCAATGTTTGGTACAAATATCCCAAAAAGGTTACACATTTCTATAATGTAAACCCACCAATATCAACCTGCCCCAAAAGCTCGAACCCACTCGACGTCCTGTCTCGTGATCAGCAAGTCTAATCCTTTCCACCTGGGGGGGGTTAAGGTAAAACAAAGATAAAAAGAAAGGGGGTGAGATAAATCTCAATAAGTTACTAATGCAACTACATGACATGCTATGATGCAATAATCAATAATAAATCACATAAGACATAGCAATTATCATATATCAGATAGCAGCGGAAATAAACACATAACAAAGGATATAGCCAAGGTTTTCCCAAACTGATAAACCAAATAAAGGTCGTTGCGCAGCTTCAATAATCAACCATCAACATCTTCATAATAGCATGAAAGCTGAAGAGAAACCCCGGTAGCGGAACCAATAACAAAGTAATGTGCCACAAAGGGCGGGAGTCATGCCACAAAGTCATGCTCCAAAACGTCTCAACCAAGGCCGATCTGGAAGAGGAAAATAAGGGCAAAACAATGGTCGATACCATAATGGACTTGGCCGGTGCCATCACAATATCTCACATCGCCCGACACAACCACAAATACTAGCTGGACTTTCAAATAACTGCTAAGTAATAAAATACTAGCACGATAAACAACTTTAATGATTCCAAAGTAGGGAATCATACCAAATGATCATCACAAAGATAAGTCAAACCAACAATACCTCAATAAGATGTTCCAAAATCCCAATTAACACTTAATTAATTTCAAACACAAACTTAATCACAAAGGACCCAATTCTATCACTAGAGTGTTCTACAATGTTCACTAAGGTCGACTAGAAGGACACCCAAGACTTAGACCAAAACGCATTCTTCAATCACACAAAATAACAAATGACAACCTTCAGATGTACTGTGCAGCCGCCCACTAGGGTCTGTGCGGTCGCCCAAAAAGCCATCAAACAAGAACAAAACCTTTCAGAAAGATGTGCGGTCGCCCAGCCATTTTTGGGCGGTCGCCCAACCCTCTGAACTACCGGAAATCGGGAGGGATGAACTGGGTTCTCCCATTTTTCAACCCAAACCAAAACTAAACCAAAATCCAACACTCTTAACTAGCATATTAATGAACTAGAACAACTTATAGGTCAAAAGAACTCATATAACAACATTTAACAACTAAAATCAAGATTCAAACCCAACATTCATAAAATCACCATTTTTGACCAAAACTTAAATAAATTCTAAATAAATTCTAAACTCAACCAAACTTCAAATATAACAACTCAAGCATTATATAAGCATGATATGAACATTTTAGCATAAAAATGGGGGAAAAGCAACTTACTTGAATTTTCTCAAAGTTGATGGATTTCAAATATTTTTGGCTTCCTACGATCCTATCGACGATCTAAACATGTTTCAAGTTTTAAGAAATGAGAGATTATGAGAGGAAGATGAAGAAAATGAAGAGAGAAGGGAGGGAAGAAAAACTTACCCAAATTCCATGGAAAGAGAGAGAGAGTTGCTGGGAGAGTTGAGGTGAGGTGAGGTGAGGGAGAAGTGAGGGAGGAGAGGGGAGTAGGGAAATTATTTGAACATTTACACTTAGGCCCCTCCCCCTAATACTACTCTTCTTCAAATAAACTCCCCACTAACAAATAAGACTCAACACTTCTACGCTAGCACAAATGACCCAAATAAAATGCTAGGCATAATTTAATATAACGCATAAAATGCACACGTAAATTATTAATTAAATAATAATTTAAATAAATAAATAAGAAAATAAATAAACAATAATTATTTATTACTAATAAAATAGAGCCTAGTTTTCGGGTCGTGACAGTTTCCCATAATAGCTGCAGTATATTCCCACTGCTCCATTGTGAATCTGTTCACATTTCCCGTCTTGAAAATAATGGAAGTCCCCACCAAATGCGCGATATGCGCCAATAAATCACCACCATCCCTTATTTCAACAGATTTGATGTTGGTCTGAAGAGTAGGAATGTTGAGATGGGTACTAGCCATACGATTCTGCGCAGCAGTATGATAGGTATTGATTTTACCAGCTACCCTCAGAGGGCCAGTTGTGTTGAAGTTGATGATATTCTTGAGAGTTCCAGTAGAGATAGTTATAGCAACATTCTGAACGGTGGCGCATATCCTGTAGCGCACATATCCATCAGCAGGAGTCTCAACGAGAGCAGCAGTTGAGAAGAATTCATCCACGAGGAGCGGTGAGTAGAAAGGTTGCTCCAAAGTAAATAGAGGCAGTAGACCAGCTTGTCTGATAAAGTCCATAATATCAACGCCAATTTGGATTACAGATAGCTCAGTGAGATTAAATGTCTCACCGGGTCTGAAATTTGCTGGATCCTGAAAACATAACAATGATTTAAGTTAGGAGTGTATAAGGCGCATAAAATCATAAAATGAGCTAAGTATAGAGTAGGCGCAGGACAATGTATAGGCGCATAAAAATAGCATGCGCATACTATTATTAGGCGCATATATGTTGTAGGCGCATACAAATACGAGGCGCATATCATGGTTCTATGAAACATACTAAGTAAAAATTAAACATAAAAATTTGACTAAGTAAAATTTAGGCGCATAATGGCTTCAGGCGCATAAGTTGATTGAGGCGCATAACATTTGTATTTGCATAGGGCGCATACAATTATTAGGCGCATGAATCAAGGAAGGCGCATAAGGTCATAGGGCGCATAACCAACTAGGCGCATAAATCAACACTTAGGCGCATATCTATGTGAAATTCATACTAAGTATAAAAACACACAAAAACACACAAACACATATCAAACATGCATATGCAAGTAATAAGGATCAAAACATGAAAATTTTGAAAAACAAGTTTTGAAAATTTTGAAACCCAAGTCATGCAAAAATAACGAAGAACGCGAAGAACATGCTTGAGTGCCTGAAGAACATCAAGAACACCAAGAACACATAATTCGTGAAACTTCACCAAATCAAGCATACAATATATCAAAACGACCACACGAAGACGAGGATAACAAATATGTAAATCAAAACAAGTACAAAACAACAACAAATCCAGAAAATGGATTCAAAGATCCAAAAATTTGAAAAGTTCAAAATTGAAAAATCTTCAGATTCGCAAAATATAATGCATTGATCGTCGAAAAGTTTAGTTTAAAGGATTCCAAATCACGAAACGAACATAACCTAACAAACGATTTTGAAAACAGAGAATCGAAACAAGATTTATCAAGAAAAGTATGATTTCGGGTTTTAAAAAAATACGAACCCAGAAAAAATGACGAAAAGAAAAAAAATTCAAAAAATTAAGGAGTTTAAGGGTTGAGAATTCATACCATTTCGTCTTGGGTTGATTTTGTTGTTCTCTTAGGACCCATGGATTTATATATATAAGAACAAAAGAAGAAGAAGAAAATGATGAAAAAAATAGAGAGAGAGAAAGAGAGAGAGAGCGACTGAGAGAGATAGAGAGGAGGCGGTGAAGGAGAGAGAGAGATAGATGGTGAGGGATTGTAGGCAATGATTAAAAAGGGTAAGGGAAGGGGTAGAGATAGTGTATATAGGTTAGATATTCTAGACAAAAATGGAAATTGAAGGGATGTGCATTAATGGTGAGTGAAAGGCCATTAATGGGATGTGTCATATAAAGTACGGCTATTAAATGCTGAATGACCCAAAGTACATTGATGTGACATTTTGGGTAAAGAGAAATTGTCCCACTTCCCTCATAAGTGTATGAACAATTATGACTAAATTTTTGCACAAACCCCAAAAACATCTGTTTTGGTGTAAGTTTAGGGTGCAAGAAATATATCCCCAGAAAATAAAATTTTTCGAAAAACGTAAAACGAGGGAAAAATTAATTGTACAAGTACCCTTGAACAATTATGAGAATGTCAAAAGACAAAAATTCCTATAATAAATGATCAGAATAACTTACCTGGTACTTGTGAAAATTGAATGCAATCAATCATTGAAATAATAAATTTTGAGCATTGATTGAGCCGCAACATTTATTAGGCGCATGGGAGGCACATAGCTCATTGAGGCGCGCTGAATGATAGTGGCGCATAAGGCACTTGGCGCGCGAAGAGTGGGGCGCATTCCAGGCGCATGAAGTTTCCTTGAAACTTTGAAAATGATCTAACATATAAAACCTAGTATACTCATAACTCACTAAAACAAAATCATTAGTATTGACAAAACTGTATTGAATTTTAGTTGAGTTCAAGCATACCCATTTCACCTCTCAAAAAGATGAACCGTTTCGCGTCAAGTGCTTTTGTTAGAATGTCGGCGATTTGATAGTCGGTTCCCACGTGTTCCAAATGAATATTGCCTTTCTCCACGTGGTCTTTGAGGAAGTGATATTTGATGTCGATGTGCTTGGTTTTAGAGTACATGACAGGATTTTCAGAAACGGCAATGGTTGAAGTGTTGTCGCAGTAGATGGGACAATTTTCTTCGATGATATCATAGTCCACCAATTGCTGCTTCATCCATAGTATTTGACAGGAACAACTTCCCGCAGCGATATATTCAGCTTCGGTTGTTGAGACAGATACTAAAGCTTGTTTCTTACTCGCCCATGACACAAGTCGATATCTGAGGAAATGAAAAGTGCCACTTCTGCTTTTCCTATCAATTGTGCACGCTGCATAATCCGTATCTGAATAACCTACAAGTTTAATGTTCGAATCTTTGGTGTACCAAAGTCCAAGGTTAACATTACCGGAAAGATATCTTATAATACGTTTCACAGAAATTAAGTGCGCTTCTCTCGGGTCAGATTGATAACGAGCGCAAACACAAACACTAAACATAATATCGGGCCTACTAGCAGTAAGATAAAGGAGCGAGCCAATCATACCTCGATAGAGCATTTGATCAACACGTTTACCTTTTAAATCTTTGTTGAGTTTGTTGCCGGTAGCCATTAGAGTATCGTATGGTTTAGCATTGTCAAGTCCAAACTTCTTGATTAAGTCCTTTGTATATTTGGCTTGATTGATAAATATGCCTTCATTCATTTGCTTGATTTGAAGCCCGAGGAAGAATGTGAGTTCTCCCATCATGCTCATTTCAAACTTGCTCTTCATTAGTTTCTCAAAGCGCTTGCACAATAATTCATTAGTAGAACCAAATATAATATCATCAACATAAATTTGAACAAGTAATTTATGACCATTATGTTTGGCAATGAAAAGAGTTGTATCGATTTTACCGCGAGTGAAGCCTTTTTCAATGAGAAACTTTGATAGTGTATCGTACCATGCTCTTGGTGCTTGTTTGAGTCCATACAAAGCTTTCTGAAGTTTGTACACATGATTTGGAAATTGAGAATCTTCAAACCCAGGTGGTTGAGCAACGTAGACTTGTTCTTGGAGTTCACCATTTAGAAACGCGATCTTCACATCCATTTGATATAGCTTGAAGTCCTTGTGAGCAGCGTAAGCTAGAAATAATCTGATAGCTTCAAGTCTTGCTACGGGTGCAAAAGTTTCATCGTAATCAATTCCTTCTTCTTTCCTATAGCCTTGTGCAACCAATCTTGCTTTGTTTCTTGTGATGGTTCCATTCTCATCCATCTTGTTTCTGAACACCCATTTCGTACCAATCACTCCTTGATCATTTGGTCTTGGAACAAGAGTCCAAACCTTACATCGTTCAAATTGATTTAGTTCTTCTTGTATAGAAACAACCCAATTAGGATCTTGGAGCGCTTCATCAACCTTCTTCGGTTCAATTTGAGAGATAAAAGAAGTGTAAGCATCAAAGTTTGTAGCTCTCCTTATATGAACACCAATGTTTAGATCACCAATGATATTATTGATTGGGTGACCTCTAACTTCACGAATTTCAGGAGGTAAGTTAGGCTGAGTCATAGTAACTTGAAGGTCTTCAATTGGTACATCTTCACCAGATTCTAAATCATCAAAATTTGGGGGTTGAATTGGTGTAGAGTTGAAACTTGGGTTTACACCAGATGTAGCAGTAGATATAGGCGCATGAGAGGAATCACGAGGCGCAACATGTGAGTAAGGCGCAGCTGATGATCCATTTAGAGCGCCATATAAGGAGTTAGGCGCAACTGATGTGGATGGATTTCCTTGAGTTGATAGATTCTAATTTTGAGTAGGCGCAACATAAATAGGAGCACCTGTATCATTAAGCTCAACAGAATCATCAGCAACATTTGGAGCCAAATGTGGCTCAAGGAGAGAATGTTTATCAAATGTAACATGTACAGATTCAACTATCACTAATGTAGTTCTATTAAAAACGCGAAAAGGTTTAGAATGTTTGGCATACCCAACAAAAATAACTTCATCGGCTTTGGCATCGAATTTACCTCTATGTTCGTTTCCGTTGTAGAGGATATAACACTTGCAACCAAAGATCTTGAAGAATGCAATGTTGGGAGTTCTACAACGCCAAAGTTCATACGGAGTCTTGTTGTGAAGTTTGTTGATGAGGGAACGATTTTGAGTAAAACATGCTGTGTTGATAGCTTCTTCCCAAAAGTACTTAGGCAATTTCGCTTCAGCTATCATCGTCTTTCTTGCTTCAATCAACGTCCTATTCTTTCTTTCCACAATACCATTTTGTTGAGGAACTCCAGCGGTTGAGAAGTTGTGATCTATCCCATGATCGTCGCAATATCGAGCAACACCGTTGTTCTTGAATTTTGTTCCATTGTCGGATCGAACACTAACG
This sequence comes from Campanula takesimana, assembly GCA_026119855.1. NCBI lineage: Eukaryota > Viridiplantae > Streptophyta > Magnoliopsida > Asterales > Campanulaceae > Campanula > Campanula takesimana. The sequence goes on along the minus strand of JAOWBW010001354.1, from coordinate 275,381 downwards.
ATGTCATCTTCTTTTTGGGTTTGGAGCAGTCTGAATAAGGTGGTCAAAATGTCGTAACAATCGTCTTTTGAGATCATCATTTCCACCCATGTATATCTTGAATAATCATCCACCACAACTAAAGTATACTTGTTTCTTCTAATACTTGGGGGGGTGACTGGTCCAAATAGATCAATGTGAAGCAGTTGCAAACATCTAGAAGTTGAAGGATTGGTCTTGCTGGAGAAAGATTTCTTCGGTTGTTTGCCAAGATGACACGCAGCGCACTTCTTGTCATGATGATCAGCAACCTTGGGAAGTCCTTTAACAAGGTTATTCCTACTGAGTTTAGATAGATATTTGAAGTTCAAGTGACTTAAGCGCTTGTACCACAACCAACTATTTTCGCTCACACTTTTAGCTACAAAACAAAGATTAGTACTAGAGTTCATACTATGGAAATCAATAATGTAAATATTTGTCTTACGATATCCTGTGAGTAATGTAGCTCCAGTTTTGCCATTCTTGATAAGACATTGAGTTGAGGTAAAGTGGCATTCTAATCCTTTGTCACAAAATTGAGATATGGATAATAAGTTGTGCTTGAGCCCTTCGACGAGAGAGACTTTTTCAATGCACACTTTGTCTTTCTTGAGCTTTCCATATGCAACAACTTGACCTTTGTTATTATCACCAAATGTTACTGAGGGACCTCTTTCTTCATGGACATCTTCTAATAAGGATTCATCTCCAGTCATGTGTCTTGAACACCCACTATCGAGAATCCATTCATAATTTCTAGCTTTTGAAGATCCAGTGAAACAAAGAACCTGAAATATAGACATTTAAGCAGGTCCCCTTTATTCCTTTTGGGTCCTAGGGTTAGCAAATTTTGACAACCCACTCTTGCTTGACCTTAGGGTTTTTACGTCCTTTGGCATTGGGAGTGAATCGTAAAAGGCATTCCACGGCCTTGTGTCCAGAACAATCATAAATGGAACAATGATGAAAGCCACCAATCACATGAGTTTTCACAAACTCTTTACTTTTGGTTGGGATAGCATTCTTCTTTGGGTCAGATGGACTAGCCTTAACAAAATCCTTCTTTTGAAATATTGGAGCGCTTGATCTAGGAGGGCGCATAGGGCTAGGAGGCGCACGGCGATGAGGCGCGTGGCTCCTAGGCGCATAATGTGCACTCGGAGAAGGAGCGCGCTTTGTTTCAAGAGGGATTTTGCTAGAGGATGATTCATCTGTAGCTATATCTTTCCCATTAGCTTTCCCAAATTGCTTCGTTGGGTAGACATAATGGAATGTTTGTCTCTTGACTTTTTCCTGTCCTTTTCCCATTGAATTAGAATGTTTTTCCTTGGGAATTCCAAAAGTTTGCTGATTTGTAAATTCACTATCTCTTTCAGCACATATATCACATTTAAAGTTGTCACTAGTTGATGAGAATCCCAAGCCACTTTTATCACCACTGACTTTTTGGGACTCAAATATATTCTCCATAGTGACACGAGAATTGGACCACTCATTTGTAATCTTTTTAAGATCAGTAATTTGAGCGACTAATTCATCGTTTTGAACTTTAAGAAGTGAGTTCTGTTCTGTTAGAAAAGTGTTTTAACAGTAAGAGGAGTCATGCTCTTTATCTGCTCCTTAAGGAGGGTGAGTTCAGATTTAAGTTGAGATTTCTCGGTCTTAAGCTGGGAAATTTCATCACATGATAGTGCTAAAGCTTCCTTCATATTATCAAATCTAGTGATTACCTTTTCAGCCTTTTTTAACATTTTTTCTTGTTCAGCAATCACTTCATCATCATTGATTTTGGAGCTTGGAGCAGTTGGTTCAACTTAAGGTCTGATGTAAGCTCCTTTTCTCAACTTGTTCCTTGCACTTAGATCATAGCGTGAGAATAACAATCCACCATCGCTTTGAGCCGGAGTGAGAAATCTTTGTTCAACGAGCTCGCTGATGGTTGGTCCTTTCTTCCTTTTCACTTCTTGAAAACCTGCAGATTTCTTGATAGGTTTATTCAAGACATTCATATCAAGAACATCCTTGGAGAAGTCATCATCCGAATCATAAGTTTCAACTTCATCATCATTTGCCACCAAACAAATGAGTCTATCATCGGAATCTTCATCGCTCTCATCTGAGTCTGTTTCAATCCAAGTGTTCTGCTCATTTGCTGGTGATTCTTCTTCAGCAACCATTCCCTTGTGACGAGTAAATTTGGGAGTGAACTTGGGAGTATGGCTGCTCTTCTTCTGCATATATTCAAATTTTGGAGTTGGGCATCTTGAAGCAAAGTGTCCTGGTTTCCTGCAATTAAAACAAACAAGGTCTTCTTTTCTTTTTGAATCACTGCTCCTCGTGAACTTTGGAGGAACTCTGCTGGTAGATCCTTGAAATTTGCTGGTTGAGCCGGGTCTTGAGAATTTTCTGAACTTTTGAAATTTTTTCACAAATAAAGTGAAGTCTTCTTCATCCATGTCTAGTAGCTCAGAGGTAGAAATTTTGGGATCAGAACTTTTCTCTTCTTGAACCGGCGCAGGCGCATGCGCTTCTTATCTATGCGCCACCATTGCTATGGATTTTGACTTTCCTTCAGTTTCACTGATTCGTTGGAGTTTGAGCTCATAAACTTTGAGATTTGCATAAAGGTTCCTTAAAGTCCAAACGTCCAAAGTTCCGGCGTCTTCAAGAGCGCTGGATTTATGTAGGTATCTTGATCCAAAAGCTTGGAGAAAATTGACATTCAAATCTTTGTTTGAAAACTTCATGCCAAGTGAAATACATAGATTTATAATTTCACAGTAGCGTTCATAAGTTTGTCTTAAGGTTTCACCGGGGAGTTGAGAGAAATTGTTGAATCTTTTTTGCACTTCATATTTCTTGTTCTCCTTACAAATAGTATATCCTTCTATATGCTCTTCAATAGCATCCTATAGCTCATTAGCAGTAGCACAATGCATGACTTGTTGTTTCATAGCCGTGCTAGAGTGCTTAGGAGAATGTTTCTTGCTTTGCCATCATTTGCAATTCTTCTTGTTTCTTCCTCAGTCCATTCTTCCCTTGGTTTCTTGATGGTTGGTTGAGCAGCATTGGTGCGCAGATTTGGATTCTCTTTCATAGGGATGTAAGGTCCATAAACCACGGTGTCATGAAGCCTTTCATCGATTGAGTTGAGATGGGTCAATATGCTGAATTTCCACACGTCAAAATGATCTTCATCAAAGACCGGAACATGAGTGTAGTTTGCAGTTGCCATAGGTTTTGAGTTTTCCATTTAGAATCGGCACCCAAGCTGTTAAGCTTGAAAAACAGAAGTGTTTTATAAAGGTGTTTGCTCTGATACCACTTGTTGGTCCCAAAGGGCAACAAGAGTATGAAAAATAGCTAGAGGGGGGGTGAATAGCTGTTTTAAAATTCTTTTCGTACCCTTGATAAACTCAATTGAAAATGCGCACTTTATCAAGTAAGCGTTATGATATGCGCCTAAGTGACTGAGTGAAATGCACAGCGGAATTTAGTAATGTAAATAGGTGCAAAGTATGATAAAGGGGGCGCACACACACTCTAAGTATTTTGGCTCAAAGTGGGTGAAATAAGAAACTAAGGCAAATGATATAACAAACACAACACAGTTCAATCAATCAATCTACAATGAATAAACAATCAAATAGTTAGATATGATATGAATTTGAAAGGAAATAGCAAGATAGTAAGTACGCGCTATTTGGAGAGGTTCGATCGGGAAAATGATCTACGTCCTCTACCAAGATGGTTAGTCTTGGATTTCTAATGGAGATCTTATATAAGAGAGTGTTACAAATTACAATCGTTTTGAGCTTATACACTAACTCAAGATCTATTTCTATGAAAGAACAAATCCTAGACAATAACCGGTGTATCTCTAAAAGAAAGATCTAAGTGATCAAACTTAAAGATGTGCGTGTGTGATTTTAGATTCAAGGCTCTTTAGATCTTTGAGATTGAGAGCACAAGAAAACTAAAGTGTTTTCGCTTGAGGATCTGGGCGAAGGATAAAGTTATGACGATATTCTTGAGAATTCTGGAAATGACAAAGGCAATCTTCAAGTCTTCAATAAATGCTTGAGAGAGAAATTCTTGAAATGCTTAGCAACTTCAAATGGTTGAAGTTATGGGATATTTATAGTAGAGCCCCAAAAACTAGCCGTTGGAAATTCTTGGTGAGTCAGAGAAAGGACGGATGTGCTATCGCTCATTGAGTGGAGCACATGTCCTTTTATAGCAGTTAGACACGTAACACAAATATGACCATTATGGACAGGTGTCCTTAGATGTCGCGACCCCGACCCCGTGGGCCGTGAACTCGCGAGTTGGACGTCGACTTAACAACAAATACCAAAATATAGAAGATAAAAATTCCTCTTAATACCAAAAGATGAAATACAAAGTTTTAGAAATCGTTTCTTAGACAACAAAATAACACAACTAGTATAAGCTCCACAAACTTACACCAAAATACAAAATATTACAACCCTTAATGACGTCTCAGTTGTAAACTATCCCCAAGGTTATACATTTAGCAACAAAGATAAAATAAAGGGGGTGAGATAAATCTCAATAAGACACTTATGCAACTACATGACATGTTATTATGCAATAACAGTAATAAATCTCATATAGCACGTAGCAAGTAACAGTTAACATATAGCAGCGGAAATAAACAAGTAACAAAGGATATTAGCCAAGGTTTCCCAAACTGATAGAACAATTGCTGCGCAGCTTCAACCAATCAACCAATCAAACCATCTTCATAGTAGCATAAACAGCTGAAGATAACAACCCCGGTACCGGAACCATAACAATGTAACATGTCACAAAGGACAGGGGAAATGACACAGAGTCATACCCAAAACGACTAGCTAGAATACTCACCAAAGGAGCTAGCTCATCCCAACTAGGGATGGCCAAACCGGACCGGAACCGGAAAACCGGACCGGAACCGGACCGGAAAAGCCCGGAACCGGAGCAAACCGGGGAGGAAACCGGAACCGGACGAACCGGAACCGCAAGGCATGCGGGCCGGTTCAGGGTCACATATATGCCGAACCGGACCGGAACCGGAACCGGAACCGTACCGAAAATCCCTTATTTTTCAATAATTTTACCGGAACCGGACCGGAACCGTACCGGAACCGGACCGAACCGGAACCGTATTGTGCCAAACCGGAACCGGAACCGGGGTAAGTACGGGCCGGTTAAGGGTCACCCATTTGACGAACCGGAACCGGGCCCGGAACCGGTTTTAGCCATCCCTACCAACCAAGGCCAATCTGGATGAGGAAAGAAGGACCAATGGGCGATGCTATACTGGACTTGGCTTGTGCCATTATAGCATTATCCATTGCCTGACTCGAACACAAGTAAGCTGGACTTTCAAACAAATTCTAAGTGATAAATACTAGCTTAAATAAACAACTAATGATTCCAAAGTAGGGAACCATTCCAAATAAATCACCATAAAGATGAACCAATCCAAACAACACATCAAAGATGTTCAACATTCCAAAACGATAATTGATCAATTTCCATATCACATTTGTTCACAAAGGAATCAATTCCAAACAATAAAGTGTTCCACGATGTTAACTTAAGTCCACTAGAATAGTAATCCGAGCCTAGACCACGCTTGACTCTCAAAACAACTAAAAATAGAAACTTTCCTGAACAGCCATCATGGGCGGTCGCCCAAAACCATTATGGGCGGTCGCCCAAAACCATGTTTCAACACCATTCAAACTAATGGTCTTGGCGGTCGCCCAACCCACCTATGGGCGGTCGCCCAAAACCCCTGATCTGCCGGAATCGGTAGGGATGAACTGGGTTCTTCCCATTTTTCACCAAAACTCAACACAACTAAAATTTAACACTCCTAACTAGTATTTTAAGGTACTAGAACAACTTATAAGCCTAAAAGGACCCATATAACAACATCTAACAACCCAAATCAAGAAATGATTCAAACATCAAATTCTCACAAAATGGATAAAATGCAAATCAATTCCAAATCAACCCACGAAGCAATATATAACAACTAGAGCATTAAATGAGCTAAGGATGAACATTTTTTGCATAAATGGGGGAAAAGTAACTTACCTGGAATTTATCAAAGATGACAGAATTCGAATTTTCTTAGCTCTACACGATCCTAGCGACGATCTAAACATTTTTCATAAAATGAGCAATAAGAAACAATGAGAGGAAGATGATCAAAATGAAGGAAATCAAAGGGAGAATTTCTTACCTTCTTAACAATGGAAGAGAGAGAGATTGAGTGTGTGTGTGTGTGCAGGGAAGTGAGGGAGGAGGTGAGGGAGAGGGAGGGAGTAGTTGATAATTATTATTAAAATCTTACACCTAGGCCCCCTCTAGCCCTACTAACACATAAACCCATATTCCCCACTAACAACTAAGACCCCATAACTCTAAACTAGCACAAATGATCAATTAAAATGCTAGGCATAAAATATTAAGAAACACAAATTGCACCCATAAATCAATTAATAAAATAAATAAAATAAACTTAATAAAATAGTGCTAGGGTTTCGGGTCGCGACATTCACTCCACCTTAAAAGAAAATTCGTCCCGAATTTTAAATTACTTCCCCGAAAGGTCAAATAGCCCCGGATACTTTAGTTCCATCTCTTCCCGAATTTCCCAATTATGCATTCTAAACCTTCGTATAGTAATCTTAGATAATACTTACAACATAATAATCTCTCGTATAGAACCTTATTCAATCATTATCTTCACTAGTAACTAAAATCCATACCCAAAATCGAAGAATCCCAATTACTCCTAAACATGATTCTCGAGATATTACGAACTTGACTTATTCATAACCTTAATTACACTGCAAAGATACTTCCCTTAGTACATCGCATACTTAATATTAATTCCCAGAAATTCAAAACATTAAACCATCTCGAGCTTAATCAACTTCTTAAACTATGAAAAGCTAAAGAAATTTTTCCATCCCAATAAGGTTCACCGAAGTGACTATATCTTTCAAGATTAGCATTATAGTGCTTTCACTTTAGTTAACACCTCAAACTAAAGGTACAATACAAGCCCAAAATTCAAATATAAAATGTCCACTTAAATCCATGTTATAAGATCATCATTACATTACTCCAATCTTTGAAAGCCTAAAACAATCACAGATACTCCGTAGTCCGCAAAACAATCCAAATTTTATCTTCAAATGATTTCCCCTAATTCCCATTTAAAATAATAATCCGTGCTTATACGCCCAAAGGAATTTTAACAAATTCTAAATCTCCAATGACTAACCCAATTTAGACTTTCACGTATACATTTATTAACCCAATATTACTTAGGCTCAACGGTATTATCAACACAATAATCTAATTAGCTAGCACATTTCAACTGACCCAATACAAAATCATAGTATCCTTTAATATGCTCAAGTATCAATACCCAACTTTCTTTACAAATCCTTAATCCAAACGAGAAACGCCACAAAGAAAAGATTCCGAACCATGGAACAACTATTTAACTAAAACCCAAAAATGCCTTTAATATTGTTCAAGAAATTCTTACCTTCTCAATATATGCTTAGTCTTTTAAACTTAACGCGCTCACCATCATTAATGATTATAACTTCCACAATATACTCATAACTCATATTACTTTAATCTCGACTCTAGTCATATGCTAAAATGATCCCAAAAGTATCATAACTCCATTTCTTAATATAACCCATAATAAATTATGTATTTCCTTATACTAAACAATCCCGATGCACTCACGTAGATGTACTAAAAGTAAAGAAAAGATCTCCTATCAAGAAATTCTCAAATTGAATCTTTAACTCTTTTAACCCGACCGATGCCATACGGATAGTGATCTAAATATCAGCGCTACAATCTTGTACCATAACAACTCAAATTAACCCAAGTTTTTTTTTCCTCAGTTACTAGGTACTATTCAGAAGAAAATTGAAATCTCACAAAGAATAAATACATCCTACAGTTTTGGTGTAGACATTCCATTGTCAACCACCTAAGCTAAATACTCAGATTTCATATAAGAAAATATATTTAAAATTCTACTCAAGGGAACGGCCTCAAAACAAAATTAGGCAAATCGGAAATAGAGAATATAATAACCTTCCTACGACAATCGACTAAAACATGATATTTGCTCCGCCAATCCATACTCAAAATGACATCAAAGTCTTGAATCGGGAGAATTACTAAATTCGCACATAAAACATGACCACAATTAAACACATCGCAAGCACGAAATACTTTATCAGTTACCAAACATTCTCCCATAGGAGTTGACACCTCTAACACATAAGGTAAGGACTCAGATTAAGCACTTAGCAAAGAAGCAAAGTACACAGATATATATGAATGCGATGATCCTGGATCTACTAATACACGAGCGCTCACACTAGACACAGAAATAATACCTCCCATCATTGAAGGGTCACCAGTAGCCTGCTGATGGATTGCAAATACCATACCCTAAACCTTAGGGTTTTCCGAAGCATCTCTCTTCCCTGTGAATTATCAGCTCCTGATCCCGACGGTTGACCTCCGCCTCGTGGACAATCCCTCACAAAGTGTCCCAACTGACCACAATTGGTACATTTTCCTTGCTTCTTCCAACACCTATCCTCAGAATGGCCTTCCCTCTGACAGTAGGCACAGAGCCTTCTGTTCTGTTTCCCTTGGTTCCCCGAAGTAGTGCCTGGATTCCTCAGTATCGATTGTTCTCTGAATTGAGATTGCCCTCCTGAATCACCTCGGTTATCGGAATGTTGTTGTGGTTGAGCTTTGTTCTGAACTCCTTGCTTACCCGTGTTAACTGCCTCGGTCTTTCTCCTGTGCTCCCCGATATCCTGCTCTACTAAATAGGCACGATCTACGGCATCCTGAGAAGTCTGAATCATCTGAGCTATTAGTTGAGTCTTGATAGATGTCTTCAAACCTCTAATGAATCTCATTGCCTTCTGCTCCTCTGTTGCAACAAGATAGCCACAATACCTAGCCAATTCTGTGAACTTAGCCGAGTATTGAGCCACTGTCAAAAATCCATGCTCCAAATTTAGGAACTCAATCTCCTTCTGGTTCTGATCAACTAAAGGAATAAAGTGCTCTTTGAATTTCCTCACGAATAGCTCCCACGAATACGGTGTATGAGTCTCATCCCAACTTGCCTTAATTCCCTTCCACCAATGTTCAGCCGCTCCCACTAACTTATAGGATGCGAACCGAACCCTATCTTCACCCGTACAACCAAAGACATCGTAGATCTTTTCCATTGCCTCTATCCACAATTCTGCCTTTTTCACATCCGGCTCTCCATCGTACTCTATCGGTTTCAATTTCAATAACTGCTCCAACCCATACCATGGAGGAGGTGGTGCTTGCTCCATTCTCGGCCCTTGGTCATGAATAGATTTCATAGCCGCTTCGAACATACCCTGAAACATTGCACGTGCTTCTTCCCGTGTTTCCTCTTGATTGGAAGACCCAACATGACCTTCCCCAGCCCTTCTTCTAGCCATTTTGAACAAGTACCTGCATAAAACACTCATCATTACTCACTCCGAACACAACTACCCTCCTAGGTCATTCTAGTCCACCCATACTTAATCTTACAGCTAAAGCATAGCTCTGATACCAACTGTCGCGACCCCGACCCCGTGGGCCGGGAACTCGCGAGCTGGACGTCGACTTAACAACAAATACCAAAATATAGAAGATAAAAATTCCTCTTAATACCAAAAGATGAAATACAAAGTTTTAGAAATCGTTTCTTAGACAAAAAAATAACACAATTAGTGTAAGCTCCACAAGCTTACACCAAAATACAAAATATTACAACCCTTAATGACGTCTCAGTTGTAAACTATCCCCAAGGTTATACATTTAGCAACAATATAAACCGAACAACAACCTGCCCAAAAGTCACGACGCCCTTCTCGTGATCAGCGAGTTCTATCACTTTCCTCCTGGGGGGAGGGTTAAGGAAAAACAAAGATAAAATAAAGGGGGTGAGAAAAATCTCAATAAGCCACTTTTGCAACTACATGACATGTTATTATGCAATAACAGTAATAAATCTCATGTAGCACGTAGCAAGTAACAGTTAACATATAGCAGTGGAAATAAACAAGTAACAAAGGATATTAGCCAAGGTTTCCCAAACTGATAGAACAATTGCTGCGCAGCTTCAACCAATCAACCAATCAAACCATCTTCATAGTAGCATAAACAGCTGAAGATAACAACCCCAGTACCGGAACCATAACAATGTAACATGTCACAAAGGACAGGGGAAATGACACAGAGTCATACCCAAAACGACTAGCTAGAATACTCACCAAAGGAGCTAGCTCATCCCAACCAAGGCCAATCTGGATGAGGAAAGAAGGACCAATGGCGATGCTATACTGGACTTGGCTTGTGCCATTATAGCATTATCCATTGCCTGACTCGAACACAAGTAACCAGCTGGACTTTCAAACAAATGCTAAGTGATAAATACTAGCTTAAATAAACAACTAATGATTCCAAAGTAGGGAACCATTCCAAATAAATCACCATAAAGATGAACCAATCCAAACAACACATCAAAGATGTTCAACATTCCAAAACGATAATTGATCAATTTCAATATCATATTTGTTCACAAAGGAATCAATTCCAAACAATAAAGTGTTCCACGATGTTAACTTAAGTCCACTAGAATAGTAATCCGAGCCTAGACCACGCTTGACTCTCAAAACAACTAAAAATAGAAACTTTCCTGAACAGCCATCATGGGCGGTCGACCAAAACCATTATGGGAGGTCGCCAAAAACCAAGTTTCAACACCATTCAAACTAATGGTCTGGGCGGTCGCCCAACCCACCTATGGGAGGTCGCCCAAAACCCCTGATCTGCCGGAATCGGTAGGGATGAACTGGGTTCTTCCCATTTTTCACCAAAACTCAACACAACTAAAATTTAACACTCCTAACTAGCATTTTAAGGTACTAGAACAACTTATAAGCCTAAAAGGACCCATGTAACAACATCTAACAACCCAAATCAAGAAATGATTCAAACATCAAATTCTCACAAAATGGATAAAATGCAAATCAATTCCAAATCAACCCACGAAGCAATATATAACAACTAGAGCATCAAATGAGCTAAGGATGAACATTTTTTGCATAAATGGGGGAAAAGTAACTTACCTGGAATTTATCAAAGATGACGGAATTCGAATTTTCTTAGCTCTACACGATCCTAGCGACGATCTAAACATTTTTCATAAAATGAGCAATAAGAAATAATGAGAGGAAGATGATCAAAATGAAGGAAATGAAAGGGAGAATTTCTTACCTTCTTAACAATGGAAGAGAGAGAGATTAAGTGTGTGTGTGTGTGCAGGGAAGTGAGGGAGGAGGTGAGGGAGAGGGAGGGACTAGTTGATAATTATTATTAAAATCTTACACCTAGGCCCCCTCTAGCCCTACTAACAGATAAACCCATATTCCCCACTAACAACTAAGACCCCATAACTCTACACTAGCACAAATGATCAATTAAAATGCTAGGCATAAAATATTAAGAAACACAAAATGCACCCATAAAGCAATTAATAAAATAAATAAAATAAACTCAATAAAATAGTGCTAGGGTTTCGGGTCGCTACATTCACTCCACCTTAAAAGAAAATTCGTCCCGAATTTTAAATTACTTACCCGAAAGGTCAAATAGCCCCGGATACTTTAGTTCCATCTCTTCCCGAATTTCCCAATTATCCATTCTAAACCTTCGTATAGTAATCTTAGATAATACTTACAACATAATAATCTCTCGTATAGAACCTTATTCAATCATTATCTTCACTAGTAACTAAAATCCATACCCAAAATCGAAGAATCCCAATTACTCCTAAACATGATTCTCGAGATATTACGAACTTGACTTATTCAAAACCTTAATTACACTGCAAAGATACTTCCCTTAGTAACATCACATACTTAATATTAATTCCCAGAAATTCAAAACATTAAACCATCTAGAGCTTAATCAACTTCTTAAACTATGAAAAGCTAAAGAAATTTTTCCATCCCCATAAGGTTCACCGAAGTGACTATATCTTTCAAGATTAGCATTATAGTGCTTTCACTTTAGTTAACACCTCAAACTAAAGGTACAATACAAGCCCAAAATTCAAATATAAAATGTCCACTTAAATCCATGTTATAAGATCATCATTACATTACTCCAATCTTTGAAAGCCTAAAAGAATCACAGATACTCTGTAGTCCGCAAAACAATCCAAATTTTATCTTCAAATGATTCCCCCTAATTCCCATTTAAATTAATACTCCGTGCTTATACGCCCAAAGGAATTTTAACAAATTCTAAATCTCCAATGACTAACCCAATTTAGACTTTCACGTATACATTTATTAACCCAATATTACTTAGGCTCAACGGTATTATCAACACAATAATCTAATTAGCTAGCACATTTCAACTGACCCAATACAAAATCATAGTATCCTTTAATATGCTCACGTATCAATACCTAACTTTCTTTACAAATCCTTAATCCAAACGAGAAACGCCACAAAGAAAAGATTCCGAACCATGGAACAACTATTTAACTAAAACCCAAAAATGCCTTTAATATTGTTCAAGAAATTCTTACCTTCTCAATATATGCTTAGTCTTTTAAACTTAACGCGCTCACCATCATTAATGATTATAACTTCCACAATATACTCATAACTCATATTACTTTAATCTCGACTCTAGTCATATGCTAAAATGATCCCAAAAGTATCATAACTCCATTTCTTAATATAACCCATAATAAATTATGTATTTCCTTATACTAAACAATCCCGATGCACTCACGTAGATGTACTAAAAGTACAGAAAAGATCTCCTATCAAGAAATTCTCAAATTGAATCTTTAACTCTTTTAACCCGACCGATGCCATACGGATAATGATCTAAATATCAGCGCTACAACCTTGTACCATAACCACTCAAATTAACCCAAGTTTTTTTTTTCCTCAGTTACTAGGTACTATTCAGAAGAAAATTGAAATCTCACAAAGAATAAATACATCCTACAGTTTTGGTGTAGAGATTCCATTGTCAACCACCTAAGCTAAATACTCAGATTTCATATAAGAAAATATATTTAAAATTCTACTCAAGGGAACGGCCTCAAAACAAAATTAGGCAAATCGGAAATAGAGAATATAATAACCTTCCTACGACAATCGACTAAAACATGATATTTGCTCCGCTAATCCATACTCAAAATGATATCAAAGTCTTGAATCGGGAGAATTACTAAATTCGCACATAAGACATGACCACAATTAAACACATCGCAAGCACGAAATACCTTATCAGTTACCAAACATTCTCCCATAGGAGTTGACACCTCTAACACATAAGGTAAGGACTCAGATTAAGCATTTAGCAAAGAAGCAAAGTACACAGATATATATGAATGCGATGATCCTGTATCTACTAATACACGAGTGCTCACATTAGACACAGAAATAATACCTCCCATCACTGAAGGGTCACCAGTAGCCTGCTGATGGATTGCAAATACCATACCCTAAACCTTAGGGTTTCCCGAAGCATCTCTCTTCCCTGTGAATTATTAGCTCCTGATCCCGACGGTTGACCTCTGCCTCGTGGACAATCCCTCACAAAGTGTCCCAACTGACCACAATTGGTACATTTTCCTTGCTTCTTCCAACACCTATCCTCAGAATGGCCTTCCCTCTGACAGTAGGCACAGATCCTTCTGTTTTGATTCCCTTGGTTCCCCGAAGTAGTGCCTGGATTCCTCAGTATCGATTGTTCTCTGAATTGAGATTGCCCTCCTGAATCACCTCGGTTATCGGAATGTTGTTGTGGTTGAGCTCTGTTCTGAACTCCTTGCTTACCCGTGTTAACTGCCTCGGTCTTTCTCTTGTGCTCCCCGATATCCTGCTCTACTAAATAGGCACGATCTACGGCATCTTGAGAAGTCTGAATCCTCTGAGCTATGAGTTGAGTCCTGATAGATGTCTTCAAACCTCTAATGAATCTCATTGCCTTCTGCTCCTCTGTTGCAACAAGATAGCCACAATACCTAGCCAATTCTGTGAACTTAGCCGAGTATTGAGACACTGTCAAAAAGCCATGCTCCAAATTTAGGAACTCAATCTCCTTCTGGTTCTGATAAACTAAAGGTATAAAGTGCTCTATGAATTTCCTCACGAATAGCTCCCACGAATACGGTGTATGAGTCTCATCCCAACTTGCCTTAATTCCCTTCCACCAATGTTCAGCCGCTCCCACTAGCTTATAGGCTGCGAACCGAACCCTATCTTCACTCGTACAACCAAAGACATCGTAGATCTTTACCATTGCCTCTATCCAAAATTCTGCCTTTTTCACATCCGGCTCTCCATCGTACTCTATCGGTTTCAATTTCAAGAACTGCTCCAACCCATACCGTGGAGGAGGTGGTGCTTGCTCCATTCTCGGCCCTTGGTCATGAATATATTTCATAGCCGCTTCGAACACACCCTGAAACATTGCACGTGCTTCTTCCCGTGTTTCCTCTTGATTGGAAGACCCAACATGACCTTCCCCAGCCCTTCTTCTAGCCATTTTGAACAAGTACCTGCATAAAACACTCATCATTACTCACTCCGAACACAACTACCCTCCTAGGTCATTCTAGTCCACCCATACTTAATCTTAGAGCTAAACCATAGCTCTGATACCAACTGTCGCGACCCCTACCCCGTGGGTCGGGAACTCGCGAGCTGGACGTCAACTTAACAACAAATACCAAAATATATAAGATAAAAATTCCTCTTAATACCAAAACATGAAATACAAAGTTTTAGAAATCATTTCTTAGACAACAAAATAACACAACTAGTGTAAGCTCCACAAGCTTACACCAAAATACAAAATATTACAACCCTTAATGACGTCTCAGTTGTAAACTATCCCCAAGGTTATACATTTAGCAACAATGTAAACCGAACAACAACCTGCCCAAAAGTCACGACGCCCTTCTCGTGATCAGCGAGTTCTATCACTTTCCTCCTGGGGGGGGGAGGGTTAAGGAAAAACAAAGATAAAATAAAGGGGGTGAGATAAATCTCAATAAGCCACTTATGCAACTACATGACATGTTAATATGCAATAACAGTAATAAATCTCATATAGCACGTAGCAAGTAACAGTTAACATATAGCAGCGGAAATAAACAAGTAACAAAGGATATTAGCCAAGGTTTCCCAAACTGATAGAACAATTGCTGCGCAGCTTCAACCAATCAACCAATCAAACCATCTTCATAGTAGCATAAACAGCTGAAGATAACAACCCCGGTACCGGAACCATAACAATGTAACATGTCACAAAGGACAGGGGAAATGACACAGAGTCATACCCAAAACAACTAGCTAGAATACTCACTAAAGGAGCTAGCTCATCCCAACCAAGGCCAATCTGGATGAGGAAAGAAGGACCAATGGGCGATGCTATACTGGACTTGGCTTGTGCCATTATAGCATTATCCATTGCCTGACTCGAACACAAGTAACCAGATGGACTTTCAAACAAATGCTAAGTGATAAATACTAGCTTAAATAAACAACTAATGATTCCAAAGTAGGGAACCATTCCAAATAAATCACCATAAAGATGAACCAATCCAAACAACACACCAAAGATGTTCAACATTCCAAAACGATAATTGATCAATTTCCATATCACATTTGTTCACAAAGGAATCAATTCCAAACAATAAAGTGTTCCACGATGTTAACTTAAGTCCACTAGAATAGTAATCCGAGCCTAGACCACGCTTGACTCTCAAAACAACTAAAAATAGAAACTTTCCTGAACAGCCATCATGGGCGGTCGCTCAAAACCATTATGGGCGGTCGCCCAAAACCATGTTTAAACACCATTCAAACTGATGGTCTGGGCGGTCGCCCAAAACCCCTGATCTGCCGGAATCGGTAGGGATGAACTGGGTTCTTCCCATTTTTCACCAAAACTCAACACAACTAAAATTTAACACTCCTAACTAGCATTTTAAGGTACTAGAACAACTTATAAGCCTAAAAGGACCCATATAACAACATCTAACAACCCAAATCAAGAAATGATTCAAACATCAAATTCTCACAAAATGGATAAAATGCAAATCAATTCCAAATCAACCCACGAAGCAATATATAACAACTAGAGCATCAAATGAGCTAAGGATGAACATTTTTTGCATAAATGGGAGAAAAGTAACTTACCTGGAATTTATCAAAGATGACGGAATTCAAATTTTCTTAACTCTACACGATCCTAGCGACGATCTAAACATTTTTCATAAAATGAGCAATAAGAAACAATGAGAGGAAGATGATCAAAATGAAGGAAATGAAAGGGAGAATTTCTTACCTTCTTAACAATGGAAGAGAGAGAGATTGAGTGTGTGTGTGTGTGTGTAGGGAAGTGAGGGAGGAGGTGAGGGAGAGGGAGGGAGTAGTTGATAATTATTATTAAAATCTTACACCTAGGCCCCCTCTAGCCCTACTAACACATAAACCCATATTCCCCACTAACAACTAAAACCCCATAACTCTACACTAGCACAAATGATCAATTAAAATGGTAGGCATAAAATATTAAGAAACACAAAATGCACCCATAAATAAATTAATAAAATAAACTCAATAAACTCAATAAAATAGTATTAGGGTTTCGGGTCGCGACATTAGATGCGGGTGCATATGTGTTATTTAATCACCGTTGGATCATTGGCGTAGTTTGAATCTCTTCAAGTCTTCAAGTCTTCATTAAACCACTGAATGTTATTTCAACATTTATGCGCGTTGAGCCAAGGGACGTGCAGACATAGCGTTCACTAAGCCATTTGGGGCGCGTGAGCTATGCTAGGCGCATACTCATGCGCGCGCCTAAGGAGGCGCATAGGCGCGTGGCTCAAACTCAAAGTGTGATTTTCTTGAATCTTGATCTTCTTGCCCTATTCCTAAGCCTATTCTATTACAATGGACAACCTAAAAAAATGAAGTATAAATACTTCTTACATGTGGGTCTAAAGTCCATGAAATAAAACTTAGGTGATGGATCAATCAAATCTAATCAATCCTATTATATTGAAACTGAGATATAAGTGGGCATACCCAACAGCTAATAACATAGGATTCACACCCCCTCAGAGTCCCTTAATTGTCATCAAGATGTAAGTTAATGGCATAGGATTCACTTTTTCAACGGGAGAGAAAGCTCGTTGGAAGGAGAAGCAAGGTCCGAGTAATTGGCGTCTCCAAACCCAGAATCCCATAATTGTTATCAAGACGTAAGTTAATAACATAGGATTCACAACTGTTTCAACGGAAAGGCAATCTCATTGAAAGGAGAAGAAAGGTCCGAGTAATTGGTGTCTCCAAACCGAAGACAGGTCGTCATCAACAACAGGGCATATTCAGAATTGTGTCAAAGAGATTGATTCCTTAGTATGGATTGCAACTGGAGACGGTTCATCATCAACAAAGGGTATATTCAGAATTAGGTCAAGGACATTGATTCCTCAGTATGGGTTGCTCTCTAAACTTTAAACTTTACTTATTGCAATATTGTTTTCAAAAATGATTTTCAAAATACCTCAAACGTCCGTTTTTGTGTGTTTTCAGAGTCGAACTACGTTTGGTCTGATTTCTTTCCGAGGAATACGTAGGCAGATTTCTAGCACGACTATACCTATAGTTCTAAATGGCGTCTTTTCTATCGACGACGTTACTTCATTCATAAGTATCGTTACCGAGGGGCTCTATAGACACCCCATTTTGAACGTTCATTCATAATCACACTACTTCTGTGTCTCGCCTTTGATTTGGGTCGAAACTCATTAAGTTGGACATGTTTCGTTAAGTTTCTAACTGACTCTGTTAGTTAGGGACCAAAATGAACATCAAAAATACTGCAGAAGGGCATAAAAGTGATTCCAGCGTAAAGATGCCTCGTACGATACATTGATGTCTCGTACGAGATATCCCCCTTTGACAATCGAGTTTCAGCAGTTTCCTTGTTGATCTCAACCTCGTTTCTTGGCAAAGACTCCTTAATTCGGGAAAGTTGAAAAGGACGATTAGAGAGTCCAAATAAACATCCTTGGGAATCAAGTCTTTGATTCCCATCCAAATTAAACCCTTTGGCTTAACCCTAAAGTCATAAATCCCTATAAATATAGTTGTTCTTTCTCAAAATGACTAATGGTCAACTAATGAACGTCTCCTAAAACCCTACACACACAAAATCTACCAAGAAAACTCTCATAATCAGTCTCCTCCTCTTACCCATGAAATTTAGAAGATCATAACTCAAGTCAAGTCAAGTTCCTCGGATCATCAAGGCCTTTAGTCAAGGCCATCCATTGGATTCTCGAAGAACGCTTAGGTAAAACCCTTTGTTTTTTTATCTTCTCATCTCATTCTTTGCTTTGAAGTAGTGTGATTTCATTAAAGGATCAGCCTAGAGCCTCTCCAATTCATGGAGATGGTCTCAAAGCATATGATCCGACATCCCAAATAAATAGGAAACTATTTATTTGGTTCCTTTTGTGCACGTTTTGCATGATTTTGAGGCAACGATGATGATTTCTTAGAAAGACCAATCCTAGATTGGGTGAATTGGGTTCTCCTTGACCTTCCCAATTCATAACTTAACCCAAGAATCCAGATATCACGGTTCGTGTTCCGTTAAACATGGTGGCGACTCACAACAAACGAGCAACAATCAAGCCCATACAATCCGAACCGAGCGGTGCAGGCACCGGGGGAGGGGCGCGCGCTCACAGGTATGCAACTCTCCCACTCACCATCCGTCATGATTGGGACGCACCATGCTTGCCTTCAAAAGTAAATATCAAGGCAACACTACTCACCGCCCATTAAAGAAAGAGCTTGAAAGTACCACCCAAAAGGACAATGAGTCCTTTATTGACATTACAAGGAGGTGGAATAATAAAATTGACGAGACAGTGGAAAGGCTAAATACAAATGAGCAAATGGACATCTTCCTCAAGTGTCTCAAAATTGGTCTCCGTACCCACCTAAGTGGGGCTTTCTACTCCGACTTTTCTCAAATGTATGAAGCGGGGGTCCGAATTGATGACTTGCTCAAAGAGGTCAAGAGAACCACTCCAAGCTTCCGCTACAAAGCCGCCTCTAATTCAACAAAAGAGGCCTCTGTCAATGCAGTCACCACCGACAAAGGGAGCTACAATCTACAAGAGACATCATCAAGGGATCAATCTCTTATGTGCAAACGAGTCCGAAACTCAAGAAATCATGCACGAAGTCCATGAAGGCGAGTGTGGACCCCACATGAATGGGATTATGTTAGCCAAGCAGATACTCCGTATTGGCTACTATTAGACTACGATGGAAAAAGACTACATCGAGAAAGTCAAGAAATGCACCAAGTGCCAATTCCATGCTAATCTACAACATGCTCCGCCTTCACAACTGTACAACATGACCACACCTTGGCCATTCTCTTGTTGGGGCATAGATATCATCGGCAAAGTCCACCCTACGGGGAGCAACGGACAGTCATTCATCCTTGTGGCCGTAGACTATTTCACAAAATGGGTCGAAGCACAAGCTTACCGAGTTCTCAACGCCAAGAAAGTGGCTGAATTGTGAAGAACAACATCATGTGCCGATATGGTATTCCTCATGAGATCATCTCCGATAATGGCTCTCACTTCAAGAAAGAAATGGATGCGCTTTTAGTTAACTACAAAATTACCAAGCACAAGTCATCCCCGTACCGCCCCCAAGCCAATGGAGCGGTCGAAGCAGCAAATAACACAATCGAGGTCATCATACGAAAAATGGCTTTAACAGGAAGGGATTGGCCCGAGAAATTACCGCTAGCATTGTGGGGCTATCGCACATCAATACGGTCAGCAATGGGAGAAACTCCCTACTCATTGGTTTATGGCTCTGAAGCCGTACTCCCGGTCGAACTTGAGGTTCCTTTTCTACGGGTCTTACTCGAGAACCAAGTCAACGAGGTTGATTGGATGCAAAGTAGATACGAGCAACTAGCCCTACTCGACGAAAAGAGATTAAGAGCGTTCGAACGCACAAGGGCTTACCAACAAAGAATGGCAAGGGCTTTCAACAAAAAGGTAAAACCTCGAAAGATTTAGTCCTAAGAAAACATCCTCCCAATGCCATGAATCCCCTTGGGAAGTGGGGACCTCAATGGATCGGTCCTTACGTGGTCAAGAAGATACTAAGCGGCGGTGCAGTCCGACTCGTAGACTTGGATGGCGATCAATTGCCAAAGGAGGTCAACCTCGACAAGCTCAAGAAGTTCTACGCTTAACAAATAAAGACCATTAAAAAAAAAGGCTCGCTAGGTTGAAAACCCGCAAGGGCGGCCTAGGAAAAAATTAGAGCACGTGCAAAAAAGAAGCCCGCTAGATTGAAAACCCGAAAGGGCGGTCTAGGCAAAAAACAGGGTGCACAAAAAAAAATGGTCTTCATTTGTTTGAACTATGGAGCCCTGAGCTCTCTACTAGAGGAACGTAGGCAACCTTCGGGTGCGGTCTAAAACATAAATTTTTTTTTTTTTACCCAATCATGTCATAATAAAATGCAATTTTATTTATCTCTTGAATTATTTTAACCACTACAACGGATCTTGTTGAGCAATAAAAGACAATAAAACATTAAATCCTAAACAAGTGATCTATTTAATTGCAATCTTGGGGTACAAATAAAATCTAATCTTTCTTCGGTTTGGGAACCCATTGCTTCTTGCTATAGCCTTTGACCTTCTTAGGTGGGGGTGGAGCACTCTTGGGACCACCAAGACGAGAGAATACACTAGGATGGGACGGAGCTTCATCAACAACCTTCCCTTTGCCTTTGTCAAAAGAAGCCTTGACCGGAGCCTTGTAAGGACGCTTCCACACATAAGGGGAGTTACCCTTACCTTTCTCCCTCTTCTTCTTGGGGAAATAACGTGGCCTAGGGGCACATGAACCATCGGCTTTGAAGGCTCCACAACAACCTCATCGGGCCTCCCCAAACGGTCAAAGACACTCGGGCGTGCCTTCATAATAGGGACGGACTTCACTTGCTCACCTTCGGGGACGGACACTTTCACCTCAAAGGAAAAAGTTATGGGGGCCATTCTTGACTAGAATTGGAGACCTAAAGACATGAGAAGTAGTGCAGAATATTGCTGTGTGACCAAACTGGTCGAAATGGGTTTAAATTTATAGCTGTTGGAGAATCTTGTACAAAAAGTAAGGGGCTGTAAATCAGCAGCCCAGACGCGGGCGCCTCCTACCTTGAAGGCACAACTCGCGCGCTTCCCATGCCTTCTCTAAGGCGCGCGCGCCTCTGACAGATGACAGAACAGAACGGCCCCTTTTCAGTTCAGCAACTGCCCAGGCATATCAACGCCTCCAACCTGCAACAGTTCAGAATCTACAACAACAAAGAAACATTCACCCGCAACAAGTGAAACAACTTGGGCACACATTTTGTTTGTAAAGAGTCGACATCTATGATCGAGTCTAAATAAAACATAAAAAATGTAGATAAAATATCTAGGATTGTAAATATGTGCTAAATGTTATTACATGTCAAAAATAAATTGTTCAGGCACTCGTTCTCCCCGGTCTACTCTGAGTCATCCCCTGTGGCACTGTGCTCACCCCCGTTGCCACTCTCGGTGTCTTTATCATCATCATCGGACTCTTCTTCTGACTCCTCAATAACAACCTCGTGACGAGCCCTCTTTGGCACTCTGGTCGATGAACTAGCACCTCCGCGGCTCAAGCTCCTGCTCAGTGACTGCCTAGCCGACTGCACGGCCTCATCCACATCAAGGGCCGCATCTCTGCAACCTCACCCCATGCCACGGGCACCCTGAGCCATGCCTCTAGCAGCTCCAGACACGGTCCCTGCAGCCTCCCTGGTCAAAGTAGCCATCTCTCTACACAGATCCAAGACTCTCTCCTCCAGACGGCGCAGCCTACTCCTCATCCCCTTGTTCTGGTGGCCTATATACCTGTAAGCAGCCACGGGTACCTGTCACAGCAGAAACAGGAAACTACATCAGTATACTGAGATGAGACAGACTAGAACAGAAATACGGGCCAAAATCAAAAAGGTGCAGGAGAAGTAAAAGTCATACCACAACAGTCTGTGCTGGGGGCTCCCTCTCCGGTGACATATCTTCAGGGACAATCTCCCTCTGCTTATCAACAACCCCAAAGTTGGAGTAGGTATAATATGAAGGAAGTAGAGGAGGATCAAAGCAATAACCCGCACTGGTAGGGTAAAACTGCGCTGAGGTCAAAGGGGCAGGCTGCGTCCCCTGAGGATCGACGTACATAAAGCCCGGCATCAAATGGTTCGCCTGGAAGAGGCCATAATCCTGATAGAGATAAATGAAAGGGGTAGCATCAACCCCTGCCATGTACATGGCCCTGTTATCTTCAGACAGTGCTCCCCAGTTACGAGGACATAAAGGAGGGAACTCTGGGACCGCCGACCTTGGCGCGTTATGATAATCCACCATCTGGCTCCCATGCTGCCAGTACACCCTCTCTCCCAAGTATATAGCCATGTACTCTACCAAAATCATCAGCAACCTAGAGTGAGTGGGCAGCAGAGTATGCTCTATGGCACCATATATCGGTCTACAGGGGAATAATGACTAAGACACGGACTCAGACCTCAGACCATCCAGATACTGCCGGGAAGAAACCAAGCTAATAGGGGCTGTGCTAGTCTTCACATTTCTGGCCTTGTAAGACCACCTAGCACAATCAGGATACAGGGGCTGACCCTCTCTCCCAATCCTAAAATCTCTCATGTGCAGAACGGCAAAAGCCCACAGCTGCAAACAGAGGCAAAGGCAGAATTAAACACAGTTGAAAGCACAGAGAAGACAGAAATCTGAAAAGGGCAGAGTGACGAATATACCTCCCAAAGGAGGGAAAAGCCCGTGACCGAGCACCTAGTCGAACGACTAGTCAAGTCCATACCATGGTAGTAAGCAGCCAGACCCGCTGCACCCCAGTTATATTGCGCAGCCTGGTCCAAGTCTATCAACAGGTCCAGCAGGGACAAAGCTGCAGAGCATCCCCCATTCGCAAAAAGGGTGTGGGACAAAGCCTACCAGATAAAGCATCGGGCCACCGCCTCGACTCTGTCAGTAGTAACTCCCCGAGACTCGGCCTCAAGGACTCTAAAGTAAGCCCGAATCCTCCCCCAGGTCATTCGGGAGTTATTCACCATAAACTCGCAATCAACCAAAGCCAACATCTCGACAGGCGTCCTAGCAGTCCCGCTAACACCACAAGGGACCGGCACCCCAGAAAAAGGCAAACCGGTCAAAGCCGTGAAATCAGTTGGGGTCATAGTCACCTCCCCCATCGGCAAGTAGAAGGTGTGAGTGGTATCCCGCCACCGCTCCCTCAAAGCCTGAATCACATCAGGATCATTCTTCAACGAAGGCAGAGCGGTAATGAAAGGATCGAAAAATGTAGCAGCCACCCGAGTCTGCACATTCTCTGGCAACTTCCTCCATACAGAAACAGGTGCCTGAGCCCTACCTCGGATCTCAGTCAAGCGGCTCCACCTCTAAAAGGAAACAAGAGACAAAGGAAAAATTCGTCAGCATAACGTCTAGAAAATGGCCAAACCCAACATGAAGAATTCAACAAAATCACCACGTGCAAACAAGTATGTGAACATGTAAATGGGTATCCAAACATTCCTTTCGCAACAAATCAACAAGAACAACAACATGCAACCATGATTGAAAAGGTTGCTGCAGTAGTAATACGGGCAACAATGACATAGCCCCAAAATGCGGAAAAATCAACAAGGAGAGGCAAAATCCTTACCAATCCCGCAGAAACGAAGTGGGAGATCTTATTTTCCTCGGTTGTAGTGCAAAACAAGTGCTCGTCGGGAAACTGTAAGTCATCCCCCTTCACTTCGTCACACGGAAATTCAGCAAGCTGATCACTGAACACTTCCCCCTGATGGATTTGAGTGTGACGTAAGTGATGTCATAGCCGGCGAGCATGAAGTACCATTTGTCTATCCTTGTCAACATGAAAGGCTTCTCAAAGATGTAGCGGAGCGGGTCCACTTTTGCTACTAGCTTGATCGGAAAGGCTTCCATATAATGTTTGAGCTTTTGAGTAACCCAAACCAGTGCTGCACATGACTTCTCCAAGGCGGAATAATTCTTTTCGCCTCCTTGAAACCGGTGACTGACAAAATAAATGGCATTCTCCTTTGTGGTGTCTCGTTGCTCTTGTGCTAGTATAGCCCCTAGGGCTTCATCGTTCACTGTGAGGTAGAGCAGGAGAGGCTTCTCCTTGTGAGGTGGAACCAAAACTGGAGGGCATATTAAGTAATGCTTCACTTGGTCGAAAGCTTCTTGGAAAGCGTCGGTCCATTCTAGAGCCACATTCTTCTTGAGTAGCTTGAAGATTGGCTCGCACATGGAAGTAAGTTGGTGCACAAACCGACTGATGTACTGAAGTCTGCCCATGAAACCTTTGATTTCTTTTTGTGTCTTGGGAGGAGGCATATCGATGATCGCCTTAATTTTTGAGGGATCTGCTTCAATTCCCCTCTCGGTAACCATGTAGCCAAGGACTTTGCCTCGGATAACCCCAAAAGTGCACTTTGCGGGATTGAGCCTCATCTTGTGTTGGCGAAGTCTTTCTAAGAACTTGCAGAGGTCGATCAAATGTTGACCATCGGTCCCTTTGGAGTGGATGATAATGTCGTCCACGTAGACCTCGATTTCTTTGTGGATCATGTCATGGAACAAGTCTGTCACGGCCCTTTGATAAGTAGCCCCAGCGTTCCTTAACCCAAACGGCATGACTGTGTAGCAAAAGGTGCCCCACGGTGTCGTGAAAGCAGTCTTGTGTTGATCCTCCTCGGCCATGAGAATCTGATTGTACCCGGCAAAACCATCCACATATGAGTGAACCTCGTAGGCAGCAGTGGAGTCGACTAGCATGTCGATGTTGGCTAGTGGAAAGTCATCCTTTGGAGAAGCTTTGTTCAAATCCCAGAAATCCACACAAACACGGACCTTGCCGTTGGCTTTTCGGACTGTGACCACATTAGCTAGCCATGTCGGATATTCAATAACTTTGATGAAGCCCACACTGAGAAGCTTCTCTATCTCTTCTTTGACTTGTAGAGACCATTGTGGTTTGATCTTTCTGAGCTTTTGTTTGACTGGCTTGGCGTCGTCTTTGATCGGAATTCTGTGTTCAGCGACCTTTCTGTCCAAACACGGCATGTCTTTGTATGACCATGCAAACACATCCACGAACTCTCTGAGTAGTGCAGTTAATCTGTCTTTCTCTTCCCCCTTGAAGAAGCTTCCGATCTTGGTTTCTTTCGGCTCTTCGTCGGTACCCAGATTAACAACATGCAGTTCTTCGTCAGCCCCTGGACCATTTTCACCACGACTACGGACCTGTTGAGCAAGTTCATTTAAGTATGTTGTGTTTTCGTGGTCTATTCCATCATTATTTGAATCGTTATTAACTAGTTCATTAAATTCATTATTAGTTAATTCATCATTCATGATGTTTGCAATTTCGGGGTACTCAGAAAGATCAAATTTTTCACTAACAAAGAAAGGGAACACACGTTCGGCTATGGCCTCCATATCCTCTTGGGTGAGGGTATCGGAAACACACTCGGACTTGAAAGTGAAAGTGAGCAAGTCTTCCTTTGTAACCTTGCGTGGACTGCAACCCATCTTCTTGACCAATAATTCCTCGGATACCATGGGTCCCTTCATAAAATACCAGTTGTTGAATGGCTCGGAGCTTGGCTGGATCTCGCTGATAGTCTCCCTTCTCGTGTCGGTGTCGTAGATGGCATTAACTTGGCACTCATCCATGATGGCGAGTTCCTCAAACATGGAGGCTAAATATGTTAATTCTTCCCCCACGGTGATCTCTGTCTCGGACTCTATGGTCACTTTCTTCCCCCACCATTCACGGGGTGACATGGGAGTTGGTTCCCTTTCAAACTTCTGAATCTCTTAGTCGGCAAAGATCTCAAGGCCGGCTTTCTGATGCCCTTGCTATTAACCCATGGCTCGGGAAAGATCATGTATGGGACGTCTTCCCCCTGTCGGACAAAGTAGCCATTCAATGTCTTGCGGTAAGGCCTCAGATTAGGAATCTCATAATGGCGGCCTTCCCTATGAGCTTGGGCCTTTTCATTCTTGACAGCTTGCTCGTGTTTTAAGTCGTCTTTGGAAGGCTCATATCCCAAACCGAACTTATTCTTAACAAAAGGAACCTCAATCGGTTTCATTCTCCCTTGTTGATATTTCCCTAGGCCTAAACCAGGGAAGTAGTTCATGTTCCTCATCATGCGGAGGACTTTGGGATTGCCAAGGGTCCATGATTCGTTTCCCCCTTCTTTGTCAATGGTATTGATTGAGACGCCAGAGAGGGTAGAGTCTGCTAAACCATGCTGAATTCGGTGGATGGGTTCCCCCTTTCTGTGGATAGTGACGTTTTCTGCCATGACGGTCACTATTTCATCCCCATTTCTGAACTTCACACATTGATGGAGAACCGAAGGCACGGCGTTAGAACTGTGTATCCATGGTCGACCCAAAAGCAAATTGAATGAGGAGAGGACATCGAGCCCTTGAAACGGGATGGACATGACCATCCTCCCAAACACAATGTCTATTTCAACCATATCCATCACTGTTGAATTACTTGAGTAGAAGGCTTCAAATCTGAATTCTTAAGCCCCAGTATACCCATGATTCGTCCGGGCATAAGACTCTTGAAATAGGTCTCCCCCTTTCCCTTAGCTTGAGGTAGATGGCCTCATTGTGATCGGACCCAAATGGTGGAAGGTCCATGTCAGCAAAAGTGATGACATTGCCAAAATGAACGTGGCCTATCATTGCAGTAAGGTCTTCGGGAGTTGTATTGGGAGAGACCGATGTGTCGTCGAGGTTACGGATGACAAGATCTCGGTGCTTCTTTGAGGATGCAATGAGGTCCCAAATGGAGATGCTGGCTTGAGTTTTCTTGAGTTGAACTAGTAGAGGGTCTTCGGGAGTGTCGCGAGCTTGCGTGTCGCGACCCCGACCCCGCGGGCCCGGAGTACACGAGCTGGACGTCGACTTAAACAATAAACTCTAAAAATGATGAAGATAAAAATTTCCTTTTATACCAAAAGATGATCACACAAAGTTTTGAAATCCAACTTAAACAACAAAATATAAACTAGTGTAAGCTCCATAAGCTTACCCCAAAATAATAAAATATACAAATTCTAATGACGTCAAGTTTGGTACAACTATTCCCAAAAAGGTTACACATTTATGTAATGTAAACCCACCAATAACAACTTGCCCAAAAATCTCAACCCTCGCGACGTCCTCCTCGTGATCAGCGAGTCTAATCCTTTCCTCCTGGTGGGGGGGTTAAGGAAAAACAAAGATAAAAGAAAGGGGGTGAGATAAATCTCAATAAGTTACTAATGCAACTACATGACATGCTATGATTTAAGCAATAACAATAATAAATATCACTTAGCACATAGCATTTATCAATTAACAGATAGCAGTGGAAATAACAATTAACAAAGGATATTAGCCAAGGTTTCCCAACTGATATAACCAAATAAAGGTCACTGCGCATCTTCAACAATCAACAATCAACATCTTCATAGTAGCATGAAATCTTGAAGAGAAAACCCCCGGTACCGGAACCAATAACAAAGTAACATGCCACAAAGGGCGGGAGCCATGCCACAAAGTCATGCTCCAAAACGTGTAGCTAGAATACTCACAAAAGGAGCTAGCTCATCCCATCCAAGGCCAATCTGGATGAGGAAAGAAGGACCAATGGGCGATGCTATACTGGACTTGGCTTGTGCCATTATAGCATTATCCATTGCCTGACTCAATACACAAATAACCAGTTGGACTTTCAAATAAAAGCTAAGTAATAAACACTAGCTTAAATAAACAACTCATGATTCCGAAGTAGGGAACCATTCCAAATAAATTACCACAAAGGTAAACCAATCCAAACCACACATCAAAGATGGCCCACATTCTCAAAACGATACTTAATCAAATTCCATAACATATTTATTCATAAAAGAACCAATTCCAATTAATAAAGTGTTCCACGATGTTAACTTAAGTTAATTAGAGTAATTAAACTTAAACTAGGGAAGCCACTTAGTCTTAACAAGCAAAAAGGCAGATTTCTGGAACAGGGGGCGGGCGGGCGCCTGGAAGGGGGCAGGCGGGCGCTTAATTGACCAGAAGGTCTGGCCGCTGGAAAAGGGCATGTAGGCGGGCGCCTGGCTCAGCGCAGGCGGGCGCCTGGTCTACGGGCTGGGAGGGATTTCAGCTGGGTTCTTCCATTTTTCCATACCATTTTCATACCATTTACACACACATCTAACTTAAAGGGGACCTAAATAACACCATTTATTAACCAAAACCAAGATTAAATCCCAACATTCATCAAAATCACCATTTTTAACCAAAAACCAAAATAAATTCCAAATAAATCCCAAACTCAATCAAACATCAAATGTATAAACTAAAGCATTATATGAACATGAAATGAACACTTTAGCATAAAAATGGGGGAAAAGCAACTTACTTGAGATTTCTCAAAGATGACGGAATTCAATTATTTTTGGTTCTACGCGATCCTATCGACGATCTAAACACATTTCATAAAATGAGCACTAAGAAATAATTGGAGGAAGATAGGTAGAATGAAGAGAGAAGGGAGAAAGAAACCTTACCTTTTCTTGCTATGGAAGAGAGAGAGAGAGCTGGGAATGGGAGTAGGGTGAGGGAGAGGTGAGGGAGAAGAGAGGGAGTAGGGAGATGATTATTTTGAAATGTTACACTTAGGGCCCCTCCCCTACTCTACCCAATACAAATAACTCTCCGCTAACAATTAAGACCCAACTCTCTACACTAGCACAATTAACCAATTACCTGCTAGGCATAAATTATTATAACACATAAAATGCACACATAAATTATTAATTAAATAATAATTTAAATAATTAAATAATAAATAAATAAATAAATAAATAATTAGATATTTATTATTAGAAAATAGAGGCGGGTTTTCGGGTCGTGACATTGCGACCTTTGAGAAGAGGTGCTTGGTGCAGAAGTGGAGGGGTTGCTTGCTATGACTCGTCTGGATCGAGTTAGCATGTTGACATTCCCATCTTGCTTCTTTTTCCTATTCTCTAGTACTTCCCTCATTACCTCATCGTGTGTCATAACATAACAAGAATTATCAATCTTATTCATGGCATTGGAGCCCTCATTCACAATTGGGATTGAATGAGTGGTCTCCTCAAATTCTCCTACCTCTATTACATTGACACCACCCTCATTAGGAACTAAGAATTCATTCTTGTCTATGAGATCTTGGATGACATTGCGGAGAATGAAGTATTCCTCGGTGGTGTGGCCACTATATTGGTGATAGCCACAATACTTGTGATGAGCGTGATTGGCATTGACCGTCTTGGGTTGATACCCTTGTATGGGTGTGACTTTCCCCTTTGCTTTGAGAACTTCGAAGGCCTCGGTTTGAGTAATGCCTTGGAGAGGCATGTATACACGGTCGTTTCGAGACTTCTTGCCTTGGGGTGGAGAAACCTTTTTGTAATTTCCCTTGTCGGTAGTGACGACATTAACTGAAGCCTCTTTTAAGGAGCTAGAGGCGGCCTTGTAATGGAGGGTAGGAGCAATTTTCTTGATCTCCCTAAGTAGCTCATCCATTTGGATCCCCGCCTCATACATTTAAGAGAAATCGGCATAGCAAGCCCCACTTAGGTGGGTACGGAGGTCAATCTTTAGACACTTAAGAAAGATGTCCATTTGCTCCTTGGTGTTAGGCCTCTCGACGATTTTAGCAAGCTTGTCATTCCACCTTCTAGTGAAGTCAATAAAGGACTCGTTGTCTCTTTAAGTGGTGTTTTCAAGCTCTTTCTTGGTTGGCCGGTGGGTGGTGTTGCCTTGGTATTGACTTTTGAAGGCAAGCATGGCGGTGTCCCAATTAAGATGGACTGTGAGCGGGAGAGTAGCATACCAATCCTTTTCCGCCCCCTCGAGAGTAAGAGGGAAACATTGTGCCATAACCTTGGGAGAGACCTTCTTCGGTACCATAGCCCAAATGTAAGTCTCAATGTGTGCCATGGGACAAGAGTTGCCCTTGAACTTACTGATGTCGGGCATCTTGAACTTGTCGGGGAGGGAAGCCATTGTGCTCATAAGAATAGAGGACTGATAAATGCTTGTGTCGGGACCTTTCCCCAAGTTAAGACCGTTGAAGCGTTGATCTATGTAGGCCATGATTGAATCAACCATCTTGGGATCATTCTTCTCGGTGCTTGGTTCCCCCATTTTCTTGGTACGGGCACTAACATAAGGGCTTTGAAACAGACCCTTAGTCCACTCATACTCCTCATTATTCTCTTTGCCTTTGCCATTGGCGAGCTTGGTGAGCTTTTCTTTCATTAGCTCCATTTCGGCCTCGTGGGCCTCCCTTTGGTTGTCGAGGTGGGATTGCCAAATGTCATCTTTTCTTTGAGCCTCCTTATTAAGAGTGGAGACTTGTTCTTGTAGAAGTTGGACCATGGTGGAGAGTTGATCAAGAGACATGGTGTTGTCAGTGTTGGATCCGCCGACCATTGATGCTGTCGAAGCTGTTGGAGTAATCTCTTCACGTACTAACCGATTCGCTGAATCCCGATAGACACGGTAAGTACCAATTGAACCTATATTGCAGAAGAGGCCCTTGTTAGTCTTGAGTACACTTTCGGTCCATGAAGAGGCTTAGAGCACACATTGAGCACACGACTCAAAACCACATAAAAAATGACTCTTTTTTTTTATAAGTCGGAGGGACGGAATCCCTTTTGGGTTTCTAAGAAAATAATGGAATCGTCACACTAGTATATAGACCATCTCGCGGTCCTATATACTCATCGGATTCCATCACGCTTCTGAATCCTACACATGTCGGGATTAAACTAAATTAATGTAGTAAAGCATACATGCGGGGACGGATTTTTATTTTCGCCCATAATAACCACTTGGGGATGGGTTTTTATTTCGTCCATGATAACCACTTGGCATGTATGATTTGAAGACATTAGTTTAGGGAAATCTCGGCATATGAAAACCGACTTTAGTCACGGAGTGTTAGACCCTAACTAGAATTGTGTTGGCTTGTGCTCGGCTAAATGAGAGGCTTAAGGTCACCCCCGGCATGTAATCATGAACTACGCCACGGGCTGAGGTTTACCGCTTCGAAAGAGTCAAGGTCTGGTGGAGCTTGAAATGTGAGGTCTAACATGTGACAAAACGTTTTTACTTTTTTTTTTATGAAAGAAAAGCAAATAAGCACATAAATTACAACTCTCGAATCACCCGTGTGACCGATAAAATAAAACATGAAAGTAAAACAGTCCAAAAGGCCAGATTAGGCCTGATGCAGGCAACTGTGCCCACACCCCATCAAATCTGCTCTGTTCTGAAACCTGTTCTTGTCCTAGAAACCTACCCAGAAGGGCGCGCCTCTGGCTGGTGTTGTGGGAAGCGCGCGCATGGCGTAATGTCTGTGGGAGGCACCCGTTTCTGGGCAAACCTGTCAGAATGTCAGATTTTGGACTCAGGGGATTGCCCTGGTCCTGAATGTATTGTAACCCCTGCAGAAATGATTAGTGTAGAAGAAAAGAAGACAAAACTAGGAAGAACATATGGGAGTCGGTGATTCTGGTTCTTGATGTGGGATGCGCGCGCCTTAGGCCAAGAAGGCCAGAGGCGCACGCCTCCCCCATCCGAGACCAGAATGCCCAGAAAAGATGTAGATTTTGAACAAAATGCAAGTTTAACCCTCAAACATTCCCCAGCGGAGTCGCCACTATAGATACCCCGGGAGGAGCACGGCTTGGCTAGAGCGCGTGTGTTGTTCCAAGGATGTCTAACTTGTTTTAATTTGTAGAGTTGCCACCTATGTTTTAGAGGAACATAATAAAAACCTAATATTTAGCCTAAATTTGGTACGAAAACAGAGATTCTTGTTATGAGGTTCCGGGGTTAGGTTACGAGATGGGAAGTACTTAAACACCCATCTCGCCCGACAAATGTCGGTCTTGCTTGTTCAAAATCTACATAATCAAAATGTTCTTCCTATTCTTCGATGATGATAAAAGGGGTTAAAAAGGAGATTTTTAGAATGTAGGGAGATAACTCCTTGACTAACTTCAATGAAGTGAAGTAGCCGTTGGTGTCATGTCCCAAAATGATTTGGGATGATTGCACATTTGATTAAAGTAAAAGAGAGAAGAGATGAAGTAAAGAAGAAGGAGAAAGGTGAACTTTTACCTATGCTTCAAAGATCTTCTAATACTTCTTAGAGAACTTCTTGGAAAAGGCCTTGAAAGTATTTTGTGTAGAGTTTTCTTAATGATCAAAAGTCTTCTTTTTTTAAGAGTGCTAAAAAGAGTCCCTTGAAATGGTGGAGAAGAGGGGTTTTTATAGTTGTAAAAGAGATGTTTTTGGTGCCAAAACGAGGTCACCAAGAAATCTTTCCCAGGCAAAATCATGTAAAATGAGCAAGGGAGAGATTCTTGGTCAGAAATCTGTAACTGACGCCCAGAGGCGCGCGCTTCCCACCTTGGGTGTGGAAGGCGCGCGCTTCTGGCTCCTTTGGTCGAAGGCGCGCGACTCAGAGAAGGTTTTTTTGACAGAATGGACTAGAAAGTTAGCCCTATTATTCAGTTTAGTCCCTGGACTTAACGAAGTCAGTCAGGAACTTAACAGAAGTAACAGGAACTAACAAAAAACACTTAAAAGAGAGAGAAACACAAAATCAACCGTGCAATCGGGGTGAGCGGTCCAAGGCGGGGTGTCTACAATTGTACACAAGGAATATGATTCCTTCTCCTTTTGGGTTTCTAGTATGTATGAATGTTAGGATTCTTTGTTAGTACACCCTCTTAGATTTGATTGATCCATGCCACGTGTCTTTTTATGGACTTTAGGAATCATGTAATGAAGTTATACTTCAATTTTTAGATAAGTCCATTTCTAGATTTTTATTTTTCTAGGCTGAGTTTTGATTTGGTTTGACCTCAGCGGTTTAGTTCTTCAAACCGCACTCGTGCTATTCTTGAACCGCCAGTATGGAGCCGCATAGTTTCATCAAACCGCATTTTGTGGCTTTGATGAAACCGCACTTCAAGTCTCACAGAGAACCGCTGATGCTACCTTGGTAGAACCGCAGATCATGAAACCGCATACTATAGTTTCATTAAAACTGCACATCTAGTTCATCCATGGAACCGCTTCAGCATCTGGTGAAACCGCAGAGCATTTATTGAAGAAATCACTTATGTCATTTATTTCTTGAGACAAACATTCCCTTTATGACCATAAAGGAATGTGTTGTGACTTGGCAAAATAACTTCGAGTTAACTTGGAGTTTCTGTAAGGAATGTCGGTTTTGTCCAGCAAATTCAAATGTTTACCGTTAGTCATTTCTCTGTAACAAAGGACAGATATCAGGTAGTGGTGCTACAACTACCTAGGACTACAAGACAAAACCAAGGACGAAAATGACAGCTCAACCAATGGGATTTTGACAGCAGATGTACTGTAGGGTATGCTTATTATAAACCACTCCTATTATCTTAATTTGATTGATCCCATAACCTTATTTTACTTGTTCTGGACTTTAGGATATATTGTAAGAAGTACTTGTACTTCATTTAGAATAGTCCACCTTTTAGTTTGATAGGCTTAGCAGATTAGGACCCTCAATTTTTCTAAGTCTGGAGATCTGAGGTAAGGCCTTAGCCTACCGCATAATGCTTACCGCATGACCAAGGTTACTTAATGCCATGATGTCTACCGCAAAGATGATGCCTACCGCATGGCTCATCCTACCGCATGGAACCTTGGTTGAAGAAAACTCAAGTTGGTTCAAACTTAACCATGGTCACACTTGTGTCCTTACCTTGGTTAGTTTAGAACGTTGAAAATTCAAATTTCAAATTTGAATACAACAGTCATCATAGTACAGTTGGACCACCATGACTCTGCAACAAAAAGACAACTCAGACTGAGTTCCAATCAGAAATCAACAGTTCATTGTCCTTCAACTTGGACCCCAAGTATTTCAAACAGCTAGTTTCTCATTCAAGGCTATAAATAGTCCTTGAGTTCTTCATTGAACTCACGCTGAGATTCTAAGAGAGAAATTGTTGTTGAAATTCTTGGTGATTGAAGATCATACTCAAGATTTCTAGAATCCTTCGAATCTTGAAGCACTCAACCTTCAAGTCTTCAACAAGTCTCCAGTAACCTTCAAGATCAAATCTCATGCCTTATCACACAAGTTTCATTATGCTCTATAATCATATAGATTCCAAAGAGCTCTTGATTCTTAACACACACTCACCCCCGATTGATCAATCACATAGATTGAATCATTATGGATACACTGGTCTAAGTCTAGGATTGTTCTTCATAGAAATATGTGTTGATTCAATACTTCATCTCTGTAATCTGTACACAAACGAATCAATATATACCTCATTCAAAATCCAAGACTGACTATCTTGGTAAAGGACGTAGATCTTTTAATAGATCGAACCTTTCCAAATCATTGTGTCATTTATTTTCTGCACTTTACTTTCAAGTCTTGTTCATTTATTATTGTTCATATTAATTTCGTTTGTCTTTTAGTGTTTGATCTTTCAGATTTATGAACGTTTGTGAATTGTGTTTGTTTGTCTATCTCATTGCCTTAGCTAAAATCTGACTAACTTATCATTTGCCAAAAATCTCTAAGACACAAGTTTTCATTCTCTCAACCTACCTCATTCAAACCTACCGCACTTTCTATCTACTGCACTCCTTACCTACCGCAGTCACTGCCTACCGCATTGAACTTATCAAAAACAACTCTAAACTTGTTTTAATGAAAACTTCCGCTGTGCATTTTATACTTGACCACGTGGTATTTTATCTACCACAAAATTCAAGTGTAAGCATAAGGTTGAATTTTGAAAAAGGGTTGAAATTTTTAATAGGCTATTCACCCCCCCCCTCTAGCCTTTTTTCATACCCTTGTTGTGTCTCTGGACCAACAAGTGGTATCAGAACTAACACCTTCATAAAACTTCTGTTTTTCAAGCTTAATAGCTTGGGTGCCGATTTAAAATGGCAAGTTAGAAAACTATGGCAACGGTTAACTACACTCACGTTCCAGGGTTCGACGAAGATAACTTTGGAGTATGGAAGCACATCATTCTAACACATGGAAGAGAAACTTGGTGATTGTCTTACCATTGGACCATACTTCCCAATGAAAGCTAATCCGGATCCAGAAACCAATGCAGACATACCATTAATCAAGAAACCAAAAGCTGAATTGACCGATGAAGAGAAAATATTGGTTGGAATAGATGTAAAAGCAAAAAGCATACTTTTAAGTACCTTGAGTACGTCACAGCGTCGACAAATTATGGAATGTTCTACTGCAAAAGATCTTTGGGATGCAATTGAAGATTACATCGAAGGAGATCAAGCTTGTAAGGAAAGCAAAAAGTTCGCAATTCAAAGAAGATTCAACAACTTTGCTAAGATCCCCGGTGAATCACTTAGAGCCACTTATGATCGTTATTGTGAGATCGTGAGCACGTACACAACACTCGGAAAGAAGCATACCAAGAAAGAAATCAATATTAATTTTCTATCTCCTCTTGGCTCTCAATAACTTCAAAAGGAAATACTCTTGAAGACACCAAGCTTCTAGATGATATGTCACTCAGAAGTCTCTATGCCAACCTCAAATTTTTTGATATCAAGCTCCATAATATTGAAGAAATGGAAGGAAAAACTAAGAGTTTATCATTGGTCGTTCAAAAGGAAGAAGTGATCGAGGAAGAAGATCCAAAGATCTCCACATCAGAATTACTTGATATGGACGATGATGATTTTGTTATGTTCGGAAAAAGATTTCAAAAGTTTAGAAAGACAGCAAGACCCGGATCATCAAGCAAATCTCCAACAAGGTTTTTAAGAAGCAGCCCCTCAAAGAAGAAAGAGAACTTCAACTTCTCCAAGAAGAAAGAAGATCTTGTTTGTTTTAATTGCAAGAAACCAGGTCACTTCGCATCAGAATGTCCAATTCCCAAGTTTGAGTATATGAAGAAGAAAAGCAACTTCACTCCAAGGTATTCTAAGCAAAAGGGAATGGTGGCTGAAGAAGACTCTACCTCAAAAGAGTTAACTACTTGGATAAAGTCAGATTCTGATGAAAGCGATGAGGATTCTAAAGAAGGTCATATTTGTTTGGTCGTTCGCTCCGATAATAAGGATGATCATGAAAGTCAATTCTCACCGAGCATGAAACCCAAACGGAAAAGTTACACGGCTGATGAACTTGCTGATAAAGGATTCCTAACTCCGGTTCAAAAGAATGGTGATCTTCTATTTTCAAGATGTGATGTTAGTCCAGCAAAGAAGGCTCTATTTAATCCCAAAATGAAGGAGGCTCAAGCTACCACACCTCAATTCAAGTTTGACATTTCCCCTGATGAACAAGAGAAAATGTTCATGAAAGCTGAACATGTAATTAGTAAGTTTTCTGGCATGAAGGAAGCTTTAGCACTTTCAACTGAAGAGATTTCCCAGCTTAAGACGGAGAAAACTATATTAAGATCTGAACTCACCCTCCTTAAAGAGCAGATCAAGAGCATGACTCATCTTACTGATCGAAACCGTTTCTTAGAAGAACAAAATGCTATATTTAAAGTTAAAAATGAAGAATTGGTTGATGAGATAAATGATCTTAAAAAGATCACTAATGAGTGGACCAATTCACGTGTCACTATGGAACAAATCTTAGAATCCCAAAAGTCAAGTGGTGATAGAGAAGGCTTGGGATTCCAAACTAGTGACAACTTTAAATGTGCATCTTGTTGTGAAAGAGTTGAGAAATTTACCCAGCAAACTTTGGAAGGGTCAAAGGCTAAACATCATGTTTCAAAGGGTCAAGGACAAGAACCAAAGAAGAAACTAGAGTTCAACTATGTCTACCCTAAGAAATAAACTGGAAAGGTAAAGTTCAAAGGAATTGCCATGGATGAGCCTACCGCAGGAGCTAGTTCCAGCAAGGCATCTGAGTCTCCCTACCGCATGAACTTGCCGCAAGGTCATGCGACCGCACCAAGGAAGCTGGCGACCGCATGGAAGCCAGCGGCTGCAGGTGGCGGCAAGGCAGCAAAGTTCAAGAGGATGAACTTTGTTAAGGAGACCGCATCCATACCTGTTAATGATGTTGTGCTAAAGACTTCAACAAAGTTTGTTAATCCTCAGTTGGGTGGCATCCACCATTGTTTTGTGAATGATGATTACGGTCACAAGGCTTCTGAATGTCTTTTAAGATTCACACCAAATCCCAAAAGGCTTAAACCCCCTTCTGTGAGGCAAGTGTGGGTTGTTAAAAGTTGCTAACCCTTTGGACCCAAAAGAATAAAAAGGAGACCTTGTTCTTAAATGTTTATTTTATAGGTTCTCTGCTTAATGTCCAGACATTCCAAGGATAAATCAAGCCTATGGTATCTCGATAGTGGCTGCTCAAGGCACATGACCGGAGATATCAACTTATTGGAAGATGTCCGTGAAGAGAAAGGTCCATCAGTAACCTTCGGAGATAATAACAAAGGAAAGACTGTAGGATATGGAGTCATTTGAAAAGGAAAAATCACCATCCAAGAAGTCTCTCTAGTTATTGGACTACAACACAATTTACTCTCAATATCTCAGTTCAGTGACAAAGGATTGCAATGCCACTTCATCTCAAATTTCTGTCTCATCAAAGATGGCATATCCGGCGTCACTTTGCTCAAAGCGTTTCATAAGAAAATGTTTATGTTGTTGATTTTAATTCATCTTGCATTTCTTCTAATCTCTGTTTTGTAGCAAAGAATGTTAGTGAGAATAGTTGGTTGTGGCACAAAAGACTTAGTCATTTAAACTTCAAGTATCTCTCCAAGATTGGTAGAGAAAATTTAGTTCGTGGTCTACCCAAAATAGCTGATCACCACGATGAGAAGTGCACATCATGCCAACTAGGCAAACAACCAAAAGCGTTTTTCTCCATCAAGACGACACCTTCAACTTCAAGATGTTTGCAACTACTTCATATGGATCTGTTTGGACCTGTATCTATCACAAGTATTGGAGGAAATAGATATACCTTAGTTGTGGTAGACGACTATTCAAGATATACGTGGGTTGAAATGATGATCTCAAAGGATGATTGCTATGACATTTTGACCTCACTCTTTAGACAGCTCCAAACACAAAAAGAAGATGACATCGTTAATGTTTGATCCGACAACGATGCAGAATTCAAGAACAAAGGTGTTTCTCAGTACTTTGATGATCATGGTATTGACCAAAACTTCTCTACTGCTGGAGTTCCACAAAAAAAATAGTGTAGTGGAAAGAAAGAATAGAACGTTGATAGAGGCGGGAAAGACAATGATTGCTGAAGCAAAGCTACCTCAATACTTTTGGGCTGAAGCAGTCAACACAGCATGCTTCACTCAAAATAGATCCCTCATCAACAAGACCTACAACAAAACTCCCTATGAACTTTGGAGAGGAAGAACCCCCAGCATAGCATACTTCAAGATATTTGGATGCAAATGCTTCATACTCTACGATGGTAAAGAACATCGAGGTAAATTTGCTCCTAGGGCCGATGAAGGTATATTTATTGGGTATGCTAAACACTCAAACGCTTTTCATGTATTTAATAAAACCACTCTTAAGATAGTTGAATCTATCCATGTAACTTTTGATGAACATTCTCTCCTTGAGCCACATATGGCTCCAAATGTTGCTGATGATTTTATTGAGATTAATGAGACAGGTACAACTCGACCATAAAATCAATCAACTCAAGGAAAATCTACCTCAACTGCACCTCCATCTACCTCATATGAAGCACCAGAAGCTACCACATCTACTGCTACCTCAAATGGAGTTGAAGTTGAAACACCCATAAATGTGGAAGAACCAATCCCTCAAATTACTTGTGATTGGGATGGCACAAATGATGTACCACTAAAAGATTTACAACCACCATCAACTCAAACAGATATACCTCAAGAAGTTCATGAGGTCAGAGATCACCCAATTCAGAACATCATTGGTGATTTGCATTCTGGTGTTCGAACAAGAAAATCAAACTATGATGCACTTACCGCATTCATATCTCAAGTTGAACCCAAGAAAGTTAATGAAGCACTCTAAGACTCAAGTTGGGTTGTTGCCATGCAAGAAGAGCTCAACCAATTTGAAATATTTAAAGTTTGGACCTTGGTTCCAAGGCCACAAGATCAAGGAGTGATTGGTACAAAGTGGGTGTTCAGAAACAAGATGGATGAGAATGGAAGCATCACAAGAAACAATGTCACGACCCGAAAACCCGTCTGTATTTTCTAATAATAAATATTTAATTATTTATTTATTTCTTATTTAATTGTTTAAATTATTATTTAATTAATAAATTATGTGTGCATTTTATGTGTTATAATAATTTATGCCTAGCATTTTATGTGGGTCATTTGTGCTAGTGTAGTATTATTTGGTCTTAGTTGTTAGTAGGAAGTATTAGAGTTAGTGTAGTTAGTGGGGAGGGGGTCTAAGTGTAAGTTTTGGTTTAATCATCTCCCTACTCCCTCTCTTCTCCCTCACCTCCATCCCATTCCCAGCAACTCTCTCTCTCTCTCTCTCCAAGAAAAAGGTAAGATTTCTCTCTCCCTTCTCTCTTCATTTTCATCCTCTTCCTCTCATATTTTCTTATTGCTCATTTTATGAAATGTGTTTAGATCGTCGATAGGATCGCGTAGAACAAAAAATATTTGAATTCCGTCACCTTTGAGAAATCCGGGTAAGTTGCTTTTCCCCCATTTTATGCTAGAAATGCTACTCCATGTTTATTTGATGATATGAATGCTATTTGTTGCATCTTGGGTGGATTTGGGAGTGATTTACATTTTGTTCATTTTTGTGAAAATTTGGTATTTGAATCATCCTTGATTGAGGTTCTCTAGATGATGTTCTAGGAGTTCTTTTGGCTTCCAAATGGTGTTGGTACTTTAGTTTATATATTGGTAGTGTTAGTCTTGAGTTTAGCTTGAAGGGTGAAGATTTGGGTTGAAAATGGAAGAAACCCAGAATTTTGGCCGGAAATTGCCCCTCCGGGCAAGGGGGCGCGCGCACCCTTTGGGAGGGGGCGTGCGCACCCTTATGCCTTTTTGCAAACAAAACCTTCTGATCACCTAGGGCGCGCGCACCATTTTCTAGGGGTTTGCGCTCCCTCATTATTTCTTCAACTCAAAACCTTCTGATGCTAGGGGCGTGCGCACCCTTTTCTCGCGAGCGCGCGCACCCTCCTCTGGCCTTTTTGGAATGAACCTTCTGATCCTATAGGGCGCGCGCACCCGTTCTGTGAGGGCGTGCGCCCCCTCCGCTGTACAAGCCCTGAGCTTCATCCTCTTGTACCTTTCATAGACAATCTTCAATAGTTCATAACTCCCTCATCCGGACTCCGTTTTAGGTGTATAAATTATCATTTTAAAGCTCTCCTTGAGCTCTTCGAGATGAGTGAGTAGTTTTGGTTGTGTTCTTGAGTTAACTGGACCTTTGTGATTAAATGTGATATGGGAATTGTGTTATCATTGTTGAGATTATTGGAACACTTTAATTGTGTGTTGTTGGTTCATTTCACTTTCTTGGTGACTTCTTGATAAGGATTCCCTACTTTGGAATCAGTGGTTGTTTATTTAAGCTAGTGTTTATTACTTAGCTTTCATTTGAAAGTGCAGCTGGTTATTTGTGTATCGAGTCAGGCAATGGATAATACTATAATGGCACAAGCCAAGTCCAGTATAGCATCGCCCATTGGTCCTTCTTTCCCCATCCAGATTGGCCTTGGATGGGATGAGCTAGCTCCTTTTGTGAGTATTCTAGCTACACGTTTTGGAGCATGACTTTGTGGCATGGCTCCCGCCCTTTGTGGCACGTTACTTTGTTATTGGTTCCGGTACCGGGGGTTTTCTCTTCAGCTTTAATGCTACTATGAAGATGTGGATTGTTGATTATTGAAGCTGCGCAGTGACCTTTATTTGGTTATATCAGTTGGGAAACCTTGGCTAATATCCTTTGTTACTTGTTTATTTCCGCTGCTATCAGTTAAATGATAATTGCTATGTGCTATGTGATTTATTATTGATTATTGCATCTTAGCATGTCATGTAGTTGCATTAGTAACTTATTAAGATTTATCTCACCCCCTTTCTTTTATCTTTGTTTTTCCTTAACCCCCCCCCCAGGAGGAAAGGATTAGACTCGCTGATCACGAGGAGGACGTCGCGAGGGTTGAGCTTTTGGGCAAGTTGTTATTGGGGGGTTTACATTACATAAATGTGTAACCTTTTTGGGAATAGTTGTACCAAACTTGACGTCATTAGAATTTGTATATTTTATTATTTTGGGTGTAAGTTTATGGAGCTTACACTAGTTTATATTTTGTTATTCAAGTTGGATTTCAAAACTTTGGATATCATCTTTTGGTATAAAAGGAAATTTTTATCTTCATTATTTTAGATTTTATTGTTTAAGTCGACGTCCAGCTCGCGTACACCGGGCCCGCGGGGTCGGGGTCGCGACAAACAAAGCTAGGTTGGTTGCACAAGGCTACAGACAAAAAGAAGGCATTGATTATGATGAAACATTTTCCCTCGTTGCAAGACTCGAAGCTATAAGGATATTCTTAGCTTATGCCTCTTACAAAAGATTAAAGTTATATAAAATGGACGGTAAGAGTGCATTCCTCAATGGTGAGCTTCAAGAAACAGTCTTTGTTGCTCAACCACCCGGATTTGAAGATCCCAAATTTCTAAATCATGTCTACAAACTCCGCAAAGCTTTGTATGGATGCAAACAAGCTCCACGAGCATGGTATGATACTCTATCTAAGTTTCTCCTTGAAAAGGGATTCAAGCGTGGTAAGATCGACACAACTTTATTCATTGCTAAATATCATGATCATACTTTACTTGTTCAAATATATGTAGATGATATTATTTTTGGTTCTACTAATGAATTCTTGTGTAAGCGTTTTGAGAAACTCATGAAAAGCAAATTTGAGATGAGCATGATGGGAGAATTAACATTCTTCCTTGGGCTACAAATTAAACAATGTACTGAAGGCATCTTCCTCAACCAAGAAAAGTACACAAGAGATCTCATCAACAAATTTGGACTAAAAAATGCAAAGGCATACGACACTCCTATGGCTACTGGTAACAAGTTAGATAAAGACTTGAAAGGTAAAAAGGTTGATCAAAACTTGTATCAAGGTATGATTGGCTCTCTCCTATACATAACTTCTAGTAGGCCCGATATCATGTTTAGTGTTTGTGTTTGTGCTCGTTATCAAGATGACCCTAGAGAAGCACATCTTATTGGTGTTAAACGTATTATTCGTTATCTATCTGGGACTATTAACCTTGGACTTTGGTACTCCAAAGATTCAACTTTTTATCTTATAGGTTACTCAGATGCAGATTGTGCAGCATGTACCATTAACAGGAAAAGCACAAGTGCGACTTGTCATTTCCTTGGAAATCGACTAGTTTTATGGGCAAGCAAGAAACAAGCCTCAGTTTCTGTATCTACCACAGAAGCTGAATATATAGCTGCTGGAAGCTACTGTTGCCAAGTGATGTGGATGAAGCAACAATTGGTTGATTACGGAATCAAAGAAGAAAATTGTCCAATCTATTGTGACAACACATCTACCATTGCTGTCTCCAACAACCCTGTCATGCATTCGAAAACCAAACACATTGATATCAAATACCACTTTCTCAAGGATCATGTGGAAAAAGGTAATATCCACTTAGAGTATGTGAGTACTGATGATCAAATTGCAGATATTCTCACCAAGGCTCTTGATTCCAAAAGATTTAGGTATCTATGAGGAGAAATGGATATGCTAGAACTCTAACTCAAACTTGTCCATATGATTTTGTGTACTAATGTTTGTGTTTGTCTAAGTTCAAGTTAGGTACACGGCAGATAACTCACGGTCAAACAAATGACAACTTCACTTGACCGCATCTCTAAGCTGCCACATTGACATATGTTGGCGCATAAAATCATGATGCCACATATACAAGGTTACCGCGTGATTCTTATTCATTTCAAGGTTTTGAAGAAACCAATCAAAATGGAAAACGATGAAACGTGTTCACTACTTTATAGAAGTTAAAACATAAAGCAAGGTAAGTACCTCATCGACCGCACATGTCACGGTCGACCTATCAAGTTACCACATTCAAAGGACCCAGGTATGTCATTCTAACATAAAAACATTTAGGATATTTTGTCTACCTCAAGGGCATTAAGGTAACTTCCACTTTTCCCTCACTTTTATT
Source organism: Campanula takesimana (assembly GCA_026119855.1). Taxonomy (NCBI): domain Eukaryota; kingdom Viridiplantae; phylum Streptophyta; class Magnoliopsida; order Asterales; family Campanulaceae; genus Campanula; species Campanula takesimana. The sequence goes on along the minus strand of JAOWBW010001354.1, from coordinate 231,672 downwards.
TAATTCAAATCTTTTAGGGCATTAAATTGTTGCATTTAATTTTTATTCCTTAAATTATTTATGAGCCGTCATTGGCTATCTCGACTTGACACCTAGTCACCTTGCATTTAATGAGAATAGACAACCCTAGGTCATGTCAGTCTTTTTGCATAGTAAACTCCCCATATTCCCATCACTCTGACCTTTGCAAACCACCCTCCACCAAAACTGTTCCATCTTCTACCTCTCCACCACTCTCTCTGTTCTCACTTTTTCAGAAAATCAAAACTATCTTTCTCTCTCTAACTTCTTTCTACAAACCACCTTTCTTACCCACTCTCAAAAACTCTCTATAAATGAATTCCAAACATCATTCCAAGAAATCCTCAACATCTGTTGCATCAGGTGATGAACATCCAAGTTCTATCCCATCTCAATCCACTCCTCCAGTTGTTATTATGGTATGGATTCTCATACTCACTATTTTTATTGGTTTTCAAAAACCCTTCATTTTCCTTGAAACTTTCTTCGATTTCTTGAGTTATTGATATAAAAATCTTGTATTGAATGTTCATTCTTGGTTCTGGTTCATCTATTTCTGGATTTCATAAGTTTTCATCCCAGTTTTGTCGACTTCGATTCACTCAAATGGGTCTTATGAATTTTCGAGTTCTTCCTTATTTTCCCTTTTCGATTTCAGGATTATCTGTTGTTTGTTTCATGAAATTGGTGTAAGTTTATTGATTAATCTGCTTTTTCGATTCTCTTCATGTAATTTTCGCTCATTTTTAGTCATTTTCTGGAAATCTGGGTAATCGTGCATATGGTGTTCATAGTGTTCTTCGCATATTCACCTTTTTGATCCATTATGCTTCACCCTTAGTTGAATTTTGTGTTTATACACTGTTCACACTTTAATATTAAAAAATGCAACACTTTTGTGTTTGTGGTAACTTAGTCTACTCCCTGCCGCATCTCGTCTCTACCGTGCCACACTTGACCGTGCATCCCTTGCCGCATTCTTTTGTCAAGTGACCGCACAACTTACCTCTATTCTAAACTTTGCACTTTGTTTACTTTCAGGATTTGAATCATTTCATTCTCGGCATTATTTTAGACTTGGAAGACCTCAAATTAGATGCTATTGGCCGCAACATCTTGGGACGGCTACACAGATCCGGTATTCTACCGTTCTTCACTCTTGATCAAGCCTTCCATCTGCCTGCCTTCATTGATGAATTCTTCAGCACTGCCGTAGAGATGGAGAGTACTGATGAGCCCGAGTCTAACCCTAAGTTCATTCAAGCCTCTGTTATGAGCATGCAGATGGCCTTTGATGCCAGAGATATAGCCCATGCTATGGGTATCAAGAAAAGCAAGGGTGATTTTGATGAAATCTCATGGCAAGACACTCTGAGTCTGGCTAAGAAGCTAGCTGGCACGGCAGACATTCTAAAGATCCAATGCAAAGATGTTGGTGAAATAATGTAGTACATTGGACATTTGGAGGACCATACCTTGTTATGCAAAACATGCAACCATGCAAATTTCAATCATACCCAATGGATGATATTTGCTGCCATTTATATTGGTAAACGGTTGGGTTGAAGCCAGATCATGTACAATATCCTGAGAGCTAACATTCTTTCGTATAAGGATGCGGAAGACGAAGGCGAAACCAAGTACCGCACAAACAGTAGGCTGATTTCCTACCTCATGGGTCCTACAAACAGGATGAAGGACTTGTATGAGAAAAACAAGAATTACAAGGTTCCGATTCTGTAAGTACCTGTAGATACCCCGGGGAACCACGGCTTGGCTAGAGCGCGTGAATTACCTAGGATGTCTACTTGATTTTAAGAGTCGCCACCCACGTTTTAGAGGAACGCGAGAAAACCTAAGAAAATAGCCTTTTTTATTGATTACGAAACCAAAGATTCTTGAGATGAGGGGTTCGGGGTTAGGTGATGGAGTGGGAAGTACTTAAACACCCACTCCGCCCCGCTTACGCGGGTCTTGCTACTTTTGGTGTTCTTATATTTACATGCCCTTCAATTGATAAGATATGCTAACAACTACTCCCTCCGTCCCAAAACACCTTGCACATATTTCCCTTTTGGGTGTCCTATTGGTAAGTCTCACTTTCCCAAAATGGAAAAGATTCCCACTACTTCTCTCTCCTCTCCACTCACAACAACTATCAATTTAATATTCTCTACCCCACTTCCTCTCTCCTTCCCTCTCACACACCCACTTTTCTTACACATTTTATTAATTCCCGTGCTTTTCAAAAAGGGTGAAAGCTGTTTTGGGACGGAGGGAGTACAAAGTAAAGATAAGGGGAAAATGAAAGCTAAATGATTTTATTGATTGAGTGTCTAATGGTTACATGTTGAATATTTTCTAAACAATTACATTAAGAGATGAAATGGAATTAAATTAATGTTGGAATGTTGGGATGTAACCTTGGCCAAACTTCAATAGTGAAGTGGCCTTTTGGTTGTATCCCTTTTTATGGAGATTGCGTACTAGTAGGACACAAATAAAATAAGAGAATAGAAAAGTTGTACCTTTAGAAAAGGGACTTTGAACTTGGACTTGAAAATGGTGTTGTTGTAGGGAAATTGTTGTAGAACAATTTGTGTAGAGTCTTATCACGAAGAACTCTTGTAGGGAGAATTTGTGTATAGAATTGTGTATAGTGTGTGTGTAAGAAAAGTTTCAAGTCTAAGAAGAAGGTCCAAGAGAGGTAAAAGAGAGATGAAAACATATCAAAAAGAGATGAAAAAGAGGCCCCCTTCCAATGGTGGATTGGAGGGGTTTTTATAGTTGAAAGGGGATGTTTTTGGTGCCAAGACGGAGTCACAAAGATCAGTTTCCCGGGCAAAATCATATAAAATGAGCAAGGGAGAGATTCTTGGACAGAAATCAGTAACTGACACGCCCAGACGCGCGCGCATCCCGTATAGTCGGCAGGAGACGCGCGCTTCTGGCCCCAAAGGGCGGAGGCGCGCGACTTTGAAATGGAAATTTTGACAGAATGGACTAGAAAGTTAACTCTGTTGTGCAGTTTAGTCCAAAACTGACGGAATCAGTTGGGAACTTAACCGAACTAACAGAAATTAACATAAACAAGTAAAGTAAAAATACTATGTATGCAATCGGGGTGAGAGGTCCAAGGCGGTGTGTCTACAGAGCCCCTCGGCGATGTGGATTGCGAAGTAAAATGCGTCGACGAAAGAAAGACAACCGCCGAGGACATCGACAAGATAAAACAAAGACTCGATAAACAGGAATTTGAAATTACAAAGGATAGGAGTGCGCTCCCTGTTTGAGCGGCTTAATTGATATAGAAAGGATATAGCGGGATCCGTTTGCTGAAGCGGGATCCGTTTGCTGAAGTGGGATTTGCTGATGCGGGATCCGTTTGCTGAAGCGGGATCCGTTTGCTGATGCGGGATCCGTTTGCTGATGCGGGATCAGTTTGCTGATGTGGGATGTCACGACCCGAAAACTAGGTTCTATTTTATTAGTAATAAATAATTATTATTTATTTATTTGCTCATTTATTTATTTAAATTATTATTTAATTAATGAATTATGTGTGCACTTTATGTGTTATAATAAATTATGACTAGCATTTTATTTGGGTCCTTAGTGCTAGTGTAGTATTATTTGGCTTTGGTTGTAGAAGGAAGTTGTAGAGTTGTGTAATTAAGTGGGGGAGGGGGTCTAAGTGTAAGTGTTGAAATAATTTCCCCTACTCCCTCCCTACTCCTCTCTTCTCCCTCACTCTTCCCCTTCTCCCTCATCATTCCCAGCTTATTTCTCTCTCTCTAGCTCAAAATGGGTAAGTTTCTCTCTACCTTCTCTCTACATTTCCATCATCTTCCTCTCATTATTTCTCATTTCTTAAATCATGAATCTTGTTTAGATCGTCGATAGGATCATAGGAAGCCAAAAATATTCGAGTTCCGGCAACTTTGAGAAAATCCGGGTAAGTTACTTTTCCCCCATTTATGTTAAAAATGCTCATCTTTAACTCTATTGATATTCTTGTTGATATCCATGACTTCTTGGTTGAGTTTAGAATTTATTTGGTTTTTGGGTAAAAATGGTGATTATTATGAATGTTGGAATTTAATCTTGGTTTTGTTTGATAAATGATGATATTTAGGTCCCCTTTCTAGTTTATAAGTGTCTTGGTTCATGTTTATGCTTGGTGGAAAGTTAGTTGTGGTGGATTTGGAGAAATTGTGAAAATGGTAAGAATTCTTGAAGAACCCAGCTGCTGATCATGACCAAAATCCAGACCGGGCGCTCGCCCGGGCCTTGCCAGGCGCCCGCCCACGTCCCCCTTTTCTGACCATTAGTTTCTGTTATAATGGGCGCCCGCCCCGCCCATGTTCAGGCGCCCGCCCGCCCTGTTTTTCTGGGAATCGTTCCTTGTTTAATTAAGGTTGAATTGTATACTCGGCCTAGACTTTGGGTGCCTCTCTACTTTAATTAAATAGACTCTATGGGATACTCTAATGCTGAAATTGGTTCCTTTGTGGAAAATGGTGTGATGTAGTTTGATCAAGTATTGTTTGGGAATGTTTGGGCATCTTATGATGTGTTCGTGATTGTTCCAATCGAATGGATTTTCGAGTAAGACTTGGTCTAGGTTTTAGGCGATGTCCTATAGTACCTAGAGGGTTGTTATTGGACACTAAAGTGTAGGGTTTAGTGTCACGACCCGAAATCTAGGCTCTATTTTATTAGTAATTAAATAATTATTATTTATTTATTTGCTTATTTATTTATTTAAGTCATTATTTATTTAAATAATTATGTGTGCAATTTATGTGTTATAATAATTATGCCTAGCATTTTATTTGGGTCATTTGTGCTAGTGTAGTATTGTTGGGTCTTAATTGTTAGTAGGGAGTGTAGAAATTGTGTGTAGTGTAGTGGAGGGGGCCTAAGTGTAAATCTTTTAAATCATTTCCCTACTCCCCTCCCTACTCCTTCCCTTCTCCCTCATACACTCCACCCCCAGTCTCCTCTCCCAGCAACTCTCTCCCTCTCTCCTCCCATTTGGTAAGTTTTTCTCATTCTCTACCTTCTCTCTTCATTTCCTTCATCTTCTTCTAGTTATTTCTCATTTCTTAAAACGTGAAATGTGTTTAGATCGTCGTTAGGATTGCGTAGAATAAAAAAGAATTGAATTCCGTCAACTTTGAGAAAATTCAAGTAAGTTAATTTTCCCCCATTTTGATGCTAAAATGTTAATATCATGTTTAGATAATGCTTGATGTGTTATACTTGAAGTTTGGTTGGGTTTTGAATTTGTTTGGAATTTACTTGAGTTTTTGGTTAAAAATGGTGAAATCTTGAATGTTGGTTTTGATTCTTGATTTGGTTGATAAAGGGTGTTGTTAAGGTCCCCTTTTTGGCTAAATGTTGTTTGGGTACCTTAGAAATCTTGTTGGGAGTGTTGATTTTGGGTGTTATGGATTTGGTATGAAAATGGTAAGGCAAATTGTAAAACCCAGCTCTGTTTTTCCTCCCAGCCCGCAGACCAGGCGCCCGCCCACCTTAACCCGAGCGCCCGCCTGCACCCCCTTTTCCAGTGACCCAAACCTTCTGGCCAAACAGGCGCCCGCCTGCCTATGCCCAGGCGCCCGCCCACCCGCCTGTTGGGGATTTTGCCCTTTTTGCTCGGTTTAAGACTTAAGGCTTAACTAGTTGAGGTTTATTTCTTCTAATTAACTTAAAATAACACCGTGGAACACTTATTTAAGTGGAATTGATTCTTTTGTGAATAAATGTGTTATGAAATTTATTTAAGTACCGTTTTGGGAATGTTGGGCATCTTTGATGTGCTGTTTATATTGGTTTACCTTTGTGGTGATTTAATTGGATTGGTTCCCTACTTCGGAACCTTAAGTTGTTTATCCATGCTAAATTATTATTACTTAGCATTTATTTGGAAGCCCAGCTGGCATATTTGTTGCATCGGGCGATGGGAAAGATTATAATGGCAAGCCAAGTCCATTATAATGTTGACCATTGTTTTGCCCCCTTCTTTACCCCTTTTCCAGATTGTCCTTGGAAAGGATAAGTTAGCTTCCTTTGTGAATGTATCTAGCTACCGGGCATGACTTTGTGTCATGGTCCTTGTCCTTTGTGACACTTTTATGGTTATTGGTTCCGGTACCGGGGTTTTCTCTTCGGCTTTCATGCTATTATGAAGATGATGATTTGTTGATTATTGAAGCTGCGCAGCGATCCTTTATTTGGATGTACCGGTTTGGAAAACCTTGGCTATATCCTTTGTTATGTGTTTATTTCCGCTGCTATCTGTTAAGTGATAAATGCTATGTGCTATGTGATATTTATTATTTCTTATTGTATATTGCATCATAGCATGTCATGTAGTTGCATTAGTAACTTATTGAGATTTATCTCACCCCCTTTCCTTTTATCTTTGTTTTTCCTTAACCCCCCCCCCCCAGGTGCTAAGGATTAGTCTCGCTGATCACGAGAAAGAGGACGTCGAGTGCGGATCCATTCTTTTGGGGAAGGTTGTTATAGGTTGGTTAACATTATATAAATGTGTAACCTTTTTGGGATAGTTGTACCAAACAATGACGTCACTAAGAATTGTATATTTGTATTTTGTTGGGCATAAACTTGTGGAAGTTTATGATAGTTGTATTTGGTTTTTGTCAAACTTGGATGTGTAAAACATTGGATCATTACCTTTTGGTATCAAATGAAATTTTTAACTTCAGTATTTCGTAGTTTTGGTTTTAAGTCGACGTCCAGATCGTGGTCTCGGGCCCGCGGGGTCCGGGGTCGCGACAGTTGGTATCATAGCTATAGCATTAGCTCTAAGTATAAGTCTAGGTGAATTAGTTTGACCTAGGAGGGTAGTAGTGTGCGGAGCGATTAACGGTTGATGTTTTATGCAGGTAATTGTTCTCAATGTCTGGAAGAAGAAACAGAGGAGGTACTAGTGGGGCACAGAATCAGAATGATACAAGGGATGAAGCACGTGCCATGTTTCAAGGCATGTTCGAGGCGGCCATGAAGGCCATACATGATCAAGGTCCGAGGGTAGAACAAGCACCACCCCGCTATGGATTGGAGCAATTTCTCAAACTGAAACCGGTTGAATTCAATGGGGAGCCCGATGTTCGGAAAGCTGAGTTGTGGATTGAGTCTATGGAGAAGATTTATGAGGTATTTGGGTGTTCGGATGAGGACAAGGTCCGGTTCGTGTTGGGTTTCCAAGTAACATGCGCAGCGGAATTTAGCATTTAAAATTTTAAGAAACCCAAAGCCATGGATCCATTCATATGATTAAATTAAATACAACATAAGAATAAAGGAATAAACTAACCCTTGATGGCTATCAAATTCTCTTGGTCTTTGGTGGAGGTTTGAAGACTTGATCACGATCACAAAGCTTGAACACGAACTTTGAAGATGATGATTTTCACCCTCTAGCGGTATCCACACTTCGAACGAATATCAAAGGAGCTTCTTTGATCTTGGTTGCTAGACCAAATTGTGAAACACTTTTTCACAATCAAAAGAACTATATGGAATTTATTTTGTGTATTATTTTGTTCCTCAACCAAGAATGTCTTGGAACAAAATAAACCCTCTCTCAAACTCTTTGAGACTCACAAAATCATTTGCCTAGAGTGCTGGCCGAATTTGGTCTTTTATACACAAGTATGACCTATTCCAAATAGGAAACTTGTGTCAAAATCCTTCCAAAATTCGTTTCCAAATCAAATTAGGAATCTGCCACCCGACAGCACTGTGCGGCCGCCCAAAATCATCTGTGCGGTCGCACAACTATCTGAAGCAAAACTGGTACAAAACTGTCCTAAGTGTGCGGCCGCCCGGTCAATACTGTGCGGTCGCCCACTCTTCAGAATGTCCAGAATTTCCAAAATTCCAATATAGTCCTTTTTTAAAGATTCGTTCTATTGTGTGTGACCCTCTAGGATTATACTAAGTTGGCAATGAGCTCAAACATGATCCCATAAGATATGATTAGGTTCTAGCAAACCGTCATACCTACCCAAATAGTATAACTAGACACAAGTTCGCATTCCTTTAGAATATGTCATAATCCTTTTGTCCACGATATCATTGAACACAAGTCATGGTCAAAGGGTCAACTTGTTTTGTTCAATACTTTCTCGATTCCGAATATGTTGATAATCCAAATGACATTGATCCAATCAATTCATTTGAGTCCGGCCGAACATTTCATCAACATCATTCCTACGAAAGGCCCAAGCTTGACATCTCTCCGAGGAGGGACAAATCCATTTAGCTTATTATTCTTCCCTACGTGAATCCGATTATGCCAATCATACCCTTTATAACTACTTGGTTAAAAGTAGCGTTTGAATATGTCAAACATAATGTCATCAAGTGGAAGACTATAATAACTTCATGTCTAAGGATTCAAATGACATAACTAATATGAGATATATGTACGACATAGACCATGACATAAATCTCATACAGCGGGTCATGTCCAGTACCTTGTTCCAAATAAGTACCCATAAATCTAACATGATCATCCCATGATCATTTAGCCTTTATACTAGTGCTTAACAAGTACTAGGGATGGGGATTATTATAGTAAACATGAACAACAATAATAATCAAAACATCTCTTTATTGATATGAAATAAATGATAACAATTACAACGTTTATTAAACGTGCCTAGGGCACCACTACCAACAATCTCCCACTTGCCCTAGGCCCAATCTCCCATGTATCTAATACCCATGGACCTAACATGACCATCATGTTTAGCTTGTGGAAGTCCCTTTGTTAGCGGGTCCGCAACATTGTCATCAGTAGGTACTCTGCATATATTTACGTCTCCCCTATCAACGATCTCTCGAATGATATGAAAACGCCTAAGTATGTGTTTGGATTTCTTATGTGCTCTTGGTTCCTTTGCTTGAGCAATAGCACCATTATTATCACAATAAAGGTCTATTGGATTAGCAATACTAGGAACCACTTCAAGTTCAGTTATGAACTTCTTAATCCAAACAGCTTCCTTTGCAGCATCCGATGCAGCAATATACTCAGCTTCTGTTGTAGAATCAGCGGTTGTACTTTGCTTGGAACTCTTCCAGCTTACAGCTCCACCATTAACATAAACACAAAACCGATTGCGATCGGCTATCATCTTTGTCGGTTTGGAAGCTTGCATCCGTGTAAGCATTTACGACGAGATCATCTTCCATTCCTCCATAGACCAAAAAATAGTCTTTAGTCCTTCTCAAGTACTTAAGAATCGCTTTTACAGCTATCCAGTGATTTTCGCCAGGGTCGGATTGGTATCTACTTGTCATGCTCAAAGCATAAGATACATCCGGCCTAGTACAAATCATGGCATACATGATGGACCCAATTGCCGAAGCATATGGAACATCATCATTTTCTCACGCTCATCTTTTGTCTTGGGACATTGAGTCTTGCTTAGAGAAACTCCATGTAACACGGGCAGGTTCCTCTCTTAGAATTTTCCATACGGAATTCTAATGACCTTGTCAATGTATGTACTTTGGCTTAAACCAAGTAGCCTCCTTGATCTATCTCTATAGATCTTAATGCAAGAATATATGCGGCTCACTCAACCCATATCTTTCGTTGCGAAGCACTTTCCTAACCAAGTCTTCACAGACTGAAGTGTAGGAAGTCGTTTCCAATGAGCATGTGTCATCCACATATAAAATAAGGAATAGCACTATGCTCCACTAATCTTCTTGTATACACAAGGCTCATCTTCGTTCTTGATGAAACCAAACTCTTTGACCGATTCATCAAAATGGAGATTCCAACTCCTAGAAGCTTGCTTCAACCATAGATGGATCTCTGCAATTTACATACCTTAGAATCTTGTTCAAAACCTCTGGTTGTGTCATATACACATCCTCTTTGGAGTTTTCCATTCAGGAAAGCGGTTTTGACGTCCATCTGCCATATTTCATAGTCATGATATGCGGCAATGGCAAGCAAAATTCTTATAGACTTGATCATTGCTACGGGTGAAAAGGTCTCATCATAGTCAATACCATGAACTTGCCTATAACCCTTCGCTACAAGCCTAGCTTTGTAAGTATGCACCTTCCATCCATGTCATTCTTCTTCTTGAAGACCCTTTGCATCCTATGCCTAGGTTTTTACACCTTCGGGCGCATCAATCAAATTCCAAAACTTGATTGTCTTGCATGGATTGCAATTCGGATTCCATGGCTGCAAGCACTTGTCAGAATCAGAAGACGATCGCCTCTTGGTAGGTTGACGGTTCATCATTCTCAATGATTTCTACCTCATTACTATCCGTTTGAGAAATCCATATCTCTCTATCTCTCGGGCTCGGATCGTACCTACTAGATATGCGAGTTGCTTGTGTAATTTGAACAGGTTCCATACTCCTTGTGGTTCTTGTTCTTGCTCACCATTGGTTCAATGTTATTTTCTGGGTCTCGAATTTCTTCAAGATTTATTTTACTCCCACTGATTTCTTTGGAGAGAAACTCTTTCTCTAGAAAGACACCAGTTCGGGCACAAACACTTTGTTGTCCTCTCGGTTGTAAAAGTAATATCCTTTAGTTTCCTTAGGATATCCCACGAAAATACATTTATCAGATTTTGTGTGCAAGTTTGTCTGAGATAAGTCTTTTTGACAAAAACTTCACAACCCAAAATCTTCATAAAAGATAGACAAGGCTTCTTTCCGCTCCACATCTCATATGGAGTCTTTTGAACCGATTTAGTTGGAACACACGATTTAGTGTGAAAGCAGCGGTTTCTAGAGCGTACCCCAAAGGATATTGGAAGATCAACTTGACT
>JAOWBW010001354.1:0-220705 GCA_026119855.1 Campanula takesimana | reverse complement strand
GTTTAATGTAATGTAGTTTTTTTTTTTTTAATATTTAACATACAAAAATATGACTAATATATGCGGCTGATGGTTCGGTCTGGCAGTTTGATCTGATGATTCGGTCTAGCGGTTCGGTCTAGTTTGGTTCGGTTTGGTTTGGTCTGAAGGAGTCAGACCACAAAACCAAACCGAACCACGCGGTTTACCAATTTTTTGAGACTGAACCGAATCTTCGTGCTTAAAAAACCGAACCAAACCATATGATTTGTTTCGGTTCGGTCCCAAAGCGCGGTCTGGACCGAACCACTGACACCCCTACTGGAAATGATGATGATATACGAGTATATTCTTGTCTTATGTAGTTAAACTCAAGCAGCTATCATTCTCGCGAGATTGAGATTTTGTGACAGCTTGACAATTCACAAACACAATTAAATCATATGGACAAAGACTGTAATATTAGCCCAAAGAGGCCTCAGAACCGGAAGCCGGGCCTGTAGCTCTCGGCTTTATACGCCAGGTTAGGTCCAGATTTTCCCATCTAGGTGGCGAAATCGGACCACGGTCCGACAATCCGTTATTTATTTATTTACCGTTAAATAAATGATGAAAAATGTTTTGACATATGTATACACAATTCATCATCGATACATAGTTTTTTTTTTCTTTTTTTTTTTTAAAGCTTGATCAACAGTCGGGTCAATGTCAGATACCCGCCCACGTGACCAAGCTGGCGGAATGACCACTTCACTACAACGTTAATCAGCGAAATGGGCGCGCCTAAAGAGCCCTAGATCTAGCCCAGTTTTATTAATGCCCTTTTAGGGATTTGTACTTCGTTTCCTTCCTACTTATTCAGCTTATTCTGCTTCACAAATTGAATTTAGCTCCATTAGGCCTTAGTATTTTTATGTGATAAAGTTTTAACCAGTTTATTTCTTAATATCGGGCCCACAAATGTATTCATTATAATGATTTTATGATTTGATTTGAAAACCTGATTCTTTTCTGCTAAACTAATGATTCGTTTGTACTTATAATTTTAAAACAATGGGTACAGTATGCATTCTCCCTCCGTTACGTCGCTTGAGACATTTCTTTTTTCATCTGTTCCATGTATGACTTGAGACTGCCTAAAAATGTTAATTACTATTCCTCCCACTCATTCTCTCTCTTACTTTTACTGTTTACACTCACAACACCAATCAACTTGCTATTCCTCCCACTCATTCTCTCTCTATTAATTTTTCAAGCACCTTGGCGGGGTCGAGAATTCAGGAAATAACATAATATCCTAGACGAAACCTAGGCGTTCAACCTAGGCGTTTCATGAACGCCAAGGACGGGCCTAGACGGGCGTCTTTTAGAACACTGCTCACAAACACACTCCCACTATTTCCCTCTCTACTTTTTCTTAATTTGTGTGCCAAAATTTTTGGTCTCATGTGACATGAAACAGAGGAAAATTACATCTATTTATCTAATAAAATAAATATAAAAAATATTAACTATTTAAATATTTTTAATATATATTAAAATCAAATTTGGTACCTTTGAGTACTATTCATAAGGTACCAAATTTTCATCTCCAATGGTAGGTATCAAAATCAAATTTTATACCTATATAAAATGTTATAGTAATTCCAATGCTAGGTATCAAAATCAAAATTTATTTTCTACTATTAATTTTATTATATATTTAAAATATTAAAACTATTTAAATATTTATAATAATTAAATATAAATAATTTAATAAAAATTAAAAAAATTTTAAATTTTAATAAAAATAAAAATAAAATAATATTAGTAATAGTAATAATAAAATTAAAATAAGTCACAAGAGTAAAGATTAAAAAATTGAAGAAATTTACAAGTTTTGTAATACTTAAACAATGAGAAAGGGTTAGACAAGGTATCAATTTGGTACCCTTCTTAACTCTTACTCAAATTTGGCACCTCAACTTTACCTCATGGAGATGTTAAACTCTTTTGGTAGGTACCAAGATTTGGTTTTGGTACTACCATTGGAGATGCCCTTTTTAAAGCGTGTATCCACTTCATAAATGATAAATGTTCTAAGTGACTTGTAAAAAGATATCATGGTTGACTTGTTAAGTTCTTGATGCAGAAAGAAGCAATAATTCGTGAATAGCAAGCGCTAGACACAAGAGTTTACCAGCAATAAATCCTAGAACACGAAAGCCTGGGAATCCACCATAAAATAAGAGAAATCTCTTTGAATTTAAAATAATAGTCTGACAGCTACAGAACACGGAAAAGTGTTTAAATACCCCTAGGGTAACTAAAAACAAAAAAACCCTAAACCAACGAAATAAGGAAATAAAACTAAAAATAAAAAAAAATAATGTTTTAAAACGAAAAAGGCATGTTTGGGTCCTAAACGGACTCGGATGCCGAAAAGCATCGTACATCATGGAGAAGCGATAATTCTTGTCGTGGCGAAATTCCCTTTCCGAAAAGTACTCATAATAGCCATTCTGAGCCCGGACGACCAAACTGCCAAATCCTGCCGCAACTTCGTCGATACGATCCGCGAACCTTCCTACATCAGTTATTTTCACTACTTCCTCCACATCTCATATATTTGTTTCCTTTTAATATTTGAATACTAGTCCCTCTGTTCCACAGCATATGTCCACCCTCTGTTAGGTATGCCCACTTATATCTCAGTTTCAATGTAATAGGATTGATTAGATTTGATTGATCCATCACCTAAGTTTTATTTCATGGACTTTAGACCCACATGTAGAAGTATTTATACTTCATTTTTTAGGTTGTCCATTGTAATAGAACAGCCTTAGGAATAGGGCAAGAAGATCAAAGTTGAAGAAAATCACTCCGTGTTTGAGCTACGCGCTTATGCGCCCCTTCATGCTATGCGCCATGCGCCCTTCAGCGCGCGGCGCATATACCTCGCGCCTCAAAGATCCACGCGCCTTGTTACAGCCTCAAATGGGCATGCGCTCTAAATGGCTCAACGCGCCTCATCATTATTGATTTTACACTCAGTGATTTATTGAAGATTCAAAGACTTGAAGAGATTCAACTTCGCCAATGATCCAACGGTGGTCAAATAACACGTATGCACCCGCATCTAAGGAAATCTGTCCATACGGTCATATTTGTGTTATGTGTCTAACGGCTATAAAAGGACACGTGCTCACTCATTGAGCGACAGCACATCCGTCCTTTTCTCTGACTCACCAAGGATTTCCAACGCTAGTTTTTGGGGCTCTACTATAAATACCCATAACTTCAACCATTTGAAGTTGCTAAAGAATTGCTAAGAATTTCAAGAATTTCTCTCTCAAGCATTTGTTGAAGATTTGAAGATTGCTTTTGTTATTTCCAGAATTCTCAAGAACATCTTCATAACTTCATCCTTAGCCCAGATCCTCTCTCAAAGATCTAAAGAGCCTTGATACTAAAATCACACACGCACCTCTTTAAGTTTGATCACTTAGATCTTTCTTTAAGAGATACACCGTTATTGTTTTGGATTTGTTCATTCATAGAATATTAGATCTTGAGTTTGTGTATAAGCTCAAAAGTTGTAATTTGTAACACTCACTCATTATATAAGATCTCCATTAGAAATCCAAGACTAACCATCTTGGTAGAGGACGTAGATCATTTTCCCGATCGAACCTCTCCAAATAGCTCATGTTCATATCTTGCTATTTCCTTACAAGTTCATATCATATCTAACTAATTGCTTGTTTATTTATTGTAGATTGATTGATTGAATTGTGTTGTGTTTGTTATATATTTGCCTTAGTTTCTTATTTCACCCACTTTGAGCCAAATACTTAGAGTGTGTGTGCGCCCCCTTTATCATACTTTGCGCCTATTTACATTACTAAATTCCGCTGTGCATTTCACTCACTCACTTAGGCGCATATCATAACGCTTACTTGATAAAGTGCGCATTTGCAATTGAGTTTATCAAGGGTACGAAAAGAATTTTAAAACAGCTATTCACCCCCCCCCCCTCTAGCTATTTTTCATACCCTTGTTGCCCTTTGGGACCAACAAGTGGTATCAGAGCAAACACCTTTATAAAACATTTTCGTTTTTCAAGCTTAACAGCTTGGGTGCCGATTCTAAATGGCAAACTCAAAACCTATGGTAACTGCAAACTACACTCACGTTCCGGTCTTTAATGAAGATCATTTTGACGTGTGGAAATTCAGCATCTTAACTCATCTCAACTCAATCGATGAAAGACTTCATGACACCGTGGTTTATGGACCTTACATTCCTATGAAAGCGAATCCAAATCCGCGCACAAATGCTGTTCAACCAACCGTCAAGAAACCAAAAGAAGAATGGACTGAGGAAGAAACAAGAAGAGTTGCAAATGATGGCAAAGCAAGAAACATACTTCTAAGCACTCTAAGAACGGCTATGAAACAACAAGTCATGCATTGTGCTACCGCTAATGAGCTATGGGATGCTATTGAAGAGCATATAGAAGGAGACACCGTCTGCAAGGAAAACAAGAAATATGAAGTACAAAAGAGATTCAACAATTTCTCTCAACTCCCCTGTGAAACTTTAAGACAAACTTATGAACGCTACTGTGAAATTATAAATCTATGTATTTCACTTGGCATGAAGTTTTCTAACAAAGATTTGAATGTCAATTTTCTCCAAGCCTTTGGATCAAGATACCTACATAAATCCAGCGCTCTTGAAGACGCCGGAACTTTAGATGTATGGACTTTAAGGAACCTTTACGCAAATCTCAAAGTTTATGAGCTCAAACTTCAGCGAATTAGTGAAACTGAAGGAAAATCAAAATCTATAGCAATGGTGGCGCAAAGAGAAGAGGCGCATGTTTCTGCGCCTGTGCCTACTCATGATGAGAAAAGTTCTGATCCCAAAATTTCTACTTCTGAGCTATTGGACATGGACGATGAAGACTTCGCTTTATTTGTGAAGAGATTCCAGAAGTTTAGAAAATTTACCAAGCCCAGCTCAACCAGCAAATTTCAAGGATCTACCAGCAGAGCTCCTCCAAAGTTCACGAGGAGCAGTGACTCAAAAAGAAAAGAAGACCTTGTTTGTTTTAATTGCAGGAAACCAGGACACTTTGCTTCAAGCTGCCCAACTCCAAAATTTGAATATATGCAGAAGAAGAGCAGCCATACTCCCAAGTTCACTCCCAAATTCACTCGATACAAGGGAATGGTTGCGGAAGAAGAAGCACCAGCAAATGAGCAGAACACTTGGATTGAAACAGACTCAGATGAGAGCGATGAAGATTCCGATGATGGACTCATTTGTTTGATGGCAAATGATGATGAAGTTGATACTTATGATTCTGATGATGACTTCTCCAAGGATGTTCCTGATATGAATGCCTTGAATAAACCTATCAAGAAATCTGCAGGTTTTCAAGAAGTGAAAAGGAAGAAAGGACCAACCATCAGCGAGCTCGTTGAACAAGGATTTCTCACTCCGGCTCAAAGCGACGGTGGATTGTTATTCTCACGATGTGATCTTAGTGTAAGGAACAAGTTGAGAAAAGGAGCATACATTAGACCTCAAGTTGAACCAACTGCTCCAATCTCCAAAATCAATGATGATGAAGTGATTGCTGAACAAGAAAAATTGTTCAAAAAGGCTGAAAATGTAATCACTAGATTTGATAGTATGAAGGAAGCTTTAGCACTATCATGTGATGAAATTTCCCAGCTTAAGACCGAGAAATCTCTACTTAAATCTGAACTCACCCTCCTTAAGGAGCAGATAAAGAGCATGACTCCTCTTACTGTTAAAAACACTTTTCTAACAGAACAGAACTCACTTCTTAAAGTTCAAAACGATGAATTGGTTGCTCAAATTACTGATCTTAAAAAGATTACAAATGAGTGGTCCAATTCTCGTGTCACTATGGAGAATATATTTGAGTCCCAAAAAGTCAGTGGTGATAAAAGTGGCTTGGGATTCTCATCAACTAGTGACAACTTTAAATGTGATGTCTGTGCTGAAAGAGATAGTGAATTTACAAACCAGCAAACTTTTGAAATTCCCAAGGAAAAACATTCTAATTCAATGGGTAAAGGACAGGAAAAAGTCAAGAGACAAACATTCCATTATGTCTACCCAACGAAGCAATTTGGGAAAGCTAATAGGAAAGATATAGCTACAGATGAATCAGCTTCTAGCAAAATCATTCTTGAAACCAAGAGCTCTCCTTCTTCGAGTGCTCATTATGCGTCTAGAAGCCACGCGCCTCATCGCCGTGCGCCTCCTAGCCCTATGCGTCCTCCTAGATTAAGCGCTCCAAAATTTCAAAAGAAGGATTTTGTTAAGGCTAGTCCATCTGACCCAAAGAAGAATGCTATCCCAAAGAAAAGTAAAGAGTTTGTGAAAACTCATGTGATTGGTGGCTTTCATCATTGTTCCATTTGTGATTGTTCTGGACACAAGGCCGTGGAATGCCTTTTGCGATTCACTCCCAATGCCAAAGGACGTAAAAACCCTAAGGTCAAGCAAGAGTGGGTTGTCAAAAGTTGCTAACCCTAGGACCCAAAAGGAATAAAGGGGACCTGCTTAAATGTCTATATTTCAGGTTATTTGTTTCATGGCTGGATCTTCAAAAGCTAGAAATTATGAATGGATTCTCGATAGTGGGTGTTCAAGACACATGACTGGAGATGAATCCTTATTAGAAGATGTCCATGAAGAAAGAGGTCCCTCAGTAACATTTGGTGATAATAACAAAGGTCAAGTTGTTGCATATGGAAATCTCAAGAAAGACAAAGTGTGCATTGAAAGAGTCTCTCTCGTCGAAGGGCTCAAGCACAATTTATTATCCATATCTCAATTCTGCGACAAAGGATTAGAATGCCATTTCACCTCAACTCAATGTCTTATCAAGAATGGCAAAACTGGAGCTACATTACTCACGGGATATCGTAAGACAAATATTTACATTATTGATTTCCATAGTATGAACTCTAGTACTAATCTTTGTTTTGTAGCAAAAAGTGTGAACGAAAAGAGTTGGCTATGGCACAAGCGCTTAAGTCACTTGAACTTCAAATATCTATCTAAACTCAACAGGAATAACCTTGTTAAAGGACTTCCCAAGGTTGCTGATCATCATGACAAGAAGTGCACCGCGTGTCAACTTGGCAAACAACCGAAAAAATCTTTCTCCAGCAAGACCAACCCTTCAACTTCTAGATGTTTGCAACTGCTTCACATTGATCTATTTGGACCAGTCACCACTGCAAGTATTCGAAAGAACAAGTATACTCTAGTTGTGGTGGATGATTATTCAAGATATACATGGGTGGAAATGATGATCTCAATAGACGATTGTTACGACATTTTGACCACCTTATTTAGACTGCTCCAAACCCAAAAACAAGATGACATAGTTAGTGTTCGATCCGACAATGGAACAGAATTCAAGAACAACGGTGTTGCTCGATATTGCGACTATCATGGGATAGATCACAACTTTTCAACAGTTGGAGTTCCTCAACAAAATGGGGTTGTGGAAAGAAAGAATAGAACGTTGATTGAAGCGGAAAAAAGACGATGATAGCTGAAGCGAAATTGCCTAAGTACTTTTGGGAAGAAGCTATCAACACAGCATGTTTTACTCAAAATCGTTCCCTCATCAACAAACTTCATAACAAGACTCCGTATGAACTTTGGCGTGGTAGAACTCCCAACATTGCATTCTTCAAGATCTTTGGTTGCAAATATTATATCCTCTACAACGGAAACGAACATAGAGGTAAATTCGATGCCAAAGTCGACGAAGGTATTTTTGTTGGGTATGCCAAACATTCTAAAACTTTTCGCGTTTTTAATAGAACTACATTAGTGATAGTTGAATCTGTACATGTTACATTTGATGAACATTCTCTCCTTGAGCCACATTTGGCTCCAAATGTTGCTGATGATTCTGTTGAGCTTAATGATACA
This sequence comes from Campanula takesimana, assembly GCA_026119855.1. Taxonomy (NCBI): domain Eukaryota; kingdom Viridiplantae; phylum Streptophyta; class Magnoliopsida; order Asterales; family Campanulaceae; genus Campanula; species Campanula takesimana. Next base: position 212,752 of record JAOWBW010001354.1, on the reverse strand, counting down.
GGTGTTCCTATTTATGTTGCGCCTACTCAAAATCAGAATCTATCAACTCAAGGAAATCCATCAACATCAGTTTCTCCAAATTCCTCATATGTCGCGCCCCATGAGTCATCAGCTGCGCCTCACTCACAGGTTGCGCCTCTTGATGCCTCTCATGCGCCTATATCTTCAGCTGCATCTGGTGTAAACCCAAGTTTCAACTCTACACCAATTCAACCCCCAAATTTTGATGATTTAGAATCTGGTGAAGATGTACTAATTGAAGACCTTCAAGTTACTACGACTCAACCTAACTTACCTCCTGAAATTCGTGAAGTTAGAGGTCACCCAATCAATAATATCATTGATGATCTAAACGTTGGTGTTCGTACAAGGAGAGCTACAAACTTTGATGCTTACACTGCATTCATCTCTAAAATTGAACCGAAGAAGGCTGATGAAGCGCTCCAGGATCCTAATTGGGTTGTTGCAATGCAAGAAGAACTCAATCAATTTGAACGATGTAAGGTTTGGACTCTTGTTCCAAGACCAAATGATCAAGGAGTGATTGGTACGAAATGGGTGTTCAGAAACAAGATGGACGAGAATGGAACCATCACGAGAAACAAAGAAAGATTGGTTGCACAAGGCTATAGGCAAGAAGAAGGAATTGATTACGATGAAACTTTCGCGCCCGTAGCAAGACTTGAAGCTATCAGATTATTTCTAGCTTACGCAGCTCACAAGGACTTCAAGCTATATCAAATGGATGTGAAGAGCGCGTTTCTTAATGGTGAACTCCAAGAACAAGTCTTATGTTGCTCAACCACCTGGGTTTGAAGATTCACAATTTCCAAATCATGTGTACAAACTCCAGAAAGCTTTGTATGGACTCAAACAAGCACCAAGAGCATGGTACGATACACTATCAAAGTTTCTCATCGAAAAAGGCTTCACTCGCGGTAAAATCGATACAACTCTTTTCATTACCAAACATAATGGTCATAAATTACTTGTTCAAATTTATGTTGATGATATTATATTTGGTTCTACTAATGAATTGTTGTGCAAGCGCTTTGACAAACTAATGAAGATCAAGTTTGAAATGAGCATGATGGGAGAACTCACATTCTTCCTCGGGCTTCAAATCAAGCAAATGAGTGAAGTCATATTCATCAATCAAGCCAAATATACAAAGGACTTAATCAAGAAATTTGGACTTGAGAACGCCAAAGCATACGATACTCCAATGGCTACCGGCAACAAACTCGACAAAGATTTAAAAGGTAAACGTGTTGATCAAACGCTCTATCGAGGTATGATTGGCTCACTCCTTTATCTTACTGCTAGTAGGCCTGATATTATGTTTAGTGTTTGTGTTTGCGCTCGTTATCAATCTGACCCTAGAGAAGCGCACTTAATTGCTGTGAAACGTATTATAAGATATCTCTCCGGCACTGTTAACCTTGGACTTTGGTACACCAAAGATTCGAACTTTAAACTTGTAGGTTATTTAGATGCGGACTATGCAGCGTGCACAATTGATAGGAAAAGCACTAGTGGCACTTGTCATTTCCTCGGATATCGACTTGTGTCATGGGCGAGTAAGAAACAAGCTTATGTATCTGTATCAACAACCGAAGCTGAATATATCGCTGCAGGAAGTTGTTGCTGTCAAATACTATGGATGAAGCAGCGATTGGTTGACTATGACATCATCGAAGAAAATTGTCCGATTTACTGCGACAATACATCAACAATTGCGGTTTCTGCAAATCCTGTCATGCACTCCAAGACCAAACACATCGACATCAAATATCACTTCCTCAAAGACCACGTGGAGAAAGGAAATATACATTTGGAACACGTGGGAACCGACTATCAAATCGTCGACATTCTAACGAAAGCACTTGACGCGAAACGGTTCATATTTTGAGAGGTGAAATGGGTATGCTTGAACTCAACTAAAATTCAATACAGTTTTGTCAATACTAATGATTTTGTTTTAGTGAGTTATGAGTATATTAGGTTCAAATGATAAATCATTTCAAGTTTCAAGGAAGCCCTGCGCGCCCAATACCTTACGCGCCCTACTCACTGCGCACTCAACTCTTTCATGCACGCCTAGCATCCAATGCAACCCAATACTTATGCGCGCTCAAAGCCTTATGCGCCTTATTATTCATGCGCGCCCATAAGTGTTATGCGCCTCACATGCGCGCAGTCAACATTACGGCTCAATCAATGCTCAAAATTGATTATTTCAATGATTGAACGTATTCAATTTTTCACAAGTACCAGGTATGATTGTTCTCATTTATAATAGGAATCTTTGTCTTTTGACATTCCATTAATTGTTCAAGGGTACTTGTGCAATTAATTTTTACCTCGTTTTACGTTTTTCGAAAAAATTGATTTTCTGGGGATTTATTTCTTGCACCCCAAACTTACACCAAAACAGATGTTTTTGGGGTTTGTGCAAAAATTAGTCAAAATTGCTCATACACTTAAAGGAAAAGTGGAACAGTTTTTCCCTTACCCAAAATGTCACATCAAAGTACTTTGGGTCATTCAGCATTAAATAGCCATCATCTCCTTAAAACCCCTCATTAATGTTTTGTCCTTTTTGGTCATGATGAAGCCGAAATTCATTTCCTCTCATTAATGCCCATCCTTTCAACTTCTCATCTTTTTAAATTTTAACCCTATTATTTCTTTATTTGTGCAAAAAAAAAATTCCCCTAACCTATGTATTTCCCTTCTCTCTCTCTCTCTTCCCTCCATCATTACCGCCTCTACTCTACTCTCTCTCACTCTATCAGTTTCTCTCTCTTTCTCTCTCTACTTTCATCACTTTTCTCTCAATTTCTTCTCCATTTTCTCTCTATATATAAATTTATGGGTCCTAAGAGAACAACAAAGACAATCCAAGACGAAATGGTATGAATTCTCAACCCTTAATCTCCTCAAATTTCTGCATTTTTTTTTCTGTTTTCGTCATTTTTTTGTGCTCTTCGTTTTTTTTTAAACCCGGATGAACTTTTCTTGATTAATCTTGTCTCGGTGCTCCGTTTTCAAAATCGTTTGTTAGGTTATGTTCGATTTGTGTTTTTGAATCTTTTAAACTAAACTTTTAAACGATCAATGCATTATATTTTGCGAATCTGAAAATCTTAGATTTTTGACTTTTCGAATTTTCGGTTCTTTAAATTCATTTTCTGGATTTGTTGTTGATTTTTACTTGTTTTGATTTACATATTTGTGATCCTTGTCGTCTTGCGGTCATTTTGACATATTGTATGCTTGATTTGGTGAAGTTTCACGAATTATGTGTTCTTGGTGTTCTTGATGTTCTTCAAGCACTCAAGCATGTTCTTCGTGTTCTTCGTTATTTTTGCATGACTTGGGTTTCAAAATTTTCAAAACTTGTTTTTCAAAATTTTCATATTTTGATTCTTAAAACTTACATATGCATGTTTGATATGTGTTTGTGTGTTTTCGTGTGTTTTTATACTTAGTATGAATTTTACATAAATATGCGCCTAAGTGTTGATTTATGCGCCTAGATGGTTATGAGCCCTATGAATTTATGCGCCTTACTTGATTCATGCGCCTAATAATTGTATGCGCCCTATGCAAATACAAATGTTATGCGCCTCAATCAACTCATGCGCCTAGAGACATTATGCGCCTAAACATTTTATGCGCCTAACTTATACTTAGTCAAATTCATGTGTTTAATTTTTACTTAGTATATTTCATAGAACCATTTTATGCGCCTCGTATTTGTATGCGCCTACAACATATATGCGCCTAATAATAGTATGCGCATGCTATTTCTTATGCGCCTATATATTGTCCTGCGCCTATTCTATACTTAGCTCATTTTATGATTCTATGCGCCTTATACACTCCTAACTTAAATCATTGTTATGTTTTCAGGATCCTGCTAATTTCAGACCCGGTGAGACGATAGATCTTGCTGAGCTTTCACTGGATCCAATGGGGCTTGAAATTCTTTCAACCATTCACACCGCAGGACTCACTCCATTATTCACGCTGGAGCAACCATTCTATTCTCCGCTCCTTGTTGATGAATTTTTCTCAACAGCAGCTCTAGTTGAGACTCCAGCAGATGGATTCGTGCGCTACCGGATTTGCGCCACAGTTCAGAACATTCCTATCACTATCTCAACGGGCACAATCAAGAATATAGTGAGCTTTAGCACTACTGGTCCTCAGGGTGTTTCTGGTCAACCGAACTCTTACTCAGTTGCGGCTCAGAATACAGTGGCGCGTACTTATCTCAATGTCCCTACTCTTCTCAACAACATCAAGAATGTTGAGATAAAGGATGGTGGTGATCTGCTCGCTCATATAGCGCATCTGGTTGATACTTCTATTGTATTCAAAACTGGGAATGTGAATAGATTCACCGTAGAGCAGTGGGAGTATACTGATGCTATCATGGGAAAAACCAGATTGAATTGGCCTCAGATTTTGTTCAAAACCTTATCTAACCAAATTGACAAGTATAACAAGAACAAGTCTGAAGGGAAGACGAAGTTCAAAACCCACTGCAGAATACTCACGAAGATATTTCTTACTTATCTTGCGCTTGCTGATTTCCTCGCTCAGAACCCAGCTTATCAAACCACTGAAGTTCCAGTTTTTGGGAAAGACAACCTTGTCTTAAAAAGGCGCAAGAAGCGCATGGCAAAGCGCGCGCCTAGGGTAAAGGGTGCTCAGTTGGTTGATGAAACCACTGAATCAGATGAGGATGCAGATGGCGCAGAAACTGAAGCAGTACCTCGCGCAGAACCAACAGGTGGTCCTGGCGCAGAAAAAGGAAAAGGAAAAAGGGTTGCAGAAGGAACAAGCAAACCCCCTAAGCGCCCAAGAGTTGATACTGAAGATGAGAAGGAACTGAAGCGAGCAAAAGAAGCCAGTAGACTGGAAGCGCAGAAGAAAATGGATGAAGAATACAAGTTAAAACAGGCTGCTGACTTATCCAAGTCTGAAAGGCGCAAAGGTGCAGGGTCTAGCGCTGATGTACGCGCGCCTGCTACTACTGCGCCTCCTACTGTTCAAGCGCCTATCAACACTTCTGAACGTCAAAGTCTTAAAGACCAAATATCAGTTGATTTATTTGGTGACTTGAGTGATGGTCCAGTTCAGGGGGAGCCAGAGCCCTTGACCAGGCGCAAGAGTCCTTCTGCGCCCCCTACTATTTCAGTAGAGCCTACTTCAAGTGATGAATATCTGCCTTCTCCTCGCGCTCCTACTAAATCATCTCCTGCGCCCCGTACTTCTAATGCGCCTCCTCCTACCACTCCTGATATGAGTGTTGTTATTTCACTTCTACAACAACTCCAGCAAGGCCAAACTCAAATGAACTCACAATTAGAGCTTCATACTACCATGCTTACTCAGCAAGCTGATGAGATTGATGCCATTAAGGGGGAGATGAAGCGCATAGATGCCAACATCAAGGACAAACATTTCCTGACTCCTCAACAATGGAATGACGCTATTGATCAAATGAATGAGCTTTTCAAAGGCACTCTTGCCTCCCTTCATGAGCGCATAGATGGTGGCATCAAACTCACTGATGGCCAAGATTTCATTAATGCTATAAGGGAGGTAGAGCTGAACATAGCGGGTGATATAAGGAAGTTGTTTGAAATGGTGGCTGGAGATAGCCAAAAATTGCTGAGTGTGGTTGATAAACTCAAGGAAGTTAAGGATGAACTAGAAATCCTAGGTTTAACTGTGTATGGTGCTGATCCTGGCGCAGAACCCAAAGCTTCTGAAACTCCTGCGCCTCCAGCTCCTGAAACTCCTGCGCCTTCTTCCAGCTCTGCTCCTGGCGCGCATATAGACATCAATTCCCTGCTTTCAAAGATTGAAGTTTTGAAGGAATTAGTTGTCACTCACTTCAACGCCGCGCATTCCAGTGCAGACAGGCGTGCAGATAGAGTTTCTGCTGATATACTTACTGCTCAAACTGCTGTTGAAGCTAACTTTTAAGCCTTCACTGAAAACTTTTCACAACAGCAGTCTATCACTCAGCGCACCATTGATGAGTATCAAAACATCAATGTGAGCCATTTGCGCTATATCAGAGATGGTGTCACAGATACTCACGGTGTAATAAACCGTTGTCATCAGCTTTCCAAGCAAATCCAGCGCTCCGTCTCAGAAATTGAAGAAGGATTAAAGGATGAAGACGCGCCTCAAAATCCTTAGTTTTTTATTTGTTTGTAAGTTGTTAGAACTTTTTGTGATCAGAAACCCTTTAGTGATTTAGTGCTTACATGTTTTAGCACATCTTTTGATTTTGTTCTGTTCAATACTTGTAATCTGTAACTCCTACATCCCAAGTATTAATGAGAACAAAGCATCATGTTTATCTCAAACTTTGTTCACTCAAACTACTTGTTTGTAGAACAATGAATGTATTGTTTAAAATCATATGCATCATATTTGAATTGCTTCATATTTTATGCATTGAGTTTAAATTTAGTTTAAACACATTTTAAAACTGAAACTCATATCATTCTGAATGTGTTATAAACTGTTGTTTCTATCTTTCCATTTGTAATGTTTTATCCTTATTGAAATAGATTAGAAATCTATATCTTGGGCTAGTGTGTGCATTAACTTGAGACATGATTTACCAATATCATTTCTTTGGACATGTTATTATCAAGTATAATGTTTGTCCCTGATATAGTAGGTAATGGCATCAATCAAATAGGGGGAGATTGTTGGGTATGTCCACTTATATCTCAGTTTCAATGTAATAGGATTGATTAGATTTGATTGATCCATCACCTAAGTTTTATTTCATGGACTTTAGACCCACATGTAAGAAGTATTTATACTTCATTTTTTTTAGGTTGTCCATTGTAATAGAACAGGCTTAGGAATAGGGCAAGAAGATCAAAGTTGAAGAAAATCACTCCGTGAATTTGAGCCACGCGCTTATGCGCCCCTTCATGCTATGCGCCATGCGCCCTTCAGCGCGCGCGCATATAGCCTCGCGCCTTAAAGATCCACGCGCCTTGTTACACGCCTCAAATGGACCATGCGCTCTAATGGCTCAACGCGCCTCATCATTATTGATTTTACACTCAGTGATTTATTGAAGATTCAAAGACTTGAAGAGATTCAAACTTCGCCAATGATCCAACGGTGGTCAAATAACACGTATGCACCCGCATCTAAGGACATCTGTCCATAACGGTCATATTTGTGTTATGTGTCTAACGGCTATAAAAGGACACGTGCTCAACTCATTGAGCGACAGCACATCCGTCCTTTTCTCTGACTCACCAAGGATTTCCAACGGCTAGTTTTTGGGGCTCTACTATAAATACCCCATAACTTCAACCATTTGAAGTTGCTAAAGAATTGCTAAGAATTTCAAGAATTTCTCTCTCAAGCATTTGTTGAAGATTTGAAGATTGCCTTTGTTATTTCCAGAATTCTCAAGAACATCTTCATAACTTCATCCTTAGCCCAGATCCTCAAGCTATAACACTTTAGTTTTCTTGTGCTCTCAATCTCAAAGATCTAAAGAGCCTTGATACTAAAATCACACACGCACCTCTTTAAGTTTGATCACTTAGATCTTTCTTTAAGAGATACACCGGTTATTGTTTTGGATTTGTTCATTCATAGAATATTAGATCTTGAGTTTGTGTATAAGCTCAAAAGTTGTAATTTGTAACACTCACTCATTATATAAGATCTCCATTAGAAATCCAAGACTAACCATCTTGGTAGAGGACGTAGATCATTTTCCCGATCGAACCTCTCCAAATAGCTCATGTTCATATCTTGCTATTTCCTTACAAGTTCATATCATATCTAACTACTTGCTTGTTTATTTATTGTAGATTGATTGATTGAATTGTGTTGTGTTTGTTATATCATTTGCCTTAGTTTCTTATTTCACCTACTTTGAGCCAAAATACTTAGAGTGTGTGTGCGCCCCCTTTATCATACTTTGCGCATATTTACATTACTAAATTCCGCTGTGCATTTCACTCACTCACTTAGGCGCATATCATAACGCTTACTTGATAAAGTGCGCATTTGCAATTGAGTTTATCAAGGGTACGAAAAGAATTTTAAAACAGCTATTCACCCCCCCTCTAGCTATTTTTCATACCATTGTTGCCCTTTGGGACCAACACCCTCCCATTTAAAAAATGGTAGAAGTGGTGTAAGTATTGTGAGTATAAAAGTAAAATAGGAGAGAAAATGAGTGGGAGAGAATAGTAAGTTGATTGGTGTTGTGAGTATAAACGTAAAGTAAGAGAGAAAATGAGTGGGAGGAATATTAATGATTCTTTGTCATTTTAGGAAGTGGACATATACTCTGGGACAGACTAAAAAGGGAATGTAGACATATACTCTGGGACGGAGGGTGTATATTAATGACACAATTTCATTTTCATTGCTATTTTTTTTTTTACTATTCTTCCTTTGCTTTTCATCCTCCCTCACCTTTTCTCTTCTCACCTCCCATCTTTAATTACCAAAAGAGTAATTATAAATTCAATAAATTTAACCACACAATTATGAAAATAAGCCTATCTTGATGGGTCAAACAAAATAACAAAGAAGACTATATTTTTGGGACGGATTGAGTATAAAATATGATTTGCTTGTTGTCTCCTTCCATCTCATAATGAATAATCTCATAGTGAATAATGACAATCTTGATTGACAATTCAACTATTTTAACAACTTTTTTTTTCTTTTTTTTTTCTTTTTTTGAAAGAACTTATTTTCGTTTTCATTGCTAACCTTTGTAAAGTGAACTTATTACTCACTTACTTTCTCTTGTTCCTTTGTTTTTTTTTTGTTTTTTTTTTTTAGTTTGGTATCAAACCAGGAAATTTCCATCATATTGATCAACCACCTAGTCTATTACATAGATCTCTAATCTATTACAGATTCCCTATGAGAGCCTATTACAAATCAGAAACTGGCACGAACTTTTCCTATGGGAGTTTCACCCATGGAAGCCTTACAAACTTGGATGTTACCAAAGATTCTCCACACCTCCCCCTTGGGGGAGTCGAACCCTGTACCTCCACAAGGGAGGCACTTTCGCACTATGTGCGATACCACTAGACCAGAAGGTCTTTGGTTCTTGTTCCTTTGTTGGCTCTAATCATATCCCCTCTCCCTCTCCTCTCCCTCTTCTTTCTTTGTTCGCAATTTTGAAAGTCTAGTGATTTTAACCTACAATTTAAAAAATGAGACAATTTTTTTTGGCACAAACAAAATAACAAATTGGATTATTTTTCTAGGATGGAAGGTGTATTATTTATGTCATTCAACCAGAAAAAAAATACTCCTACATTTATTATTATGACATGTACAATATTTAACTTGACAAACGTGCATATATTGAGACCACATAGTTAACTGTCAGTACCATCCGTAAGTGAAGTAGTACGTTAAACAATCGTGAAACCCTTTGCAAAAATACATAACGCCTTCGTTTTTATAATAAATGTCTTTTTTTATTTGTTCCTAAATAAAAAAATGCGTTCTAAATAAGAAAGTAAACATAGTGTATTTTTATCATTTTATAACCAATGTATAACTAAATAAAATTTGTCTTTAAAATCATTGACAGACCAAATATTATGTGATAGAGTGAGCAATAATTAAGGCTCCGTTTGCTTGGGGGAAAATATTTTCCGGAAAATGAAAATGTTTTTCGAAAAATGACATAAAAATATTTTTGGTTGTTTGGTAAATCTAAGGAAAATGTTTTCATATGAGCAAAAAAATATTTAGTATGAGAAAAAAAATTATTATGAGAAAAAAATATGAATGGGGGTGGGGGTTGAGATGTGATGGGTGGTGTTGGGGGGTAGGGGAGGTGGGGTGATAGGGGTGAGGTGGGTGTTCAAAAATAATTTTAATGTGAGTGAAAAGAAAGTTTCTTTTTTGGGGGTTGGGTGGATGGTGGGGTAGGGTGGGGGTGGAGGAGGTGTTCAAAAATAATTTTAATATGAGTGAAATAATTTTTTTCTTTTTTTTTTTCTTTTTTTTTTGCGGGGGGGGGGGGGGTTGAGGTGGGGGTAGGGGTGGGGTGGGATGGGTGGTGTGGGAAAGTGCCGAGGTGGAGGTAGAAGAGTGTTCAAAAATAATTTTGTATCATTAACCTTTTCCGGAAAACATTTTCCTTAGGTGGAAGTAAGGAAATCGTTTTCCTAAGAAAAGGGGGGAATTTCCGGAAAAAAAATTTCCCCATTTTACGGTGCTTAACAAACACCAGAAAATGCAAAAAATGTTTTCCGAAAAACATTTTCCTCCAAACAAACGGAGCTTAAAAGAGAAAGAACATTTGGAAAGTGATATGAAACCTAACCATATCTCTCAACAAACAGTAGGAAGAAGCTCTTTATATGTTTGATGTGGACCACTCGATTCATTCAACTTGCATCAACCGTACATGAACACATTCAATTACTATCTACTACTCTTTTAATTGCATTAAATTTTGGTCACTTTGCTTTTGTAATGTTTCACCTATTTTTAGTAGTTTATGACTTAGGAGAGTAGCTTATAGTCCCCCCATCTCATACCAAAAGGCACATTTTGACTTTTTTTGATTAACTTAGTCAATCATTGACCATAATTTTGTGAATATCTAGATATCTCCGGTGTTCTAAAAAACTCTAGGCGGCGGAGCAACGCCTAGAGCGCCTAAGCGGGGCCGAGGTGGGGCCGAGAAATTAGCACATTTTTAATATTTTTTTATAAATATATATGTAGTTATTCAAACCATAGTAATTTTAATGTTCGGAAATCTTAGTAATATTAATATATTTTTGTTATAAAATCAAGATAATCGACTACTTTAACTAACTTTTTTTTTGAACAATTTTTTACTAACTTTTTAAAATGTGTAAAGCTAGATTTTTTTGCTTATATTTATGGCCAGATCGGAGTAGTATATTGATAAAATATTAACAAATATTTTTTTCACTGAATCAGTCTAAACCCGCCTAGGCCCGCCTAAATCCGCCTAGCCCGCCTAATCCGCCTAGCCGCCAAGCCCGCCTAAACCCGCCTAGGCCTGCCTAAATCCGCCTAGCCCGCCTAATCCGCCTAGTCGCCAAGCCCGCCTAGATCCGCCTAGCCCGCCAAGCGCCTAATTTGGCCGATTTGACAAAAGTCGCGGCGGACCACCCTCGACTAGCGCCTAGGCGGCCTAGGCGCCCGTCTTTTAGAACACTGGATATCTCTATACAATTATAAAAACTGTTAATGATAGTATTTCTAATAGTGAAACAATAACAATTTTTAGAAGAGTTAATGACAATTTAGGGCCTGAACTCAAGAGGGGGCGTCTAAAAAGGGGCCTCGACTTTTTTTCCCGCTAAATCAGGGCTCAAAATCAATTTCTTTTGGCAATTAGGGGCTTTCGACGGTTTCCGTAAAAAACCATCGTTAAGTCGACATGTGCGCTGCACGTGACTTTTCACTGAGGGCAAAATGGGCAATCTCGTTTGGGTTAATTGCAATTTAGGGCCTGAAATGTAGGGGGTCTTCGGCGGAGGGCCTGATGTTTTTTTTCGCCATATCAGGGTCTAATATGATTTTTTCTCGTCAATTAAGGGCTTTTTTACGGAATACGTTAACAACTCAGTTAAATGGTTATGTGCACGGCACGTGACTAACAGATCTGTTAGTTTGAATTGTTATTAACTTTTTAAGGGGATAAACGACATTTGTTTAAAAGTAAGGGGTGGATGGGAATTTTTCTTATATACTTTCATCTCCGCTCTCCGCACACGCACGCATTGTCCTCCCTCTCCCTACCGTTTCTCTCTCTCTCTCTCTCTCTCTCTCTCTCCGGCAACGATTATTCATTGTTTCTGAGAATGAGTTTGAGATCAGGTTTGGCAGTCCTTATGGTCCGTTTCCAGATCTGGAATTGTTTGATTTCCTTTAGTGGGTTCTTGAATTCCCCCCCCCCCCCCCCAAATCTATGAAGAAGTGTTGATTTTTCGGACGTATGTATTTGTCGGAGAGAAGTATCAGCCGGATATCATCAGTTTGAATTGCAAGGAGTTGAATTAGAGTTGGTGTTCTTTGCCCAGAATTTGCAAATCAGATTTAATGGATTTGTTAGAGAAAAATGTGTGTTTAAGGTCTTTTAATGAGTATAATTTTTAATTTAAAATATAATATGTTCTTTTGAACATAAATATACATTAAAATTGCTCAAAATTTGATATGTTAAAATTATGCATTAAAATTTTACACAAATACTTATTATATATTTACAAATAATCATTTATTATTTTAGTTATTTTTAAATAATTGTATTGTACATTAAAGAATATATTAAAGATTTTTGTTTTAAAATAGTTATTTAATATTGGAAATATATTTAATTTTTCTAACCCTTTAAATTTAAGAATTTGCTTTAAACCCCTTAATAACAAATATTTTTCAAACTAACAGATCTGTTAGTCACGTGCCGTGCACATGACCACTTAACTTAGTTTTTAACGAATTCCGTCAAAAAAACTCTTAATTAGCGAGAAAAATTCTTATTGGACCCTGATGTGGCGAAAAAAAAAACATCAGGCCCTCCGCCGAAGACCCCCTACATTTCAGGCCCTAAATTGCAATTAACCCAAATGGGATTGCCCATTTTTCCCTCAGTGAAAAGTCACGTGCAGCGCACATGTTCACTTAACGGAGGTTTTTGACGGAAACCGTCAGAAAGCCCCTAATTGCAAAAAAAAAAAAAAAAAAAAAAAATTGAATTTGAGCCCTGATTTGGCGGACAAAAAAGTCGAGGCCCCTTTTAGACGCTCCCCTTGAGTTCAGGCCCTAAATTATCATTAACCCTTTTTAGAATTTCATAGAGATATTTAGATATTCATAAAATTATGGTCAAAAATTGACTTACTTGATAAAAAAAAAATTGTGCCCTTTGGTATGGGACAGAGGGAGTATACTCCATAAAATGAATATGCAATGGTTGATTTGTCACAATTCCATAGATTGTGATCATGTGATTTTTTTTTATATTTTTATATTTATTTCTGACAAGTGATTTTCGCTCATTTTCCACTGAAATTTTAATTCAAGTGATATTTATAGAAACTTTGTCATTAGAGAATATTTAGTAGATATTTATTTTTCACTCTAGAGGTCTTACTTCTTCTTCTGAGCAACAACCATCCAAACAATACTTACAATCAAATGTTTGATATTTGTATCATGACTAGTGAAACATGTAAACCCATAATAGTAATGATAGTAATGTGCGATTAACCCAAAATAAAAAAAAACTTAGTGAAAAAGAATGACACGTGTTATCTTTTTATTAAAATACGAGCAAAATAACTGCTAAGACTCTTGATCCCTAATATCTCACATAATAAAACATGTAAAATTTAGAATAGTAATTTGAAATATAAATTATATATTTAAAAATCAAATAAAGTAAGATCTCATAATGTAATGCATAAAATAATTGGCTGCCCTAAAGCCTATATGGGACCGAATTAAGTCCAATTGCCACAATATTTTCAAGTTAATGGTTGCAAATCAAATCATGGCACGTTTAATTTACCGATATGGGGAAGATTTTCATCCTAAATTTACCTCCCACTATTTCGATTTCAGTTCCTTTAAATAGAATATGGCCCCGTCCCTATGCACTAATCAATTCTCCAGTCTGTCATGAGAATATCATAGAGGCCCCAATATCATAATGATAATGATAAACTCCTCTCTTCACTTTTGTTTTTCTTTTCAATTTAACAAAATCAAGATTTTTTTTGTCCAATTTAATAAAATCGAAAATCTTTTTATTGTTTAATTACCAATATTCTACTCCTTGCAAGAAAGTTTAGCTAAAATCACCCTTGAAATAGAGAAAATTTTGGGGAAAACTAGTTTCTTCATAAGTTATAAAAATAAATGTAACACTTTTTATAAGATGCCTCCTTTTTTTTTTCTAAATAGATGCCTTTTTTTTCGTTCCAAATAAGATGCCTCCTTTTTTTTTTTTCTAAATTAAGTGAAGCTTTAAATAAAGGGCACATCCAAGCCGCCGAACCGCGCCAAGTTTTTTTTTTTCCTCCAATTTTTTCCCCCACCTATTTTTTGCTCGTCAGCAAAAGTAACACTTTTTATAAAGAAATGTAACACTTTTTCTCATATGTAACACTTTTTTAAAAAAAATTTACCACAATTTTGCTGAAATAGATAATATAAGATTGACAACTAAACTAATGTTACATTTTATAATAAATGAATGTAATTTTTTTTTCTCAATTGTAACACTTTTCTAGGGTTTTACATTCAATAGAAATGCAAACCCGATTATATACATGAATTTTTACTCTTTTTTTTTAAGAAAAAAAGTAACATTTACTAAAAAAAAATGTTACATTCATTTATATAGAAAATTATAATCATATATGCATTCTGTTACACTTCAAATATCACTTTTTCTAACAATAAAAACTATCAAACTATTTAATTTTTCTTCCAAAACTGCTGTTATATTTGACAGTAAAAGTGTTACTTTTTGAATATGAAACTGTTACTTTTATTAGAAAAAAAGTGTTACATCTCCGGAGACGAGCAACTAGGGATGGCAACGGGTCGGGTTCGAGTCGGATCATGGCCGATCCGAATCATAAAATTGCTTTACCGAATCCGATTCGATCCGAATGCCTAAGATCTGCGATCCGATCCGCGCCCCGATCCGATCCGATCGGCTCCCCCATTTTGATAACAATCAGTATGACCATCAAGTTAAACCTCATTCCAATTACCCAAAAAAAAAAAAATTCGACAAACAAGTAATTATTTAAAGCACAATTTCCATAAAAATCGAATTTATAATCTGAAATTTCAAATATTGGGTTCATGATTGAATTTGTAATCTGAAATTGAAGCCCTAGATTTGAAATAAGGTTAAAGCGGAGAGATAAGAGTTAATGCAATTTACCTTGGGAAGGACTAAGGAGCAGGCAACGGAAGGCGATGGCAACGGCGAGTCGGCGACGAGGATGGTTCTCCTGGAATGGCGAGTAAGCGACGAGGATGGTTCTCCTGGAACGGCGAGGGCTATTCGACAACCAGGAGAGGGAGAGAACGACTAAAGGGGCGGCGAGCTGCGACGACGAGGAGCGACAACTGGGATGGGAGAACAGACTACGATTACGACAGAGAGAAATAGAGAATGCGGCGTGTATTGCGTTCTTCAACCCTAAAATGAGTATATATAGGTAGGGTTTAAGTGTAAATGTTAGAAAGTAGGAGGGTAAATAATAATAAAAAAAAAAAAAAAAAAAGCACACATATTTCGGGTCGGATCAGATGGGCTAACCGAAACCGACCCGAAATCCGAACGGATCAAAAATTGCAAATTGAACCCGAAAATTACGGATCGGATCACCCTCGGAACGGATCGGGTTCGGACAAATTGACATCCCTACGAGCCACCCAGATTTTTTTTGTGTTAAAAAGTATGTTAAAATAATAATAATAATAATAAAATCAAACGGTATCATAACCTATCTAGTTTCATTCGTCTCGAGACGAACACAACGGTATTTTTAGATATTTTTTTCGACTTCAAAATCTCAAGATATAGCATTTTAAAGTTATTGGTTTTTTAAAAAAAAAAAAAATGACACGTGGCGCAAGCTGGAAGGAGGGAATATGGCTGGTGGGCGGGCGGACTGCTGGAGTTTTTGCCTTAAATAAAAATAAATATATTAAGTGCAACTTTACAATAGTACATCCATAGCAAAAACAAATAAAGTGAATATCTTAAAATAATTGACAAGTCAACCGCAACAATATGAGAAGATTGGTGTAATTACATCCAGACATTCTATATAAATGATATATCAGGTACAAGTGAAAATGTTACAAAATGAAATTAATATACACAAAAGTGAGGGAGCGAAGATATTATAGATGGTGGTCCTAATATATATATTTGTACTTGACTTTGCTTATATCTCCCCTAGATAGATACATAAGAACTACACAAACTGGATCAAATGAATTAAAAAAAAAGCGGTTGGAATGCTCCTACACACTGCATAAATATCATCCTCAAACACAAGATATTCTTTTGTTTTCTTGTTCTCAATAGGGCAGTTTCTCTCCCATCATCCAAACCATGAATCAGAGGTTGAGGTCTTTTACAAAATGTTTTTTATTTTTTATTTCTTTTTTTCATAGGAGATCGGTCAGTACATGTGTTGTCGGACTCTGATTGGTAGACCTTTCGGGAAATCGAGGTAAGGGTAGGCAAAAGCTTGATCAGAATCGGCTAATTCCCAATCGTATTTGAGAACTAAGTGGTGGATGAAAATAGCCATTTCTAGCTTCGCTAGTTCTGAACCTGCGCATAGTCGTGGTCCACCACCAAATGGCATGAAGTTATTGTTAGTTGTGGCGCTGGTGGTTGAGCCTGCTCCGGACGAGCTTGATCCACCCGCATTCTGCAACCATCAAAAAAAATTATATACACCATTATGGATTATGATTTATATTGATATGCTTCTGCCTATTGCTAGCTAGTCATGGTAAAAAATTTACACCAAAAGAAAGTTTAGGAATGTGGTCCTACTAATAAATAGCCAACTTAAGGTTTGAAAAATTCTCTGTTTGTGATATTTTAGCTATTTATCTACACTACCGAGCTAATTTGGTTGAAATCTTTTTTCTCGCAATTGGTAGGGGACACGAATCTGCGGACGACAAGTCATTCGCAAATTTATTGAGCTTGACATAGTACCGACCCATTAACTACCCAAAAAAAACGTTAATATATTCATACCCTTGCGGTCGGTGGCGAAACCTCGTAATGTAGAATGGGTTCAGACTCCCTTCAATTTTAGAACATACTCCCTCCGTCTCATTTCAAATTGCAAATACTAGGTTGGCACGGGGATTAAGGGAAAAACTGAAAAAGGTGATGTGTTGTGAGTGTTGATAGTTGAGTGGGAGAAAGAAAGTGGGATAGAAAATAGTTAGTGGGTTAATGGATGTGAGTGTGCAAATGGGTTAAAACTTGCCATTTTTGGATTTTGCAATTTTAGTTGGGACACCCTTTTTGCCAAGTTTTGCAATTTGAAATGGAACGGAGGGAGTATCAATTTTATCACCCTCAAAAATTTTAAAAATGTCTTTTTAGTATTAATAATGATGAACTTTTACATTTTGACCTTCTTGATTTGGAGTAAAATTTGCATTAAATTATCATTTTAACCTTTTTGTAGTTAAATTTGAATACCTTAATTATAATATAATTATAATATATATCCATAAAACCTTGACACCATTTCTGAATTTTTCTGGCTTCGCCAGTGTTGCAGCAGAAAACCCGTCAACTATTTTTCATATCGTGATTTGCATTGCTTTTGTGGTCAAGAATAATAAACAAGAAAAATAGAAAAAAAAAGGGGGGAGGGGGGTGGGGGGTGGACCTAGATGAAGAAAAAGGAGCCCACAGGAAGGAGATGTGATGCAGGTGCACGTGCAGACCCACGACCACATGGAGAAGGCTTTAATGATCACCTTCCCAAATGTACCCCCACATGCACAAGAGAGAGCGAGAGCAGCCTCACTGCCTCAGCCTAAGGCAGCCCCCAATAGACTGAGGAGGGGTTTTAACTTCTTTCGTCCTGATTTAAAGTTTTTAGTTTGATTTTGCATGCTTATTAATGAATTGAGACAAATTTAGATCAAACATAGTAGGGTGTAGTAATGGGTGGGGATATAATTGTCAATTCATAAAGTAAGTATGTGAAAAGTAGATAGGTAAGTGATCATTTTTTGGTAATATATGAACTTTATGAGGACAAAATTGTCCAAAAAACCGTTCATACTTTTCTATTTAAGAAATAAAGTAACTAAGAACTTTAAACTGAGACATATAAAAAAACAAAGTAAAAATCTTAAACGGATATGAATGGAATAATATCTTTTGGATGGGGAGAACTGTTGATTTCAACTTCACAGTGAACCAACCAGTCAACCAACGGCCGTACACGCTTGGAGCGAAATCATTTTGGGCTCATTTTGATCATGACACTTACTCTTGTGGCCCTATTTTCATCATTTCTTGCCTTGATTCTTTATTTTTCTTTCTTAAATACTCTCTCCGTCCACCCACCACAAGTCATCATAAGTCAAGTAAGACTAATTTCCTTTTCAATCCGTCCCACCATAAGTGAGATTGTTCAAAATAAAAATGTTTTAATATATTTATATTCAACCAATCCCACCATTTAACCTCACTCATTCTCTCTCTTCATTTTCCACCACTCATTTTATTCAACCAGCACTATTTACCACACTCATTCTCTTTCTCTTCATTTTTTACCGCACATACACTACTTTTTTCTTAATTATTGTGCCCCACAAGTTAGTCTCACTTGTGAGGGACGGAGGGAGTATATATCTACTATACATTGGATTTTTAGAAAAAATCATTTATGGATATAATATCAACGCTGATGATACATATTGCTTCTTTTCGTGATATCCAATTTGGTGTGATGAGTGACTCAACCAACGGTTGGGATCTATTTTAGAGGTGAACTCCTGTGAGACTGTTCATAACCGAGCCAAGCCAAAAAAAAATCTGCCCTCCAATTTTTTTTCCCTGCCATTTTTTTCTTTCCAGCAAGTAACACTTTTTCTAAAGAAATGTAACACTTTTTTCTCATATGTAACACTTTATTTTCAAAAATTTACCACAATTTTGCAGAAATAGATTAAAGATAACATAAGATTGACAACTAAACTAATGTTACATTTTATAATAAATTAATGTAACCTTTATTTTCTCAATTATAACACTTTTTTAGGGTTTTACATTCAATTGAAATGCAAAACCGATTATATACAAGATTTTTTACTTTTTTAAAAAAATATATGTAACATTTAACCTATAATATAAACTGTTACATTCATCTATATAGCATATTACAATCATATATGCACTGTGTTACATTCAATTATTACTTTTTATAACCACAAAAACTATTTATATTATTTTACGAAACTGTTGTTACATCTTACAATAAAGTGTTACTTTTTTTAAGACCAAACAGTTACTTTCTTCATAAGAATAGGAGACGAGCAGCCCAATTTTTTTTTGTTAAAAAATATTTAAAAAAAATAATCAAACTATATCATGACCTATCTAGTTTTATTCGTCTCGTCGAGACGAACACACCGGTATTTTTAGAATTTTTTTTCGACTTCAAAATCACAAGATATTGCATTTTAAAATTATGAGAGGTTTTTTTAAAAAAATGTCCACGTGTCGCGCGCTGGTAGGACAAAGGACAAGCTTGGACGGGTTACGTCTGAGCAGGTTATGGGTTTGACCCACGGAAGATCCGTCACACACGTGTTTGTGTCTATTTTAAGGCCAATCTGACTGAGGCTGTCAGACCAATTTTGGCTATTGCTAGAGTAGTGCAGTGCCATGCAATGGCATATAATTTTAAAATAGTAATTCTTAGAATGATAATACGTGATGATATGATAATACCGTTACACTACACTTGATATTTGCAAGCTTGTGTGATTGAGGGCAGCGGAGAGCCACCATTGAGAGTTACTCTCTCTAGCCCAAAATAAATACTTCCTCTGTTCTTAAATGAGTGCCAATTTTCAAAAAATCTTTGACCCAAAATGAGTGTCTTTTTTAAACACAACTTTGTCCCTAAATGTTTTTTTTGAAAAAAATTTCACTGATCTCTTTATAGGTGCAAAACTAAATGTTTGCAAAGGAGATTACAAGATTATGTATGAATCATTGCCACAAAATTGTACAAAAGGTTGAGATTTTCAGATGTCCATTAAAATGAAATTTGGACACTCAATTTAGGGACAGAGGTAAGGTAGTATATCAGTTGAAAATCTTTTTCATGTTCGGATCCTTTCAAGCAAATAAAAATAGACTTTATCAATGTTTAAAAAAAAAAAAAAAAAAGAGTGCTTTTTCCATTGCACATACAGTAGTAAACTTGCACCAAGACACTTTCCTAATTCGAAAATACGACTTTTTGGGATGTGTAAAAATGGAAAGTGTACCATTAAAAAAAATGAGGGGGGGGGGGGGGGGAGGAGAGACGGACCTGGTGCTGCCATCGCCAAGGATTGAAGAGGTGGGGCTGGTCAAAAAGACAAGGATCCAAGTGCACGGCTGCAATCACTGGCAACACTTTCCATCCACATGGAATGTCATACCCTTGAAAATCATCAGAACCAAATCAATGTTAAAACAACATTAAGTTGATGGGTCATCAATATCTAATAGTTCAATCTTGATTGTCCCAAGCCAAATTTTGAAAATTTTAATGTAACCATATAAGTATATGACTATCAATGTACCTTTGTACCGCACATCTTTGATAGTCTTTCTGTGGAGAAATCTCACCACATTTCCAAAGCGCAACGTCTCGTTAATCACCTTCACACACATAATTATCATTCAATTCATTATCACTTGAAAACATATGATTTAGTTCTATATCCGTTCCAAAACGAGTTGCGAAGATTAACTTCATTTGAAGATTGCAGAGAGCTTACACACTGGGTGAATTCCATCTTTTTGTAGTCATCCCAATTCAATTCATCTTCTCCTGATTGCTTCTTGGCCATGGCAATTTCAGTGTGTTCTTCCTAGAAACAATGGTCATATCATATGCTAAAAAAGAAAGAGATCATCAATGTAAGTTGCTTACTCTTAGTTGTTCAACGGCGGTTGGACAAGCTTCAAGGAAATATATGGCAAGTGCGATGGAGACTGAAGAAGTCTCGTGGCCTGCGAAGAGCAAGCTTAGCACTAAGTCAAGAATTTGCTCTTTGGAAAGTTGTGTATTCTTGACCACCCATCCAAGTAAATCATCTCCCTCCACATTCTCACTCCCCACTTCCATTTGCTTAATCCTCTTATCCATTCTTGTTTCGATGAATTTCAAGATCTTTGATCGAGACTGTACATGCAAGTGTGCAATATTTAAGCAATCAAACACAAGAAGAATTTAAAGAATGTATATATGATCGATCACAACAAAGTCTAGCATGTCATTTGATGTGCCTTTCCATGTGAAGGGGCAAGAAGGTGAAAGGCAAAGTAGCCAGATAATAATCAAGTGATTGTGACTAAAGCAGAATTGTAAGAGGAAAATACCTGTAATGCCCTCCTATACGCAGTCCCCGCGAAGTTCAATGGAGGTGATACCACTCCTTTCATGAAGGTAATATACTCTTTTTTAAGTTGTTCCGTCTCTATTATTCCGGGATCCAAGCTCATGATGTGTTTCGCCATCAAATTGAATGTAAACTGCAATAATTAAGTTTCAACTTCAAAACACACACACACGCAAGCGCGAACACATAAAACACACACTTGAACGCGAGCAAAATTGTACTACTACTACTACCTTTTTAGCTTCATCTTGGGCACAAAAGGGAGAACCCTCTTTCCAAGAATCTAAAACCCATAAAGTGTGCTTCTCAACTTCTTTCAAAAGATTACTCTTGAGCCTAGCATTGCTGAGGAAGTTGAGAGAAATTTGCCTCATGTCTCTATGCATGTCCCCAACCAAAACCAACATAGACCATTTTCCAAGAATCCCACCAATACTTCTTGGATAACTACACTCAAAGAACTTCCCTTCATTCTGTAGGATGAATCTATTCAGTCCAGGATCCGCTGATACCACCGTCGGCTCCCCAAACAAATTTGACTTGTATATCTTTCCAAACCTATATAAAAATAGAAAAAGACGGCAACAAAATCACATTAGTATCAGATTTTCATGTGTCCAACTAAAAGTATAGTCTTTATGTATGTCAAAACAAGAACCGAGTTGTGTTGAATTGAGGTAAGTAGAGTACTTGGATATGTGTTCCTCCATGAAGGCTCCAATGGTGGTGGCGGAGTAAGGCCTCAAATAAGCAATGGTTTCACCGATAAATGGCCAACCCATGTTACCCGGAGGAAGATTGAGAGTGTTCCTTTGTTTCCTGATCTTGATGAGCTTATTAAAGACCACTACTAATGTTGAGAGTAAAAGACATTGAAAGAGAAGAAACTCTAAGTCAGACATTGCACACACACACGCACACGAACACACAGTTGTTAGAAGGAGGAGGGAAGCTGTAAATGAGATAGTATATGGTTTTTATATATACATGAAAATGAGATGTAATAGAAATTCCATCTGAAGGAAAAAGAACTATCAACTTTCTGAAAACCTTTAAACAACACTTAGCAGGTTGTTTTTTGTGGAACAAAACAAAAACTTAATGGAAAGCTTTGAAGCCAATAACTTCCTTTTTATAAGGTTTGAAGCCAATAACCTCCTTTTTCTGGTGGACCCCAGCCACCATCAATTCCTTTATTCTTTTATTTTCTTCTATCACAACGATCTATCTCCAGGGGCGGATTTGTGTTAGTGCTAGGTGGTGCACTTGCACCTGGTCAACCCAAAAAATTTAAGGTTTTTTTTTTTTTTTTTTTTTTTTTTTTTAACTAAGTGCACCGCCAAAATAATAAAAGTAAGCTATTATATTCTTGGTGAGTGTGTGAACTTAGAAAAATTAAAATTTACCCACTTCATTTAAGTGACTTATTTCATTGTTTGGACAAATTGAGAGACAGAGAGATCAGAGAGAGCGCAGAAAAAAAAGAGAGGAGAAAACAGGAGTGCGTCGACACCGACGCAATCGGCAACCTCCAATCGCAAACGGCAACCTCCAGGCTCCAACCGGCAAGGCGGCAACTAGTGACGCCGGCGACATCTTACCCATCTTCTTCCCTTTTTGTAAGTTTTCATCTCTCAAATCTCATTATTCCTCTTCAAATTGGATTTAACAGAAATTTAGGGTTTGAACTACAATTTGGGGCTTTGACATTGTTCTTCTAATTTCATGGGTGATTTCAATTTATGTGTTTCTTAAATGTTTGATTTTAAATGTATATGTGTTTGAATAGTTATTTCATGGATATTTTTTAGCAAACTTACATGCTTGCAGCTAGTTGACTGTTGTTAACTTTATCTCGTCTTATTTAGTGCATTAGAATTCTCTGCATTTACTTCCTCTAATTGACTGGACCCAAAAAAAAAATCGGGGGCCCTCAAATCCTGGATACGCCACTGGTGCACCTGGTGATCAAGATTCTCAGATCCGCCACTGTCTATCTCTAATCCCTATATTTTCCTACTCCGGGTACCTGGATCTTTTTAACTAACGTGGGTAAACCCAAATGCACCCAATTGCCACCCCTACTTCAACCCATGAGACATGAACCTGAGACCATTAGCAGGCGGACCGCCCTTTTGATTTTTAACACCTATTAAGATACCCATTAATATTAAGTTTGCAGTTCCAGGCTCCACCTTAAGATGGCTGTCAACTCCATGGCATAATGTGATCCTATGTCAAGAAAATGGAGCTTTGTTGATGGTTTTGAAGAAGAAATGTACTAGAGTAAAATGTGAGTTTCCCTTCACAAATTCATTCCGTGGAACTATGATACGGATTGAGTGATTTCCTTTTTCGCGGCCTAGCATATTTATGAGAAAATTAAATATCTCGACTGACTCAACGTACAAGTCCATGCTGAAATGAATTCCTTAACATGATCTCCATGCAGTCTCTTTAATTCAAATGACTGAAAAAGTCAGCTGAACCAAAGTACAATACAAAGTGGCAATGGCATATAGAGATCAATGAATTTCTTTACGGACAAAACATTCCTAATAATTGAAATGCATCCTCAACTAGACTCCAACTGATCACGTACAGTGACCGCTGACTTGGCCACATTTCGTGTCAGCGATAACGTGAGCCTTGTGCAAGAAGATTACATGTAGTAGACATATTTTGTGTTATCATAGTCATGATCATGCTCAAATACTTTCTCTTAATGGGGATAAACCTTAATGATGTAGACTAATGTGGTCGACTAGTTCTAAATTAAAACTTAATTGCACTTAATTATTTAATCAAATAAATTAATTACCATCTAATGTTGGCAGTTCTACTTACAGCAGTATATAGTAAGATCATTATTCCCATACTCTCTACTAAAGTAGTACAGTGATACCTAAGTTTCTACTGACCTGACTACAAATCTTCTAGCTGACATTCTCTTATTTATTTATTTATTATTTATTCATTAAAGGGAAATAAATAAAAGCAAAAGATCATTATTCCCATCCATGTGAATACCCATCTGCCAACTCTTATTAAAAACGCACTTATTTGATTGGCTCACTCTAAATATTTATAAAAAGAGTATCCCAACCGTTAATAATTAGCCAGATTGACTTTTTCTTTCTTTAGTCCATGAAAAGCAACAAGGTGCCACTTCGTCTATTCTTCATATTCTAATAGCAGGAACCGTCTAATTGTATAGCAGTCGAGCGAGCACATTCGTTCTATGATAAATTAATGGACAAAGTGTGAATAAATTGAAAATACATGTATGTAGAGTTAAGCTTAATGTAACCGACATATATACACACACCAAGTTAGGAGCATAGCTCAGCCACTCTTTTCTGAATCTCAATAAAAGATATGGAGAGCATGTTAGTGTTACTTCCCAATCATTGCTACCAAACAGAAACAGAGCCCCATGTCCATGTACATATATTCCCTTGCAAACGTGAGCACACTCACCCACACGTGTGGGGTTCAAACAGATAAGCCAGAATTCAATGCCTGCACCGCCCGCGTATTATAGTAGTAGGCCCGTTACCAAACAACTGCTTGCTTTACAACCCGGTTCGATTAGACATCAACCACAACAACTAGAGTCTAAAGGTCAAGTCCCAAAACCGAAATTATTTTTGTTCAATTGTGTATGTCACATATTAGGTGGTGGTGTTCGTTAGATATGCAAATCGTAATAGTGTTATTTTGGTGAATCGTTGTGTCATATTAATACAAGGGAATCAATTCCACTTTACTTCCATGGGCTTTGTGTGTATGTTAAGTTGGTTGGTGGGGAGAGCATAATTTGGAACTGCTGCAGTGTAGAGTTTCAAGTAGTTTGTACCTCTAAAAAAATTGAGCCTCTGAGATCTGCGGTTTGTTGTTGATCCTTTTTTTTTTTTTTTCCAGTAACGACTGCATCAAAAAGTAAAGAAAAAGTAATAAGAAGATGTAGTCTAAAGACGATCCTACCCTTGATGAACTAATTCGACACCGACAATGGACTGATGTGACTTCCTACTGACTGACTGACCCCGGATCCGACCAAAAAAGAACCTTCAAATTATAAAAATGGCCAAGAACCAAAAACAATAACAATGCATATCCAAAAGGGTCCTGAATTCTCCTGACACATTTAAGGATATCGCATTTCTCTTTAAAACAAGAAGTTACAGAAACTCTTTGAAAAGTTTATGAAGCACCGATGTTCTTAGAAAATTCTCTTTGTCGGGTGTCTGGCAACATTACTTCCCAGACACACCCGAAAAACTTGCCAAACGTGGTCCAAAGTTTCGGTTCTACTTCTACCCATTGTTGATTTCAGAATGCAGGGTATTTTCAGTTGTACATGTTCATTATTCACATTCAATCTCACAACGCCTGTTTCTGGGAGGTCATGTGTGTAACATACTTATGTTTCTCTTGATAAGAACAGAGGCAATGCGGGTTATGAATATAAAATTGGAGTGCATGAGTGTTGACAATAAAAGGGAGGTTGCCGGAAGTGAGGGTACTACATCTCTCAAATTCCCCTCCTTTTTGCATGGTTTAGCAGACAACTTCCTATAGCACTCTCCAATCTTTTGTCTTAACACTAAAGAAAAGGCATGTATTCCAAAGTCTATGTCAAGGTGTCAGTAAGAAAAAGCTAAAAAGAAAAAAGAAGCGCAATATAGTGTTACAAGAGCTCACATCATATGTGGAGTCCAGGAAAAAGTCGGGCCCGCATGGACCTATTGAAGAAAAAGCTAAAAGCTATGGGAGAAAAAAACGCCAAGTGCAAAAAGTGAAGGAGCAAAAGAGATCATTTTGTCTGTCAAGCTCCTATGAAGTAAGAACTGAGTTTACACTTAGAATGGAGTATGGACCACTACCCACAACATAAGGATTCTGGAAGCACAAAAGAGTCAAAGCAATCATTAAGCACGCGTTGCTTCGCGGTACGTGGCCTCACAAAGCCCAAGCATTGTGACCCCATTTGATATAATTGCAGTTAACACACTGTTTGACTAATTCTACTGCTGCTAATTGTATAATGCAGATAACCTTGAAAGGCCCCCCAAGTATGATTCTGTTGTTCTACTAGTATCATGTGTATCTATATCGCCCAGATTTCAGTATTTTGTGTGTAAGAGGGGGACAGTTGACCATAAAGGTCAAAATTAATGAGAACATCTTGAGAATTAGTTCTTAATCTATTGGCTAATGGAATCATAATATCTCCAATAGGTGATCATCCATGACCCGTGACTGCATGCACTCATGCATGCGTAGCAACTATGATTTTTGGTAAAAGAAAAAAAAAGGAGAGAGTTAGAGACCATTATACAGACTATACTACACATAAGGGATTTAATACGAAGCTTAAGAGGTTGTTTTCCTAATTCGAACTATGACTTTTGGTAAAAGAAAAAGAGAGAGAGAAAGAGTTAGATACCATTATACAGACTATATGTACAAGTCATGGGGGTCGACCGACCCCCTTGTCTTTTGAAAACTAACATTTTACCACCTTTAAAATTAGATAAAATTATCTTTTCGCACTAATATGATAAGAAAATTTCAGTTTCAACCCCCTTTTCTTGAAGAAAAATAACACTAAATTATAACTCTGACCCCCTTTCTAGTTAAATTTGTATGCTATTATGTAACTTTTTGCGCCTATAAAATTCCGACCCCATTGGGAAAAAAATCTGCTTTCATCACTGATGCCAACACCTGTGAGGCGATTTTTACAAATCCCTTTCCACTCTATTACATTGTATACAAGGACACATCTATGCATGAGGTCACCTCCAAAACATAGTTTGAGCCCTGTCGAATCTTCCTGCTTAATTCATGAATTGGGGATTGTTTCCCTACTCTATGATTCTTTTTGAAATGAGAACAAACTGGTGAAGATATTCCCATTCCTTCATTATAGCATATTGCACAGGCAGAGGTACTTCCTACTCTGAATAACAAATTAAAAAATGTTATAAAGTTTGGGGAAAAAAAACACGTGAAACAGGGCACCAAGGAATGGGATAACCAAGTCTTTTAAGCCTGGGGTGGAACTTACGCAAAAGTGATTAGGGCTCACTAACTTTTGCTTTCGGCTTAAGTCACATCCAGCCTGAGGAGGTCCCTCTTTGGTGTTTTAAGGGTGAGGATTCGTGCATAGGTAACATGGAATACAATCCAAGGTGAGACAATATCAGCATCAGTTCTTGTTGAGCTACATCAATACACAATACAGCAACTGAAGGTCCCAACAATGGTATTAAGCAAGCATTAAGCTAAAGATTAAGATAATTTTATACTTTGGGTCTCAGTGGAGCATCGATTGGCCGAGAATTTCGGCCTTTTGGTCCAAGTGTAACCAAGTATTGCATTGTCTAATGATCTAATCACTTTAAGCTAGGGATGGGTTGTTCATTCTGTGACATCCAGACAAAATTATTCTGCTAAGCGTATTAGATTAAGGAGGGTAATTATGTTGTTCTCTGGGATATATAATCTAATTTTCCCATTTAAAAACTTGATTAAGTTAGGCAATCGCTTACATCAAAGGACCACAACAATTATTTTATGAGATATTGAGATGTTCCCTTTTGAAGATACAGATATCACCTGTGTCTCTTTCCTAATAAACAAGTCTTAAATTTTAGGAAAGCTAATGATCAAGTTGCTACCGTTGCCAAGTAATTCGAATCAAAACTTCTAGGGGATTTGGCACATGGATAGCCACTGCAAATGCCTATAACTTTCAACTTTTCTATGTAATGCCCTCTCGGATACAATATCACATGCAAGCACAACATTATAAATATGTAATTTAAGCACTGCCCTTTCAGTTTCAGACATGGTCAATTTTACATGGGCTAACACAGATTGCCATCCCCTCTAAATCTTTGTTCATTCTATAAAGGAGTGAAGGACAATAACAACTATAAATGTTACTTCCTGTAATCTGATTGTTGTTCTAACTCACACAGAGGCCGTAATTAAGAGTATATGAGTTTCAATTAAAAATAAATGTACGACACAGAGGGGAGGAGAGGAAAAGAAAATCTTTAGAAGCGATTATACGAGTATTATATTCGAAAGTATCACCCTAAGTTGTAGAATACAATGCAAGGGCAAGCGTCATGAAATTCATTGCCAAAGAAATCAATTGGGTGGCAGACCGAAATTTCAAAATATTGTTCTTTTAATAGTGTATTGATTAAAACCCTAGAAAATATAACTATGAATTTTAGAATCAGGTAACTGGAGCAGCTATATGATCCGTGAATTTATTTCTATTGAGTTGCAAATGTGATTTTTGAATTTTAAGTAGTTAATAATATTCACAGTCTTTAGAAAAGTTGTTAATTACAGAAAAGTAAAAAACCTTCATTATTTTAATTTGAAAGTAGTCTTGGATAGAGTAAATATAGAATGGGGATGCCATGGGAGGAGAACACCTGGCTCATCCCGCTTATTTGTACTTGATAGACTATAGATCTAGAGTTCCTAGGCGATAAACTGGAATACAAGTATATATGTTTTCTAAATTATACAGCTGGCGAATCTCCAAAATAGATACGCTTGTGCGAATATATGTTATTGGATGACTTCAGTGAGAGTATATTATAACAAGGCTAAGTAGAATCCTAATCTTAAAATAGTAGCACTAACTAGCCCAATTCTCAACAACACAATCCCCTTCAGTTGGATTTAGTATATGAAGGTGGGGGCTGAGAAAATCTGACAATACAATATCATCAACAACATATGACAACTAAGGGAAACACTGACAGAGTATCAGAGAGAAAAAACACCAAGGTGCATCCCAATATAAAATCAAAAAGGGAAAGAAAAAAAAACAATTAAGCTGATATTGTTCTAGCATCGTTCATTCAAGATGTAAATTATTCAAAAATAAAAGATGAGAACCACTGGCATACCTTTTGAGACGTGTTGGATGGCTATGGAGCCATTAACTGGTAGCAATCATGTCACTCACTATAATCAGGAATTTTTCTCGTAAATTCCTATTGTCCACTGAGAGGAATAGATGAAAATGATCCAATGGGGGACCATGACAGCACACGTATAGTCAGATTGTATGGACCGTATTGCCCATAGAAGCATTAACTTCAGACTTGTGGATATCATATGTAATTATTGGCTCTAAGAATGTCTGCAAACGACATAAAAACTTTAATGATTGCAAGATGATTGTGGAGGCAGAAACAATAAATGATTTGATACATATTTATAACAGATAAAGACTGCAAACGGAATAGTATACTGAAGTATATTTTGTTCATTCACCAATGGAGTCGGCAGAAAAAGTCCAAGATTTACAGCTCCAGGTTCTTGGATTTGGGAGGAAAGGCAAATCCATAAGAATCTACAGTTTGTAAAAACCCTTTTTTTTCATGATCAAACAAGAATTAGACTCACAAACAAACAAGAATTAGATTTACAAACAAACTCCGTCCCATTCTAGGATATTTTCATTCAGAATAAAGGAGATAACTTAGTACTTAGCAGAACTAGTTTGCTTGTGCAGGTAAGAAATGTTAGAAGCTGATGTCATCAATCATGCACACAGATTGTGTTAGGCAGTTCAAGAAAAAACTGCTACCAGAGAAACACCTGAAAGGAACAGTAATCCTATCAAGGCAGTAAATTTTTATCCACAAATGTGACATTGTTCTTGCTCTTAATTACCAGGTTACCGGTCATGTGACAGCTGGTTGACCTTTTATTTCTATGCTATGGAGCCTTCATACCCAGAGAAACCAAACTCTCTCCAACTTAAAAGGCAGAAGGTTTGAGAGTTAAATCAAATAGTAGCTTCGATAAAAAAAATAAGCAAACTACAAATTAAAACAGATTGAGAATAAAACGTTTGAATACCTTTAACTTTGTAAATGGATGGATGTGTTACGTCTACAAATTAAGAGAATACTTTCTTGGGCAAATATAGGTAATAAAAATGTGGTGATCGGATATCAGTGGTTCAGACAAAATAAAAAAATCTTCCTATGCTAAATTTCATTAAAATGGTCAGTTTCTTACCAACTAATAAGAAGTGATGTCCTCATAAGGGCATAGTTGCTACCTGGGATACAAACATATTATGCAAACTGTTTACTGTTGTTTAACAGAATACGACTGTTCTGCACAAATTAAAATGGTCAGTTTCTTATCAGCTAAACTACGAATGTTGCACAAGAACCGAGGATTTGATCTCAAAGTAGAGATAGAGGTACTCATATCTCCGCTCTAACAATCTGTGACCGTAAGCCTCTCCTCCGCAATCCCCACAAATGGCATTACGCAGCTTGTATACCATTCTCCATGTCCTGGCAATACACATCCCATATAGGAATTTCACATTCTCCTCGAGAAGTCCAATACCCCACAGCAAGTGATGTGCCCGATTGCGCTTGCATTGATTTCCACCCTTGACTTCCAATTTTGGAAAAGCTTAATTTAGTTAACTCGGACAAGTGATTCCTCCTCTAAGACCTTTAGTTCTTTTGCCGTGTGTATGTTAGGAGCGGTAATAAAGGCCAATCTTGTGAAATCATACTCTAGCCAAAAACATTTTACTTTTCCCAAGGCTTAACTCCAGATATGATATATCTGGAGTATTTCTTATCCCTCATGACAAATAGGTGACAAGATTCAAACACCCTGTTTTTCTACTGCCATCCCATATCGCATCTACTTCAACACGGCTGTGCAAGAATAATCCATGGTAGAAGTCTAAGGATGAGTCTGTCCTGCAGTATTGAAGAACTCTAACTCTAGGATATTCACATGGCACCATAACAAAATCAAGACCAGCAAGTTTCATGTGCTTTATGTCGACTTGAAACTCCATTGATCTTATTGTCCAGAACTAGGAGCTTACTCCGACCAGACATATTAAAAGACTACTTGACACTTCATACAGATTAAGTGACCAATAAAGACAGCAACTCAACTCACTCAACCTTTGTCCCTACTGCTTGGCCAGCTACACGAATCTTATCTCACCATTCACATCCGCAAAATATTCACAGGATTCATGTTCATGTTATGTTGTTGTCACATTACCTACCCAAATCTCCCCCACCCCACCCTCCGTCCCGGGATTGGGACAGGATGTTGAAGGGAAGCGTGATTGAGATGCATGCGACACGTGTGTTAATATCTAAGCATGATATACATTGTGGGTTCCCTCTCTATCACCTTAAGGTTTTAGAGGAGTTAGCTACTTAACATGGTATCAGAGCTCTAGGTTTGGCAAGGACTATGGTTCAAATCTTCCCACTTGCATTTATCCTATTAAAAAATTACAAAGGGTATTGGCCCAATTGCACCCCTATACTAAATCCACGTATACACGTGAGGGGGAGTGTTAATATCTAAGCATGATATACATTGTGGGTGCCTCTCTATCGCCTTAAGGTTTTAGAGGAGTTGGTTAGTTAACAACGTGCATGCTACACATGCATGAACATGTTAATTCGAAGGGGTGGTCGTGGTCCAACAATTTAAATATAATCTCAAGAATTTATATCAATACTTGGTAGAATTTTATCTCGGACATGCATATAGTCCCACCATTACAACTTAATCGTAAACAACGAACTCGGGCCAACATGACAAATGCACATAAACAATCTAATACTCTCAAACACTGCATTTAGCATGGCAGTCATAAATTTAGATATCCCCAAACTTCAACCAAAAGAAAAGCAGTTTATTAAGGCATAGATTGGTTCAAAATTCATGAGTAATACAGTACTCGATAGTTTCCCTTTCAGAGGCCGGAATATACACGTATAAAACAATTGAAACAATATTATACACGAAAAGTACGTTCATAAACTCAATTAAGTTGTCATGATTTGTGAACTGAGGGGGAAAATACCGGGTGGAGATTTGCGGATTAGGAGAGAAAATAGTGAGAGGAGAGCACTTGTGCTGCGATCGGAACTGGTAATCCCTAAGCTGCTCAACAAGATCTGACCGAGTTATCATATCTGTACACCGGAGATTCGAGTCTCCGACCTCGGAAGTCGGAACAAAACTGAGATTCCCGATTGATGATGGCTTGTCTATGATTGAGATAATAGAATCGAGAAGTCGGACTGATATAATCTCCGGCGATCGTCCTGAATTCGAATTTGGGACGAACTTGACTACGCTGAGTGAATTTGGTTTAGGCGGGATTGTTTGGTTGGTATAAATGGCAGGGAGTAGTTATTCCCACTACACAATTTGATTATCTAATAAATGTATTAACGCATTTTAAACTTAATTAATATGTTTGACATAATTACCCTCAAATCCCCCATTAACCATCATTCACCTTAGTTTAGTTTAATCGTTTTTTGTTGTACATTTCCTTTTCGTTTTTATATATTTCTAGGTGTTTTAAATTAATTCTTTTTAATTGTAAAAGTAAGTATTTTGTATCAGCTAATAAAGTTAAGTTAGATTGAATAAAAATAGGGCAAATTGCAAATTTGTAACATGTGTTTGTCTCACGTTTGCAATCCCCAACTTGAGAGTTTAATTGTGCCAATCAGGCATATAAGTTTGTCAATTTGTTGCAATGTGGTGAATAAACTAACTTTTCGTTAATAGTTTAACGAAGCTAAACACATGTGCCTTACACATGACTTTTGGGAAGGGCAATTTTGTCAATCTCAAAATAAAATGACCCAAAAAATGACCAATATATCCCTACATCTATAGCTTCTATACTTCTCTGCCTATTACCCTTAACACACACACACACACAAAAAAAAAAAAAAAAAAAACGAACAAGCAGACTCCAAAACCAAGAAACCCCCCTCCCCTTCCCCATTTTCACCGGCCATACCATCTTTCTCGGCTGACCGGCGACCATCTTCATCCACCACCCTTACCTTATAACCTACTTAACCATATTTGTCTTTAGAAGATTCGCCTCACCCTATCCCCTCACTTCCGAGCCACGGCGTCCCACGCACACGCCACCCCCGAGCGGCGGCCGTCTTCATCCACCACCCCTACTTCCATCTTGCTTCTTCATCAGCGCCCCTGTCCTTACCATCTCAGTCGTATGCTTCAACTTTTCCGATTTTGTTTTGGAATCTTCAGGCCTACTCCTCTCTCTCTCTCTCTCTCTCTCTCTCTCTCTCTCTCTCTCTCTCTCTCTCTCTCTCTCTCTCTCTCTCTCTCTCTCTCTCTCTCTCTCTCTCTCTCTCTCTCCAGATCTAGTTTTGAATGGTGTTTTTGGGTGAATGGAGAAATATGGAAGGTGAGGGGGAGTGAATGACGTTGCTAGTGTTGGGAATGGAGAGAGGCGGTGGTGGTGGTGTTAAGGGTGGCGATGGTGGTGGTGTAAGCATTTTGTGTTTTCAAAATTTAAAATTTCATTTATTATTATTTTTTAAATATTAATTGTTTTATTTTGTTTTAAATTTGAAAATTTAATATCATCTTGAAGGTTGAATATCTAATTTTTAGAAATATATTTCGTTCAAAAAAAAAAAGTAAAAAAATTGTTTTCTCTACTTTAAAAATATTTTTCTCAACTTTATGTTTAAAGTTAATATATATGTGTATACATAAAAATGTTGTACTCATTTAATTTATGTAAAATAAGTGTATGAGATGTGTATTTTTTTTATTCTTCTATTTATTTTCAAAAACTTGCAAGTTTTTAACGAACCTAAACATGAGCCTTGCTCAGCCATCACGAATTGACAAGATTGCCCTTCTCAAAAGTCATGTGCGAGGCACATGTGTTTAGGTTCGTTAAAAAATTAACGAACAGTTAGTTTATTCACCACATTGCAACAAATTGACAAACTTATGTGCCTGATTGGCACAATTCAACTCTCAGGTTGAGGATTGCAAAAGTGAGACAAACACAACTTACCAATTTGCAATTTGCCCATAAAAATATTAACTTAAATAAAATTTCTTGGATCCTTCAAGAAACGAAAAAAAATAGTTTAATCATACTAACTTAATGTTAAAATTTAAAATTTTAATGACTTCCAAAAAAACCAACGTGAATTTTTAATGTCTTTTTATTTTTGAACAAACGTGAATTTTTAATGTTTAAGGACGTAAATTACATCACCATGCTTGTTGTATAACTTATTCCTGTATTTCTTTAGATTATCTGATAACAAATACAATAATTTCTCTAAATTCCTTTTTATTTTAAACCTATAACTACTTCTAATATTTTCCATAAATGAATGTGTATATATTTTGGTAACAAATAATTTATATAAATATTTTTTTACCAAATTTATATTACTATTAATTATATTACTTGCAAATGCAAAAGTTTAGAACCTGAATAAAAATATTTATGTATTTTAGCAACAAAACTTATAAGAAGTACTTTTTTTTTTCAAAATGCTCCTTAAATAAAAGTTAGATATTAATTTCCAAACAAGTAAAATTCAATTATTTCCTTCAATTAGTATGAAAAAAATAATTTGTTTCGTATGGTACACAAAGTAAATGTTAACAAAATAGAATTATTTTTTCCCAAATAATAGTTATAAAAAATTACTTTTATATACTTTTTTACAAGACATTATTTTATTAGTTGAT
Source organism: Campanula takesimana (assembly GCA_026119855.1). NCBI lineage: Eukaryota > Viridiplantae > Streptophyta > Magnoliopsida > Asterales > Campanulaceae > Campanula > Campanula takesimana. The sequence goes on along the minus strand of JAOWBW010001354.1, from coordinate 177,907 downwards.
CAAAAGATTTATGAAAATCCAAAAATATAAAATTTAATGAAATTTAATTAGTATGATTGAATAACTATTTGAAAACACCAAGAAAATTTAAATTTAATTTAATTCTTTTAGTATGATTAAAAATATTTATTTTAAAATATCCAAATTTAAAATCACTTATTTTATTATTAAGAATAAAAATATTTTGTTTGAAAAGACCAATGAGAAAAAGAAAACTTAGAACAAAATTAAGTTAATGAAATAGTTAAAGGGAATGATTTGAAGGAAATTTGTGTCAATACAATGATTAAATTCAAAATGAATTAAAGAATGTAGTGGATTATCGAATTATGTAGTGGCAATAGCTCCTCCCTAAATTGTATAGTAAGTATTTACATTTGAGTTGGCACTAAACAATAACTTATAAAAAGTCCATTCTTTAACTCTTAAACCTTAAAACCTAAACCCTAAACTGTAAACCTTAAACCCTAAACTTTAACCCATATAAAAACAGGAATTTTTATAACTTATGGAAAAACTAGTTTCTCCCAAAATTTTCTGCTAAACAAAGTATCAAATTTGTTGTATTCTTTAATACCAAATTAAATTTTATAAAGACATCAATTAAATGAATAAATAATTTTAATCAACAATATAAATATATTTATGTCGTATTCTTTATCTCATAATTTTATAGAAATTTTATGTTGTATTTTTATATTGTATTTCATATGTCGTATTTGTCAAATCTTATGTTTGTACTATATAATCTTTTAATATCGTGTTTTTATATCTTATCTAATTTCATATTTTTAAACTATGAAATAGAATTTATCATTTGCTTAAAAAAACTACTCCCTCTGTCCCTAAATGAGTGTCCAAATTTCATTTTAAGGGACACTGAAAATCTCAACTTTTTGAACAATTTGGTAACAACGATTCATATATAATCTTGTACTCTCCTTTCCAAACCTTTAGTTTTGCACGTATAAAAAAACCGGTGAAAAATTTTTCGAAAAAAAAACGTTTAGGGAGAAAGTTATGTTAAAAAAAGACACTCATTTAGGGACAAAGATTTCTTGAAAATTGACACTCATTTAGGGACATATGGAGTATTATTTGTGGTAATATTAATGTCACATTTTACAGCGTATTTTTATGTTGTATACTTCGTATTTAATAATATTTAAAATATCAATAAAGTTAATAAAAACTAATTTGATACCATGAATTTGGTACCTATTGTTGGAGATGTGAATTAGATACCTTATGAATAATGTCTATAGGCATCAAATTTTAAATTGGATACCTATAGAGTTAGTACCATTGTTGTAGTTGTCCTAATAGATCCAAAATTCACAATCTCATAAGGAAAATGTTTCATAGAGAAAAAATCTCCCTCCTCAAATTACAAGCCACTTCATTTCAAAATAAAATAAAAGCATCTTCACTTAATTGTATTTTATGTAGAAACAAAAATTGTCACTTGGACCATTTTTCTTCTTTTACAATAAAAAGTGGAGCAATGCTAGGGCACAAAATAGAGTTATAAAATTTGCTCATAAAATGAGTTATGATATTTTATTGGTTACATCGATAATAGATCCGCCGTACTCTAATTAAAAACACTAATAAATTTAACTTGTATTTATTTCCAAACCTATGCACAAATAGAAAAAGACAAACATAAAAGGGTAATAAAAGGGAGGAGCTATTGCCACTACATAATTCAATCATTGTCTTGACACAATTTCCCTTCAAATCATTCTCTTTAACTATTTCATTAACTTAATTTTGTTCTAAGTTTTCTTTTTCTCGTTGGTCTTTTCAAACAAAGCTTTTTATTCATAATAATAAAATAAGTTATTTTAAAATTTTATATTTTCAAAAAAATATTTTTAATCATACTAAAAGAATTAAATTTAATTTAAATTTTCTTGGTATTTTCAAATAGTTATTCAATCATACTAATTAAAGTTCATTAAATTTTATATTTTTGGCTTTTCATAAATCTTATCTTTTGATCAACTAATAAAATAATATCTTGTAAAAAAGTATATAAAAGTAAATTTTTATAAATATTATTTAGAAAAAATAATTCTATTTTGTTAAAATTTACTTTGTGTACCATACGAAAAAAATTATTTTTTGATAATAATTGAAGGAAATAATTGAATTTTATAAGTTTTTTTTGCTAAAATACATAAATATTTTTATTCAGGTTCTAAGCTTTTACATTTGCAATTAATATAATTGATAGTAATATAAATTTGGTAAAAAAAAATTAAAAAATATTTATACAAATTATTTGTTACCAAAATATATACACATTCATTTATGGAAAATATTAAAAGTAATTATAGGTTTAAAATAAAAGGCAATTTAGAGAAATTATTTTATTTGTTATCAGATAATCTAAAGAAATACAGGAATAAGTTATACAACAAGCATGATGATGTAATTTACGTTCTTAAACATTAAAAATTCACGCTGGGTTTTTTTTGGAAGTCATTAAAAATTTAAATTTTAACATTAAGTTAGTATGATTAAAACTATTTTTTTTTCGTTTCTTGAAGGATCCAAGAAAATTTATTTAACTTAATATTTTTATTCAGTCTAACTTACTTTTATTAGCTGATACAAAATACTTACTTTTACAATTAAGAGAATTAATTTAAAACACCAAGAAATATATAAAAATGAAAAGAAAATATTATATATATATATATATATATATATATATATATATATATATATATTAAAGTTGGTGAGGATGGTTATGGTGTTGACATGTGGACAAACAATGGAGAAAGCTTACATTTGGTGATGCCACATCAAACTCACCCTCATAATTATGTGACTTTTCAATTTATTTTTCTTAGCTAATAGTATTAGCTAATAATATTAGTTACTATATAGGGTAAATATTATAGTTAACTATTACTAGTTATTGTTAACTATTACTAATAATAGTAATAGTTAACTATTATAGTAACTATTACTATTATTAGTAATAGTTAACTACTACTAATAATAGTAATAGTTACTATAATAGTTAACTATTACTAATAATAATAATAGTTAGCTATTATAGTAATTATTACTATTATTAGTAATAGTTAATTATTACTAAGAATAGTAATAGTTACTATAATAGTTAATTATTATAGTAATTATTATTATTAGTAGTAATACTTATTATAATAGATAACTATAGTAATTACTTTATACAGTAAATAATATTATTAGCTAATACTATTAAGCAAATAATAGTTAACTATTAAACGGTTAATCATTATTATAGTTAATATTTATATTAAATATTATTGATAATTATTAAAAAAAATAAAAAAATTACTATTAATAGTATTAGTTAACCATAATAGTTACTGTATATATTAATTATTATTTTTAATAGTAGTATAACTTAATCATAATAGTTATAATATAAATTAACTATTATTAGTAGTATTAGTTAATCATTATACAATATATGTTAATATTTACTATTAATAGTACTCAATCCGTCCGAGAGTAAGAGTCCTACTTTCTATTTTGGTATATCCAAGAGTAAGAGTTTCTTTATAAAATGGCAAATGATGAGAAATAATGAATAGTGTTTTTGACAATCTTGTCTTTCTAATGCTTCTATAATTACAAAAAGACCAAACTAACTAACTAACTAACATTTTGTCCACTTGCACTATGAATAGTGTTTTGGACATCTGTACTCTCAATCCACTTGTAATGTTTACCAATTTTCTATTGTTATTCTAATAAGTGTGTGCAAGAAAGGTAGGACTCTAACTCTATGACTGAGAGTGTATTAATTAATAATAATAGTTACTATATATGTTAATTATTACTATTAATATTATTAATAAAATTATTATTTTACTAATATGATTAGATGAACATTGTAGACTTTTATATTTATTAATCATAATATGTATATATATTATAAAATCATTCATTGGAAAATAGCTAATATTATTAAGTCAATCATCTATAAAAATAAAAGTTAATTTATAGCAATAATAACTTATCTTTATATTCAAATTTCAATTATCATATAAATACAAATTATGTACAACGAAAACTATTTTTTTAACACAATTCTTTTAAATTTGTAAACAAATGTTTTAATTCATATACAATATAAATATATTAAAAAATATTATGTTATTTTATTAAATAAAAACATTAAAAAAATACAAAAAAATTGGTAAATTATTACCCGTGCAACGCACGGGTTACCCACTAGTGTACAACAAAAAATGATTAAACTAAGGTGAGTGATGGTTAGTGGGAATTTGAGGGTAATTATGTCAAACATGTTAATTAAGTTCAAAATGCATTAATACATGTAGTGGATAATCAAATTGTGTAGTGGCAATAGCTACTCCCATTATAAAATAGATAAACTCCACATATATTAAAGTTATGTTTTGAATATAAGACTAGCTTTTGTGACAAAGGAATTGATAAATGAGATTATTGTTGTTTTGAATTATTACTTTTCTATACAAATTGGACGGAAGAAGCATTTGTTTCAAAGGGGAAATGCAATATTTTTAGGACAGAGGACATTCATGCTGAAAGTGAAATATATACCTGAGGCTGGGACTAGAGTCTAGATTTATGTTGATACTAGATCTTCTAAGGATGAATATTACTAATGGTGTCAAAAAACCCGGGTTTGCAGTACCGAAACACCTCTAAATCCCCACGGCAAATACTAAATACAGGGAAATTAAATACAGGGAACGTACTAAATGACCAAAATACCCATTTATATACGTAATTTTTTTTTTGATTTCAATCGTTCCCTCTTTCCAGTCTCTCTCCTAAACAACGACAAAGACAACGACGCCGCGCACCACCACACGACGACAAGAATGGCGAGAGTGAAAATTCCGAAGGTTACCGTCGGTGCTGCCGCCGCCTCTACCGCCACCGCCATCGCCGCCGGAGCTTCTTCAAGCACCGTGCCTGTAAAGAAGGTAACTATGTAAATTTCAACCTAATTTTAACCTAAATTTACATTCAAAAAAATTCCAATGTCTAATTGTTGTTTGATTGTTTGAAATTGCTTACCTGATATTCGTATGAACTAGGTTTAGAGCGGCGTTAATGGCAGAAAGAATCTCGTGTGAACTAATACGAGACACATCTCGCGTGAAATTACACGTGATGCATCTCGTGTAAAATCACACGAGATGTGTCTCGTGTGGAATCACACGAGATGCATATCATGTGAATTCACACGAGATTTGTCTCGTGTGGAATCACACGAGATAGTTCCTGACATAAATTTACATTGTTCATATGCCATATGCTAAATAGCTAATTTATTGTCTCGTGTTTGTTTTTTTAAGGCACGTGAACGTATGACCGCGTCCAATAGAAAGAGGAAGGCTGAAACGCATCTGGAGAGAAAAGAAAGGCGGACCAAGAGAAGGGAGGAGGAGGCGGTAGCGTCTGATGATGTTCAGGAGGAGGAGGAGGAGGGGGATAGTGAGGAGGAGGAGGGGGTAGTGAGGGGGATAGTGAGGAGGAGGAGGAGGGGGATACTGAGGAGGGGAAGGAGGGGGAGGGGCAGGGTGAGGATGAGGAGGAGGGTGAGGAGGAGGAGGAGGAGGATCAGGAGGAGGAGGAGGTTGTTAGACCATTGAGGCATGGGAGGAGACAGGGTGCGAATGTGGCTAGAGGGCAGGGACGGAGGAGGAGGCAGGATGCGGGTGAGGAGGAGCCACCATCATGGCAGATTCAGAGTAACTCAGGTGGCGGCCCAGAGGATGTTACTCTTATATACGGGTTTGGTGATCACAGAGCCCGAGAGATTTGGAGGGAGGCCACTAGTGAGTCAGTGGTGACTTTCCATACGAGACTGCAGCATCTGCACAAGTAAGATAACCATTAATGTGAAACTATTAAAATATTGAAGTTATTTGGCACACACTCTAAAAAATCTATTAATTATCATCCCATACTTTTCTCGATCTCGAGTATTGATTATATTTTTTGTTTGGAATAAACAGGTTCAAGCGTGATGATCTGGAGGCTACTGATAGAGCCTGGCTGACCCACGTTGATGCATCGGGCATCCAGCAGCTGCACGATGCCACCATTCAGAGGCCTAACCACGCGCTGATGACGGCATTTTTGGAACGGTGGTCTCCTGAGACTAACTCTTTCCACATGCCGTGGGGGGAGATGACCATTACGTTACATGACGTCTCTCATATCCTGGGTATGTTGTTATATATAGATTTCAAGACTATATGAACTATCTACATTCATCTCATGTACTAAAATGTGTTATTTCATCTTCAATTTACAGGTATCAGCTGTGTAGGTGCATATGTTCGGTATCCGGATCTAGTGCCTGACGTATCCGGCATCAGTAGACACCTTCATTTGAGCGGCACTGGGTACTTATTAAAGGATGTCCGGCGTCTCTTTTCTACCCGTATAGGTGGCATGACAGATTTCCAGCGTGCTTCTGCATATATCCTGCACCTCTTGGGTTCCACGATGTTCGTGGACAAGAGTCAGGATAAGGTGCCCGCAGCATACCTTCCCCTGTGCATGGATCTTGCGAGACTCCCCACTCTCTCCTGGGGATCAGCTACGTTGGCATATTTATACCGAGAGTTGGGGAAGGCGTCCAGATCCGGATGCAAGCAGATGGGTGGTTGTGCGACATTGCTAGAGGTACATCTTACTCTATTCTCTTTCTGTTTACTTTGTCGACTCCCCCCCATGTAATTACATGTTGCATTTGATTAGTATTTAATACTTTTTTACATACATCTCAGGGCTGGATATACGAGTACTTTCCAGATTTCCGGCGAGTTTCTGACCCTCACTGGCAGCAGGGGCAACCGAGAGCCCGTAGATGGTCTCGTATTGATACAGCTGGGAGGGCATTAGACCATCTAGTGCAGTATCGCCGCACTCTTGACACGATGCATGTTGAGAGGGTGAGTTATTCATATTAAAACTGTTTCAAATTGTTACACTCCCTCCGTTATTATGTACACTTTACCTAACAAAGTCTACTCACAGGTTCTTTAGACTCCTTATGGTACCGGAGCGGACGCGATTCTGCCGGTTTCATACTTCACAGGGGTTATACGATTTTGTGACATCACTGAGGCGTACATGCCTGAGCGTGTTAGTAGGCAGTTCGGGCACCAGCAGAGGATCCCTAGACAACCCCGCCTGGTTCCCACGATATGCATTTTGGCAAAGGGTCAGAAGGGGTACCAGAAGGACTATGGTGACCACGATTATGTTTGGGACGCGTGGGTGGAGCACGGCATGGAGGAGTTCAGGCCCGTTCGCCGCTGGGGGCCACTAGTGACCACATCTTCTCCCGTGACTGCAGATTATATGGAGTGGTTTCTGGCTAGGAGTCATGTTCGGATATCTAATCCGATACACGATCCCCCCGTTGACATTCCACCTCCCTCACCTCCCCCATATGACGTTCCACCGCATCCTGGGGTTGCAGAGGCACGAGCTATCATACTTCCATATTTTACGGATGCCAGGCTCCCCGAGGACGTCAGAGCTGGTCTTACACGTGCCCACGAGATTTTAGGAGGTCGCATTTAGGAGATTTACTGATTATGGAGTTTTGTATTACTGATTATGGATTTTTGTATTACTTGGATTTATTTGGATTATGTATTACTGATTAGTTGGATTTATATTCCTTAAAACCCTAAAAAATGTTACAAATTTGTAACTCAATTTCCATTTGGATTTTGAGTGAAGTCATACTAATGAACAACACTTTAAATGTCATTTAGGATGTAGAAAAAAAATAAAAAATAAATAAATAGGTAGCCGTATACCATTTTCACAACATCGGGTCATATTCCTTAAAACCCTAAAAAATGTTACAAATTTGTAACTCAATTTCCATTTGGATTTTGAGTGAAGTCATACTAATGAACAACACTTTAAATGTCATTTAGGATTTAAAAAAAAAAAAAAATTAAATAGGTAGCCGTATACCATTTTCACAACATCGGGTCATATTCCTTAAAACCCTAAAAAATGTTACAAATTTGTAACTCAATTTCCATTTGGATTTTGAGTGAAGTCATACTAATGAACAACACTTTAAATGTCATTTAGGATGTAGAAAAAAAATAAAAAAAAATAAAATAGGTAGCCGTATACCATTTTCACAACATCGGGTCATATTCCTTAAAACCCTAAAAAATGTTACAAATTTGTAACTCAATTTCCATTTGGATTTTGAGTGAAGTCATACTAATGAACAACACTTTAAATGTCATTTACGATGTAGAAAAAAATAAAAAAAAATAAAATTAAATAGGTAGCCGTATACCATTTTCACAACATCGGGTCATATTCCTTAAAACCCTAAACCCTAAACCCTTTATACGTGTCGTGTGTAAATACACGCGATATGTACTCAAATCTCGTGTGAACGTGGACACGGGATGTGCACTTTCCTCTCGTGTGGTGTTACACGAGACGGTTAAAATCGACTTAAACCCTTCAAAACGACCTGCATTAAATTTCACGTCGTTTAAACCCTACTAAAACTCACCCATTCTGAACAGAAACCCCCACTATTATTCAAAAAATCAATCTTTAAGTTCATAGCATGGATTCCTCACAAAATTCTCCCCAACATTCTCCAAGTTTCAATGATCATAGCATGGATTCCCCACAAAATCCCTCAACATGTTCTTATGAAGGTATTAACCTTTATATGATAGAATTTGTCCATGATGAAGAAGAAGGAATCTCACCAAATTCTCCTCCACATCAACATTCTCCAAATTTCAATGATCCAAGCTTCTATGAAGTAAGTTTTTAATGTTTTGTTTTGTATTGTGATTAAAATCAACATAAAAATCCCATCTTCAATTTAAAATCCCATCTTGAACTATAAACCCCATCTTGAATTAAAAATCCAATCTTTACTTGCACATGAGATTTATTTATACATTCTTCAAATACACATGAGAATAATAATGCAAAATCATAGTACATTAAATCTCGTGTATATTCACACGAGATGTAATGTGATATGTCGTGTATGTATACACGAAATGTATACTGGATCTTTGAAACTGATGGTTCTGTAATTTGCAGGGTCCATTTCCGGATATCAGTGATGAATTCACGACATCGGAATTATTTCCAGATAGGGATGCACTTCTTGCACATGCACGGGAAATCGCGAGGAGTCGAAATATACACCTTATTATAGACTACTCGAAGAAGAGAAGTGGAAATAAACTAGCTTATGCGATGATAATATGTCATTTTGGTGGACATCACAGGCCCGGAAGATCAAAGAATATTAGGAAGAGTAGTAGCAAGAAGAGAGAGTGCACTTTTAAAATACATGCTAAAGAAAGGAGGGATGATGGGTTATGGGGTTATGTTGTAAGGAATGGTGTACATAATCATGACAAGAGCGGTCTCGTATTCAAAAAAATCATTAGAAACCAGCGGGGTCGTAATGGGGGTAATGTCATCACTGAGGCTGCCTGCGGGTGTTACTACAGGCGAACACATGAACTTCCATGTAGTCACGAGATTGCACGGATAGAGGACTGCGGGGGACGGATTGAGCTGTCCTCGATTCATGATTTTTGGAAGAAGTTGGACATTGAAGTAGACAACCCTCCGTCTGAGCCTTCAATAAATAAAGACAATTTTCAAGCTATGTTGAGTAGAGTTGAGAAAGCACCGGAATCGGTAAGGAGAAAGTTATTCAAAAAGATGGAAGAAGGGCTTAATCAGCATGCGATAGATGCTTACGAGCCGGATCATACTTCAAAGGCGAATAAACCCCGGACCGGAACTTCCAGAGAACCGTCAGATTGGGAGCATACTAACAAATTTTTTCGAGTCCCCGCTACACCATCCTCGACTAGCAAAGGGTATAGATCTTCATTCATTTGTGGCTCACACTTTACGTTCTTGATGTATTTGATTTGCATGTTGATAGTATGAATGCTTCTCACTCTTTTCTTTGCCCTATTTCAGGTCTAGATCTGCATTCATTGCATCCACCCAAGCGAGTTCGGAGTCCACGCACAAACGGAAATCAGCTTCAGAACCCACACCATCTACCCCTCCTTGTACTCCTACGTCTCATCCACCACCAGCTGCTTCCGGTCGTGGGAGAGGACGGGGTCGAGGGCGAGGTCGAGGACGGGGACGGGATCAGGGTCAGGGTCGTGGAGAGGGAAATGGACAGCCCAATCACACTAGTATATACAGCTCTCCGTATATGACGTCTTTTCTGCCTTTTATTATCCCATTTATTGGAGGCATCACAGATGTGGCATCTGATGGACATTGTGGCTATAGAGCCGTCGCAGCACAAATATATGGAGATGAGGAGATGTGGGCTCGAGTGCGCACAGAATGTTACAATGAAGTGCATGCTCGCCAAGACCTTTATCAAAGTGTTCTAACTTGGATAAATGTAAAGGAACTCTTACGTTGGATTGTTATTTATGTCCAGCCGACGCCGGACAGTAGTTATTGGATGGAGCTCCCTGAACTTGGCCACATAATTGCCACGAGGTATAATGTGGCGTTCATTTCGTACTCGGCTAGCGGTGGCAACTTATGCCTTCCAGTGATTGTACCAGCAGGAGTAGGACCACCGATAAACAAAGTTGTGTTGGGACAAGTGACAAACCATTTTATATTGGTATGATACTTTAATTCGTTAAATTTAACAATATTATTTAAATTCGTTATACTTAACTGTCTCATTTATATTAGTTATATTTGATTGTCTTACTTAAATTCGTTGTATTTAACTGTTATTACTCTTGCAGCTGCACATGTCAGGCAATGATTACCCAATACCACCACCACCGAACACTTGGAGGGAACACTGTGATCCAAGCGCAAGTCAACTGATCCACCAATACCGAGATAGGATAGCAGCATTCTGTGAACTCTATGATCAGGATACCGATGCAAGAAGAGAAAGATTACGTAGGGGATAGTATATGTGTAATGGTTTTTGAATTATCAAGTTTGTATGAATGTTTGGATGTTTGAATTATATGCATAAGCCTTTTTAACACTTTTATTTCGTATACAATTTGGCGATAGTATATACACGAGATGTGCTATCATATTAAGAATCAAATTTCAGTTCTAGTTCTGTTTCTTGTTGCTTTTGCTGTTGCTGTTGCTGTTGTGAAAATGCAGTTTCAGACACTATTTCGTGTACTTATACACGAGATGTCATCTATGATCTCGTGTATATGTACACGAGATATCTCGTGTGCATACACGAGTCATCACGTGTACATTTACACGAGATCATAGATGACATCTCGTGTATAAGTACACGAGACGGGCAAGGGCAGCGTTGGAATTTTTCGTTCCCTGTATATAATATTCCCTGTATATAACTATATCCGATAATTCATATTCCTCAACGTGTTCTTCAAGTTATTATATATATCCTTAACTCGCGGGGAATGGGACAGTTCTCGATATCCTCCCAAATGGGTAGACAAATTCTTATATACAACCGTTGCACCATGGTGCAACGGGCTAAGACTATGGGTCAAACCGCCCAGCCCAGCAACCCGCCCAGCTCAGCCTCTCCTACCCTCCCAAATTGCGACACGTGGCAAGTCTAAAAAAAAACCTCCATTAACTTTAAAATGTTATATCTTGAGATTTATAACTCGATTTTTTTTTAAAAAAAAAATACCGTTGTGTTCATCTCGACGAGACGAATAAAACTACATAGGTCATGATATGGTTTGATTTTTTTTTAAAAAAAAACATATTTTTTTACACACAAAAAGTTTGAGCTGATTTGTCAGCTAATATGTAACACTCTGTTCTAATAAAAGTAACAATTTCATCTTCAAAAAGTAACACTTTTAAAGTCAAATGTAACAGCAATTTTAAAAAATATGTTTTGATAGTTTTTGTGGTTAAAAAAAACGTAATATTTGAAGTGTAACAAAGTGAATATATGATTATAATTTTTTATATAGATGAATGTAACATTTTTATTTAGTAAATGCTACTTTTCTTCTTTAAAAAAAGAGTAAAAATTCATATATATATATATATATATATATATATATATAATCGGGTTTGCATTTCAATTGTTACTTTCTCAATAAAAAATTGTTACATTTCAGATATAATGTTAAATTTAAGAATATAAACTATTACAATTGAGAAAAAAATGTTACATTCATTTTTTTTTTATAAAATGTAACATTAGTTTAGTTTGTCAATCTTATGTCAATTCTGGAAAGAAAAAAAAAGTGTTACATTTGAAAAAACGAGTTTTACATTCTTTTATAAAAAGTGTGACTTTAGTTTTTGTTTTTGTCAATCTTTATGTTATCTTAATCTATTGCAGCAAAATTGTGGTATATTTAAAAAAAAAATGTTACATTTGAAAAAAAAGTGTTACATTTGAGAAAAAGAGTGTAGTGTGACATTAGTTTAGTTGTCAATCTTTATGTTATCTTTAATCTATTGCAGCAAAATTATGGTACATTTTGAAGAAAAAAAAAGTGTTACATTTCATTATAATAAGTGTTACTTTTGGTGGGAGAAAAAAAAGTTGGGGTTGCAAAAAAAAAAAAAAAAAAAAAAAAAATGGAAAAGCCTGGCCCGCCGCACGCCATGCGGCGGGTGTACAGGAGACCCTCTAAAATGGATATCGAGCCCCTCTTTATAAAGTATTGGCGTATTGCGTTTAAACATTTATTAAGCATTTTATATGAGAACCGTGAGAACCAATCATAACCATTAGATTAGGAAAAAAAATCAAGGGTCCAGATGTTAGATACATTGGATACACTTTGATATATTAGTTAATTTTCGAAAAACAATTGGATACATTAGTTTTTAACATAGTGTATCCAAGTGCAACACTTAGATACAATACTTATTAACCTATTGTATCCAAGTGTAATATGGAATTTTTTGTAATGTATCTAAGTGTATCAATTGTATCTAACATATGGACCCTTGAATTTTTTTTCTAATCTAATGGTTATGATTGGTTCTCACGGATCTCACGATATTTTGGTTCTTATTTGGGCACATACCTATATATATATATATATATATATATATATATATATATATGGTAGGTGCCCAAATGAGAACCTAAATATCGTGAGAACAGTGAGAACTTAATGTATCCAATGATGTATCCAAGTGCACATTGGATACATTAGTTTTTACCTAATATATTCAAGTAATGCATCCAATGATGTATCAAAGTCAACTAATGTATCCAATGATGTATCCAAGTGAACCATTGGATACATTAGTTTTTTACCTTATGTATCCAAGTAATGTATCCAATGATGTATCCAAGTCAAGTAATGTATCCAATGATGTATCCAAGTGAACCATTGGATACATTAGTTTTTTACCTAATGTATCCAAGTTCTCACGGTTCTCACGATATTTAGATTCTCACAGGACACTACAACAAAAATGACTTTTAGCGGCACCTTAAGAAGTGTCGGAAATGTGAAAAAAATGCCGGAAAAGCTATTTCCGGCACTTTTTCCGGTGCTTTTCTAAGTGCCGGAAAAAGTGGTGTTGGCAATACTTCCCGGCACTTTTCAAAAAGTGCCCCTAATTTCCAGCACTTTTCAAAAGTGTCGGCATTTTCCGGCACTTTTTAAAGTGCCATATTTTAAATAAAAATATTGTTGAATTTATCTGGATTCGAACCCACGACCTCTTACATACGAATACACCTTCTACCGCTAGGCTAAATCATTTTTTATTATAAATTTTCAGATACAATTATTTGTTACAAAAGAAAAACTTATATTAAGGTATTTTTATTATTGTAATCCATAAAAATCTAATATAAGTAACAAATTAAAGCAAAGTTACATGAAAAAATATGATTAAATTTAAAAATTAAATAAAAATTTCAAAACAAACATCTTGTTTTTAGCGGCACTTTAATAAAAAGTGCCAAAAATTAGGGGCACTTATAAAAAGTGTCGGAAATTCCCGGCACTTTTTCAAAAGTGCCGCTGATTTCCGATACTTTTTCATAAGTGCCGCTGATTCCCGGCACTTTTTATAAAGTGCCGGAAATTTAGCGGCACTTGTTAGAAAGTGTCGGGAATTAGCGGCACTTATGAAAAAGTGTCGGAAATCAGCGGCACTTTTGAAAAAGTGCCGGAAATTACAGCACATATGAAAGTGCCGATAAATAAGTGCCGAAAAAAGCCATTTTTGTTGTAGTGGGAGCATGATCCTATATATATATATATATAAGTAGGTGCTCAAATGAGAATCTAAATATCGTGAGAACCGTGAGAACTTAATATATCCAATGATGTATCCAAGTGCACAATTGGATACATTAGTTTTTACCTAATGTATCAAAGTAATGTATCCAATGATGTATCCAATTTAAGTAATGTATCAAATGATGTATCCAAGCGGTCACTTGTGGATCAATGTGACCGTGACTTTTATCTGACTGTGAGTTGATCTCACTACAACAAAAATGGCTTTTCCCACAACTTATTTACCGGCACTTTCATATGTCCCGCTAATTTCCGGCACTTTTGGAAAAAGTGCCGCTAATTCCCGGCACTTTTTCAAAAGTGCCGCTAATTTTTGGCACTTTTTCATAAGTGCCGCTAATTTCTGGCACTTTCTAACTAACAAGTGTCGCTAAATTCCCGGCACTTTATAAAAAAGTGTCGGGAATTAGCGGCACTTTTTATAAGTGCCGCTAATTTCCGGCACTTTTTTATAAAGTGCCGCTAAAAACAAGATGTTTGTTTTGAAATTTTTATTTAATTTTTAAATTTAATCATATTTTTCATGTAACTTTGCTTTAATTTCTTACTTATATTGGATTTTTATGGACTACAATAATAGAAATGCCCTAATATAAGTTTTTTTTTTGTAACAAATAATTGTATGTGAAAATTTATAACAAAAAATGATTTAGCCTAACGGTAGAAGGTGTGCTTCGTATGCAAGAGGTCGTGGGTTCGAATCCAGGTAAATTCAAAAATAATTTTATTTAAAATACGACACTTTGAAAAGTGCCGGAAATTAGCGGCTGGTAAGTATTGCCGACACCACTTTTTCCGGCACTTAGAAAAGTACCGAATATTGCTTTTTTGGCACTTTTTAAAGTGCCGCTAAAAGTCATTTTTGTTGTAGTGTTTACCGTGTACCTACTTGAACTTAGAGAACACAAACATTAGTACATAAAAACATATGGACAAGTTTATTTAGAGTTTAAGCATACCAATTTCTCCTCTTAAATACCTAAATCTCTTGGAATCAAGAGCCTTGGTGAGAATATATGCAATTTGATTGTCAGTACTCACATACTCTAGATGAATATTACTTTTTTTCACATGATCCTTAAGAAAGTGGTATTTGATATCAATGTGTTTGGTCTTGGAATGCATGACAGAGTTGTTGGAGATAGCAATGGTAGATGTATTGTCACAATTGTTTAGACAATTTTTTTCTTTGATTCCATAGTCAACAAATTGTTGTTTCATCCATAGCACTTGGCAACATCAGCTTCCAGCAGCTATATATTCAACTTCTGTGGTAGGTACATAGACTGGGGCTTGTTTCTTATTTTCCCATGAAACTAATCAATTTCTCAGGAAATGACAAGTTCCACTTGTGCTTTTCCTGTCAATAGTGCATACTGCATAGTCTGCATCTGAGTAACCTATAAGATCAAAATTTGAATCTTTGTAGTACCAAAGTCCAAGGTTAATAGTCCCAGATAGATATCGAATAATACGTTTCACAACAATAAGATGTGCTTCTCTAGGATCAGCTTGATAACGAGCACAAACACAAATACTAAATATGATATCTGGCCTACTAGCAGTTAAGTATAGAAGAGAGCCAATCATACCTCATTATAAGGTTTGATCAACCTTCTTATCTTTCAAGTCTTTATCTAGCTTGTTACCAGTAGCCACAGGAGTGTCGTATGTCTTTGCATTTTCAAGTCCAAATTTCTTGATAAGATCTTTTGTGTACTTTGCTTGGTTGAGGAAGATGCCTTCATCACATTGTTTGATTTGAAGTCCAAGAAAGAATGTCAATTCTCCCATCATGCTCATCTCAAATTTGCTTTTCATGAGCTTCTCAAAACGCTTAAACAACAATTTATTAGTAGAACCAAAAATAATATCATCTACATATATTTGAACAAGTAAAGTATGATCATGATATTTAGCAATGAATAAAGTGTTGGGTTTTGATGCATCATGCGCAGCGGAATAAAACATAAGATCAAACACCCATGAGCCCGGATCCATGCATGATTAAATTAAATACAAGATGAAAGAAACTAACCCTTGAAGATTGCATCCATGAACATTGATTTTAAGTTGCTAAAGCAAACACTCTCAATCGGTATCCACACGTCGAACGGACTCAAGAACATCTTCTTGATTAATTGCTAGATCCAAGGCTTGGTGAAGAAACGATTTCTTCATAGGAATTATTTTGTTCCATTGATTATTGTATTTTAATGATTCACAATCTCAAAATAAATAATCCTACCTCTCTATATTTTATTATTTTTAAAACAATGTATTATGATTTCTCAAACCACCATTAGAGGCTGTCAGACCCGGTTGCATATATTTATATGAGGGTTTGACCTAATTCTTTTTGGGATCGGGATTCCTTGTCACACAAGAAACCTTAACAAACTGATATGAACTTTATGATGACAAAAATATCCAAAATACTATACATCCTTTGCCATTTAAGGAATAAAGCAACTAAAAACCTTAAATTGGGACATATCTAAAAGGAAAGTAAGAACCTTAAACTTGGACTGAGGGAGTATAATGCATGGGTGATGATGGCCATTTCGGGCCCAGATTCATGGACTGCCCGCCAGATCCGTAGCCTACTCTCTCAACGGCCCGTGTCCACTAGTCTGTGGCCCGCAACAAGGATGGACGGACTGGAGTGGACCTGGGTTTTAGTAACAGACTGGATAAGTCATGCGGACCCATATTTGTGGTGAAGCCTGTTTGTCTGTGGACCATTTACAAAAAAAAAAACAAAAAACTTTGAACCGTATGAAACCCGAGAGTGATACCCATTTTAATTTGACAAAAACTTGTATGAGAATACCATGACCCGTCTCATAGTAGAGACATGTCATTTTTGACCCACAACCAGGACCCGCGGGCAAAGTAATAGTTACTATAACTGTTTGTATACATAAAAGTAATAATTATTATAACTAATGTAAATTATTATAACTAAAATGTAACGAACGTGTTACTTAGAGAAAAGTACCTTTTTCATCCTTCAACTAACCTATGTTTTACTTATTAGTCATCAAACCAATTTTTTTTTTTACTTAAGAATCCTTGAACTTGTGTTTTCGCTGATTATGTGGTCCTTCTGTCTGTTTGCCGTTAAAAAGTCTGTTAAAACTGCTTATGTGGCATGCTGATGTGTAATTTTTGCTTAGTTGGCATTGTAAATGGTGTACGCTTGCTGACAAAGAATCATGAGGGGGTTAAATGTAATACAATAAATTTTTAGGCTCTAGCACTAAATAATTATTTTTAAACAATAAGTACTTTAAAATATGTAACTAGCACTTGCTACTCATTTAATTTTTTTCAGGAACACTTATTACTGATTTCAAAAAAATGAATTAATAATGTAGCAATGTTTATGAATAATTTTTGTTTTTGAACGAATGTTTATGAATTTTTTAAACAGATATAGTATAAAAATGTTATTTTAATAATTTCATTCAAAAATCTATCTTTTTTGAACCCCAAAAATATAGTATTCTGCTTCAAAGAAAAAATAAATAATCAATGTTCACAAAAAAAAAAAAAAAAAAAAAAATCATGATTCCATATTAAAAAAAAAAAAAAAAAAAAAAGGTAGTATGGTATCACCACTAGGGATGCCAACGGGTCGGGTTCGGATCAGGACAGATCCGAATCCGATCATAATCATAAAATTGCTTTACCGAACCCGATCTGATCCGAACACCTATGATCCGCGCTCCGATCCCGATCGGCTCCCCATCCACTGTCTGAAACATCAAATTTAGGGCTTCATTTTTTGAATCTCCAATCTGAAATGGAAACCCTAGATTTGAAATCAGGGAAAAATCGAGAGATTGAAGTCTTTTACCTTGGTAAGAGCAGGGGTTGAAGATGATGCTTCATGAGACGAAGACGGCGACGGCGAACTCAGACGGAGACGGAGACGGCGAACGCCGAACGGAGACGGTGACGGCAACGATGTTGTCTTCTTGGAACGGGAAAAAGGCAACCAACAGAGAGAACGACTCAGTGAATGGGCGTGTTATTTTGACTTGCTCAACCCTAGTTTTAGTATTTATAGGTAGGGGTAAAGTGTAAATGTTAAAATTGGGAGGGGCAATAATAAAAAGCACAAGCATACTAATATTTCGGGCCGGGTCGGGTTCGGCCGGATCGGAGGTCTTAACCGAATCCGAACCCGAACCCGTTCAGATCATAAAATTGCATATTGAACCCGAATTTTTCAGATCGGATCACCTTCGAAACGGATCGGGTTCGGACAAATTGCCATCCCTAATCACCGCCATTATCCCCACACCACCATGATTGCCATCATCTTATCCATAGTTGACGCCACCATCACCACTACCAGTCCAAAACCGCCATCATCAACACCACCGCAGTCCATCACAAAAAAAAATATGATTCAAATTCCAGAATTTAAACAAAACCCAAATACAAAATTCAAAAAAAAAATAAAAAAAAATCTATACGCAGATTTGAAGAGAGAGAGATTTTCAAGGGAGTGAACTCGCTGGAAAAGAGAGGCGAAGGGTGGGGAGCGATTCTAGAGGGTGGGCAACAATGGCGGAAGGTGGGGGAGCGATGGTGGAGGGAGGATTTTTCTATAATTTCCCCCATCAACCCACGAAGTTCCCTCCTCTCCGTTCAACAACACAACACAGATCTTTAAAATTAACAGATCTTTTTTTGAATCTGAGAAATAGGATTGAGAAGGGAGGTGACGGAGGTGGGGGTGAGAAGGAAGATGACAGAGTTGGGGTCGTGGGTGGACACAAAGCCAGGGGAGAGGGCGGAACCGGCGCCGGGGGAGATGAAGTTAGACAGCGGAGCGCGAAAGAGGGAAGAGTAAGGCATGGAGGCGGCATCTCTAAGTTTGCTGGGAGAGAGAGTTGGAAGGGAATGAATAAAGAGGTGGTCTCCCATGAGAACAAGTGGATCCATCTCATGAATGAGACGGGTCGCCCCATGACCCATGGGCATGACCCGCCACGTGGCAGCCTCCCAGAGGTCTTTTTTTTTTTTAGTTTTTATATTATTTTTTCGGTTTTTCAGCCGTTGACCAAAAGTAATAGTTACCATAACTTAATGTAATGACTGAATACTTATAAAGTAATATTGTTCATAAGTAAACGTAACACCTGTTTTACAAAAACAAAAGCTCATTTTACCCATTTTTTCAAATGTAATACTAACTATAATTATATGTAACCCAAACAATATCTAAATGTAATTATCATTTATACTGAAATGTAATAATGCTTTTGCAAAAATGTAAAATATTGTGTATTTTGATTTAATTTTTTGAAAGAAAGTAACATTTGAAAAGTAAAAAACTCATATATATGAATGCAATTGTTTGTACAAGTAAATGTAACACTTTAATAAAAGAAATTATAACATATTTCTATAGATAATGTAATACTTTTACATGTAACACTAATCAAGTGTTTTTAGCTCTAAAAATGTAAATGGTTGAATTATTACTTTTTCTATACATATGTGTTACAATTATGTATAAACATTATTACATATAAGTAACACGTTCGTTAGATTTTAGTTGTAATAAGTATTACTTTTGGCAAACGAAGAAAACATAAAAAAACACTGTTACTTTTCTATATATATATATATGTATTACTTTTATGTATACAAACTGTTACTTTATATGTATACAGTCATTACATTATGTTATAGTAACTATTACTTTTGACAAACGAAAAAAAAAAAAAAAAAAATATATAAAAATTAAAAAAAACAATTTTTTTTGGGGGCCTATGAGAGTCTGCCACGTGGCAGGTTCGACCCCTGGGTCCTGGAGCCGGTTCGTGGGTCGGGTGGGTCAAAAACCGACCCGTCTCATGGATGAGACGGGTATAGCAGGTCTCATGGAAGTTTTAGTCATGAATAAATTGATTGGTTTTAGGGTAAATAAGATGGGTACTTATTTAAAGTAGGTTTGGTTAGCCCTTTAATATTATGAAATATATTTATAGGTTTGTAGTTTGAGTTTTAGCAATTTAACCATGAGAAAAGTACTTTTTTTGTCCCTCAACTTATCTATGTTTTACTTTTTAATCATTGAACCAATTTTTTTTACTTAAGAATCTTTGAACTGCTGTTTTCGGTGATTATTCCGTCTGTTTGCCGTTTAAAAGTCCGTTAAACTTGCTGATGTGGCATGATGATGAGTCATTTTTCCTTATTTAGCATTTTACATTCTGAAAATTTGCTGATATAGAAGCACAAGAGGGTTAAATGTAAAATAATAATTACAACCTTCTTATTTTGCACAATTATTACAACTTTCTTATTTTTCATTAATTCGATAATTATAAAAAAAAATTGACATATTTAATAATTATAAATGAACGGCTTATTTCTTACCTTTTCTCACCTCTCCACCGTTACCCATCGCTTAACACCACAGCGCCACCACCACCATCATCGCCCAATCACACACCATAACCGTCACCGCCATCACCTGTACACCACCGGTACTGAGAGAGCCACCATCATCAAACCTCCACCATCATGACACCAACTCTTCATATTCAGTAGATTATTCAAAACAAAAACTGAAAATTCCATTTGAAATCAAAACCCAAATTCGGGCATGAAATTTAAAAAAAAAACTAAAAATAAATAAATAAATAATCAGTTTGAAATCACCGCATTTACATCAAAAGCTAAAATCAAAACACAAAATTCTCAAATCCTAAACCCAGATTCGGGCATACTCCGCATAAACAACAAACCCTAAACTCAGATTCGGGCATAATTCGCAAGAAGACATGAAATTGCAACTGGATTCAGGAGATGATATGGCACGGTTCAAGAGAGTCGACTGAGGAAATCGTGAGCATGGTATCTTACCTGGGTTCAGCACCCTAAACTCAGATTCGGGCATAATTTGAGTATTTGATTTGTGGGTGTGAGGAGAGAGAGGTGGGTGTGATAAGGGAGATGAAGGGGTTGTGGGTGGCACGGGCTCACGGCGCCAAAGGAGAGGGTGGTCATGACATCGGGGAAGAGGAAGTAGACGGCGAAGGGAAGAGTAAGGGTGGCGGTGATTCTGGTCTCCTGGGTTGCAGAGAGAGAACGTTGGAATGGAAAGTGTTTTGAGTTGGTTTTAGGGTTAATTAGGAGAATTTGAATTATTTCTTTTAGCCCTTTAATATTATGAAACATATTATATAGGTTTGTAGTTTGAGTTTTAACATTTTGACCCTTGTAGATCCACATAATCATAAAGGGTATGCCAACTATGCCATGACATTACCAAACAAGCAAACATGATGAGTCAACACGCCACGTCAGTAAATTCAACGGAGAAAATGACAGTTAATTGACGGATGAATCACATAATCAGCAAAAACATTAGATCAAGGATTTTTAAGTAAAAAAAAAAAACTAGTGTAGTGACTAATAGGTAAAACATAGATAAGTTGAGGGACGAAAAAAATACTTTTCTCATTTAACCATTGTAAATCCATATAATCATATGTGGTAGGCCAACTATGCAAAGACATTGCCAAATAAGCAAAAATATTGAGTCAGCATGCCACGTCATTAACTTTAACGGTAAAAATGACGGCTAATTAACGGGAGGGCCACATAATCAACGAAAACATTAGTTCAAAGACTTTTAATTAAAAAAATTGGTTAAATGACTAATAGGTAAAATATAGATTAGTTGTGGGACGAAAAAGGCATTTTTCTCGTGTTAGTTATATGTAACAGTGTTTATACATAAATTGTAACACATATGTATAGAAAAGTAATAATTCAACCATTTACACTTTAGAGCTAAAAACACTTGTGTTAGAAACATAGTAAAAATAAGAAAGTAACATTTTTTATAAGTGAATGTTACATTTTACTTGTTATGACTTGGAGTCATGAAATCTAAAAGGGCAATTCATGTAAGATAATCAAGTTTGGAACTTGATTGTTCTACCAGAAGGCTTAAAAACCATAAGGTAGAAGTTAAGTTTTCTTGGAAAAAACGGACATGGATTGTAAATTGCATATTATTGAAGCACGACTAATTGAGTAAAGTTAATTCATAATATCGATTATGATGAAACTTTGTCGCTATAGTCATGCTTAAGGATATTAGAATTCTAATTGTCATGACCTCATATTTTGAATACTCCCTCCGTCCCATTTGAAGCTTCACCATATTGGTGATGACACAAAAATTAAGAAAGGTAGTGAGTGTAAGAAGGGTTGTGAGAGAGAAAAAGTTAGTGGGTATAACAAGTGGGGCCTACAATTTAAATATGTGAAAGGGGAAAGTTAGTGGGTGTGACAAGTGGGGCCCATAATTTAAGTATGTGAGAGGAAGAAGTGAGTGGATATGATAAGTAGGGCCTACATTTATTACCATTTTAGGAAAGGATGAAGCTTTCAACGAGACACCCATTTGGGTAAAAGGTGAAACTTCAAATGGGACGAAGGGAGTATGAAATATGACAAGTGGATGTCAAAACAGCATTCCTTAACATGAACATACTTTAGGATGTGTTTGATACAACCTAAAAGTTTTGATCCATACAATTTTAATAAAATATGCAAGTTGCAGAAATCCATGGGATGGATTAAAGCAAACTACTTGGAGTAAAATTTTATTTTTATGTTGTATTCAAATAGTTTGAATTCATCAAATATGAGACTTGTGATTACAATAAATTTAGTGGGAGCGTAACATTATTCCTAGTCTAATATATGTGGTCGACATATAATTCATTTTGAAAGATTTTTAAATAAAAGACTTGGATAAAGTCACCTATATCATTGGACTGATTTATGGAGATAAATCTAAAAAGGGATGTGTTGGTCCCAAAGGGGCAACAAGGGTATGGAAAATGCTAGAGGGGGGGGGGGGTGAATAGCGTTTTAAAATTCTTTTCAAACCCTTTTGCAAATCAATGGCTTATGCGCACAGTTCTCAAATAAGCTAAGTATAGCGCGCAGTGAGAGTGTGAAATGCACAGCGGAAGTTTTAAGCAGCACCTGCGCAGTAAAAAGCTGCGCAAGGATAAAAACGCACGCGCTAAGTTTTGGCTTAAAGAGTTGGATAAAATGTTCTAAGGCAATAAGCAATAACAAACACAGCGGCAAAGTATAGCAATCTGAAAGATCAAACAAAGCAGTAATTCAGAAATGATTAAGCAGGAAGTAAATAGCGAGATTAAAGAACAAGCTATTTGGAGAGGTTCGATCAATGAAAGATCTACGTCCTCTACCAAGATGGTTAGTCTTGGATTTTCTAAAGGAGATCTTATTATATGAGAGAGTTACAAGATACAACAATGTAGAACAAACTAACTCAAAGATCTATAATCTATGAAGAGCAAATCCTAGACTAAACCGGTGTATCTCAAGAAGAAAGATCTAAATGATCAAAGCTTCAAGAGGTGTGTGTGTGTTCAGAAATTCTGGGCTCTATGAATCTATGAGATGAAGAGCACGAAGAATTCTGGTGATTTAAGCCTTAGGATCTGGGCAGAAGTTTGAAGGTATGAAGGTTGATCTTGAATCTGTGAATAGTAAGCAGCAATCTTCAGAACTTCAAGGATATTATAAAGCACAAACTCTAGCAACTTGGAAATGAAGATGAGCTGGCTTATTTATAGCTGAGAGCTTGAATATAGCCGTTGGAGCTCTGAGCAAGGACGATGAGCTGGCACAATATGATTGGTGCGCATGTGTCCTTTATAGCCGTTGGAGCTCTAATCAAAGTTGATGACCTGACACAATATGATTGGTGCGCAGGTATATAGAGCCGTTGGAGACTGAGCATGAAGACCAAATTCAAAAGCTTCTTCTAGAAGGTTGACAGCTGTCTTCATTTGAAATATATCTCTTGAGCGCGTCTCCACCGTTGGATCTGCTAAGTGTGCTTGTTTTGTCGTTTCTGCACACCTTAACACTCTTAAAAGCGTACATCTTCAAAGCGTTTTCCAAGTTAGGTGATCTGAATGGATTGAACTGAGGAAGAATGCTGCGCAGGATATTCCTGCGCAGTGTTGTCCTGCGCAGCAAAGTCCTTCGCAGTAACCACTGACACTTGGATCTTCATTCCTTTCCGCTTCAAGTCCTGTGATCTAACTCTATACTATAAAATGGACTAAGCTAAAAATTGAAGTTATAAAACTTCTTACATAGGGTTCTAAAGTCCATAAAATATTAATAGGTGATGGTATCAATCAATTCTAACGAGAACATGAGGGTCAAGAAGTAAGCATACCCAACAATCTCCCCCTAAATGATTGATGCCATTACCTACTATAACAAAGGCAATTCATTGTACTTGATAATAACATGTCCATAAAGATATGAATAGCAAATCATGCCTCAAGTCAATGCACACACTCGCCAATATCATAGATTTCTAGTCTATCCAAAAGATTAGCTTACAAAAAGGGAAAGACAGAAGTATCATTCAGCGCATACAAATGATATGAGTTTTAGTTTTAAGTATGCGTTTAAACTGAATGTTTAAACATTATGCGTTGAGAATATGAGCAGTTAAGATTATGCGCATGGGTTGAAATAATGCAATCATTGTTCCACAAACAAGGAGTTTGAATTTGAACAAGGTTTTGGAAACACATGATGCGATTTTTCTCATTAAAACTTGAAATGTAAAGAGTTGCAGATTACAAGTTTGAATAAGAAAAAAAACAAAAAATGCGCACAAAAAGAAATACTTTGCGCAAAAACAAAAATTACATAGAACCTAGTCTATGTTGATCCGTGTTGCAAGGCTTCACGTAGCTCATTCTGCAGACTGTTGAACTTATTCATAAGTTCAATCTTCAGTTCTTGAAATCTTTCTCTGAACGCTACGGCCTCACCGACATAGGTAGCCATTCCTCTGCGCATATCTGCGTTATCTTCTCGCAGCTCTCGGAAGTTGGCTCTATACTGCACTTGATGTCCCATCATCTGATTAAAATAAGACTGCTCAGCAGCTTCAATAGTGTTGATGACGGTGGCCTGCGTTGCTTCGAGTCTTTGGTCAGTGTGGAGGCGCTGAGTGTTCACGCTGGCTTGAATGTCGAACATGGCTTGATCCATCCTAGCATTGAACCCATCAGCGAAATCAGTCATCGCTTGAGTTATGCATGTTGGTGTTGGTGCCCTAGGCACGTTTGTTAAACGTTGTATAAGTTATCATTTTATTCATAATAATAAAGAGATAATAAGATTATTATTATGGCTCGTGTTTGCTTATAATAATCTCCGTCCCTAGAGATTGTTAAGCACTAGTATAAAGGCTAAATGATCATGGGATGATCATGTTAGATTTATGGGTACTTGTTTGGAACAAGGTACTGGACATGACCCGCGGTATGAGATTTATGTCATGGTCAATGTCATATATAAATCTCATATTAGTTATGTCATTTGAATCCTTAGACATGAAGTTATTATAGTCTTCCACTTGATGAAGATTATGTTTGACATATTCAAACGCTGCCTTAACACGGCAGTTATAAAGTGTATGATTGGCATGATTGGATTCACGTAGGGAAGAATAATAAGCTAAATGGATTTGTCCCTCTTCGGAGAGATGTCAAGCTTGGGACCCTCGAAGGAATGATGTTGGTGAAATGTTTGGCCAAACTCAAATGGATTGATTGGATCAATGTCATTTGGATTATCAACATATTCGGGATCGAGAAAAGTATTGAACAATACAAGTTGACTTGTTGACCATGACTTGTGTTCAATGACATCGTGGACAAAGGGATTATGACATGTTCTAAAAGGAATGCGAACTTGTATCTAGTTACACTAATTGGGTAGGTATGACGGTTTGCTAGAACCTAATCATATCTTATGGGTTCATGTTTGAACCCATTGCCAACTTAGTGTAATCCTAGAGGGTCACACACAAATAGTACGAATCGTAAAGGACTAAATGGGAATTATGGAAAAATATCAGTGTTTTGGCTCTGGCACGGTCGTGCGCCTTAAAATGGCACGGTCGTGCCATAAATCCAAACCAAGGCAAACCTGTCGACATGATTGGCACGACCGTGCCAAATTACCAAGCACGACCGTGCCGAAAATGGGCGGCTGGGGAATTCGCGCGGACTAGATGGAACGACCGTGCCAGATTGTAGGGCACGACTGTGCCAGTCAAGTCGGCCAGAATTCCTTGTTGCCTAATTTGGTGACGGGATTTAGGTTTCCTAAGTCCTTAAGGGTTAAGGATTAGGACCTATTTAAGGATCATTTCAGCAATCATTAAGCATATGATTATGAGTGCCTCCATAAGGTTTTGAGAGGTTATTTTCTTGTTCTAAGATCCAAAAAGTGAAGAACAAGAATATTCATAATTCCATATAGTTCTTACAATTGTGAAAGCGTGTTTCATAATTTGGTCTAGCAACCAAGATCAAGTGTTCTTGATATTCGTTCGTGGTGTGGATACCGCTAGAGGGTGAAACTTATCATCTTCATAAGTTCGTGATTCTTGCTTTGTTCGTGATCAAGATTTCAAGCCTCCATCGAATTCAAGGTTGCAAAATCAAAGGCATCAAGGGTTAGTATTCTAGTATTCATTATGTTGTATTTGACTTAATCATATGAATGGATCTATGGGCTTTGGGTTTCATAAATTTTAAATGCTTAATTCCGCTGCGCATGTTACTACGAAACCCAACAGTGGTATCAGAGCCCCGTTCATGTTGATTATTTCAATACATAATCATGTTGTGTGTATATAAATTGTTTATGTGCCTAGCATGATTTGAATATTGGGATTATGATGTTTATGTGGTCTATGCGTTTTATGTGGTTTATTGTTTTATAAACTTTAATCGCACTGTTCAATCGCAATTAAAATTATGGTGGATTTAAAATTGTTTGGATTATCAATTTTTGATTGGATCAAAGTTTTGATATTCTAGGGATTCAAGAATAAATCGTTTATTCAAGGTTTTGATGATCATGGTGATTGGATCACTAAGAACACCAAATCCTAATTGAATCGGGAAAAACAATTTTGAGATAAATTTTGGGTGTGATCTTGGGTTTAAATCTCCTATTTGTTTTAGTCTTGTGATTCTAAGATTAGTTCAAGGTTTGGATGGCTAATCTACGTTCATCGAGATTGTGTTTCCCAAACTTGATCGCAATCAAGGTTTCAAAGATAAAACGAAATTAGAATTATGAAGAGTTCATAATTGCTAAAATTGAGAAACAAAGTTCTTGATTCAATGATTGGAGATCCATGTGGAATTGTGAATGCAATTGGCCTACGTTCATCGAGACCATCTATTGCTTAGTTTCGGCCACATGGACTACTTTCTTGGTTTCTTGAATTAGTGCGGAATTGTGGTTGCCAATGGCTTAGTTCGGCCGCACTTCTTGTTGTCTTGATTTGGAGATGATGACCAAAGTTCAAATAATCTCATCCTCATAATAATAGAGAAACTGATGACACATAAATATTATGCTTAAATTAATGGAGATTAATTTAGTGGCTAAACTTGATGCGTAACATGTTTATCTTGTGTGCTCATAAATGTGTTGTATGCTATATGGTGATGAACCTTCAAGAAAGTTTTAAGTCCTTTTGCCACGCCATGATTAAAACACTTGTTAGTGCATGGGTGATTTTAATGTGGGTTCGCCCTAGCGAGGTGCATTAACTTTATCTATGTATGAGCAAGATGGATGATGTGGGCACGCCCTAGCGAGGCACATCAACCATGCGTTTAAAATGGTTGGACTTAATAAGGCGTCAAAACAGTTTTGGGCCAAGGCAAAAGATGAGATTAAACATGCTTTTGAAATTGGATCACTAAGAATCATATTGGATATGATTGACAAGAAATTGTCTACCTAATTAATTTGATTTTGAGCGGTCCGCCTCCGTGGACTCAAGATTAAATTAAAGTTGGATCTTAGCCCAATTTAAAAGAGTCTCATGAAAGGATCTAAGAGTCATATGGGATATGATTGACAGGGTTGTCTACCTAATTAATTTGATTTTGTGTAATCCGCCATAGCGGACTTAGAATTAAATTAAAGTTGGATCTTAGCCCATTTAAATTATATTATACATTGGATGTATATGAAGGTTATATAATTTAGTGGGAGTATTTTTGAAAAATACATTATTTATCTCTTTAATGAGATTGGTACTTGTAAAATTTTGGAAATTCTGCATAAGTTGTAGATGACAACTAAAATCATTGCGATTAATCCTTGATAAGGATATGCTTCAAAAGAATGGTACAAACTTCATGGATTGGATCCTGAGCCTAAGAATCGTTCTAAGGCAAGAAGATGGGTTGTACATTCTTGATGGGCCTATTCCTAAAAGAACCAATGCCGGAGTAGACAATCACAAGAATCATGAGTATGATTCTAGGAATGTGAGTTGTCTTATGCTCGCGATTATGTGCTCAAAACTCCAACAAAGTTTGGAACTTGTAGAAGCCTATTAGATAGGCGTGGAGTTGAGTTACATGTTTCAAAGAGAAATCTAGGCAAGAGAGGTATAAAACCATTATTGCATTCACTTCTTGCAAAAGGAGTAAAGGGCAATAAGTGGAACCTCACATGCTTAAGATAAAGGCTACGTAGAGCATCTTGAGAAACTTGGTTGTCCAATTGGATTGGAGCAAGCCACGGATCTCATTCTTGATTCATTGTCCAAAAGTTATAATCACTTTGTGATGAACTATAACATGCTTGGAATGAATAAGAATCTCTCTGAATTGCATGATATGCTAAAAAACTGTGGAGATGAAGATGGTGGAGAATGGATTCTCCAATGCTCATAGTTCATGATGGAAAGAGGCCAAATGCCAAAAGAAAAGTAAGACAAGAGTTGTCAAACCTAAAAGAAATAATTATGGTTAAAATAATAACTCTAATTGATGCAATTTGGTAAAATGGCAATTGGATTGACCATTTAGAATTGTAGTCAAAATTTTGGGTGATCAATAAAAGGAATGGTAGTGGGACTACCACTCGGAATATTTATGTTATAAATTATTCTTTCTAAATTTAATTATTGGGTATTGGATACCAGAATAATTAGTAAGATGAAAGACTACTTATAGTAAAGTTTTATCTACAAACAGTAATGATGCAATGGTTGCAACATTGTTCGTAGAACACTTGTAAAGTGACTTTACTGATGAAGTAGAAAACATTATTTTGCTATAAGATAATGAAGGATATTAATTTCTTATTTGGAATAAGAAAAGTGCTTTATTTATTATGATTTACTTCATTGTGTTATCATATAAATAAATCTTATATCCTAAATCTTGAAGAACAAAATAATAAAGACTATAACATAAATAATTAAAATTCTTTATGCATTATTGTTTTGATCAAATAAATAAGAGATGCATATCTAAAATTCCATGGGACGGAGTTTTAAGTCATATGATTTGGAATCACATGATTTATGCAAATCTTATTTACTTGGATCAAGACATCTTTTACTATGATTGGTTAAAAGGATAATGTCTTAATTGACCCAATACATTTCGATGTGTATGGTGCATTAAGAAGAAATGCTAAAAGAGAATTTTGGTTATACTTGGTAAAACTATTCAAAAATTATGATTGGATCATGATGATGAATAATTAAACCAAGAATTTGACAGTCATCATTAAAGTTGTGAAATGGTTTCACAAATTAACTCCACTAAGAATATCATTCTAAATGATATGTCTGCGTGGAAGTATAAGAACCTTATTGGATACGGTTCGTTGGATGACAAAGTCAAAGTGATCTTCCATTATTCATTTTGGGGTTATGTATTTAAAACCGCTATGATTATACTAATCTGAATTCCATCAAGAGAGGTTAAATGGTGAAAGAAAACTTGGTTTGTCTTTCATAAAGATTTAAGATGGTGAGACCCTTTTTGAAAGGAGCTGTCTGGGACACACTCACATTTAAATCTAATAAATATACTTTCATAGGATATCCTAAGGAAACTTGAGGATATAATTTTACTCATAAGAAACAAATGGTTTGTTGATTATGATGATACTTTTCTAGATAAATGGTTTATCTCTAAAAGAATCAGTGGGAGTAAAATGTATCTCGAATGGTTCGAGACCTAGAAAATATATATTCTAACCTAAGATGGAAGTTGAACAAGTTTTCACAAGGAGTCGTGAAAAGTCCGTTCAAAAGATATACAAGAACTTGTGTATGTGATAGGACACAATCTATTGCAAGAAATATTGGATATTTCGAAATAGAAAGTGTTGAGGTAAAGTTCATTTGGAATGAAGTATTTACCATCTATCAAAGATGCAATGTCAACTCCACATATTTAGATTAATGACTTGGAGTCATGAAATCTAAAAGGCAACCCATGTGTAATAATCAAGTTTGGAACTTGATCATTCTAACCTAAGGTGTAAAAACCAAAGGAGAGGAATGAGTTTTCTTGGAGAAAATTTTACATAGATCGCAAAGAAATTTACTAGAATTCTCGTAGTCACATGTTCATAGTTGGGATATGAAAATTGACAAAATGATGTCAAAACAAGTGTTCCTCAATGGGAACTCACTTAAGGATGTATTGGATACAACCTAAAGGTTTTGACAGTCAAAGAAAATTCTGATAAATTATGAAAGTTGCAGAAATCCATTGGATGGATTAAAGCAAACTTGTGGGAGTTGGAATCTCCGTTTTGATAAATCAAAAGAGTTTGACTTGATCAATAACGAAGATGAACCTTGCATATACAAGAAGATTAGTGGGAGCATAGTGATATTCCTTAAATTAAATATGTGGATGACATATTGCTCATTGGAAACGAAATTCCTATACGTTAGTCTGCAAAGACTTTGTTAAGAAAGTGTTTCACAATAAAGAATATGGATGAAACTGCATATGTCCTTAGCATTAAGATCTATAGAGATAGATCGAAGAAGCTAATTGATTAAGCCAAAGTACATACATTGACAAAGTCATTTAGAAGATTCCGCAAGGAAGATTCTAAGAGAGGACGGTTGTTAATGTTACATGGAGTTTTCTATGCAAAGACTCAAATGTCCTGAGACAAATGATGAGCGTGAGAAGAATGAATGGGATGCCATTTGCTTCGGCAATTGAATCCATCATACCATGATAAGTACTAAGTCGGATATATCTAAATGCTTGGAGCATGACGAGTAGATATTAATCCGACAACCGGTGAGAATCACTGGATGGCTGTGAAACAATTCTTAAAGTACTTAAGAAGGACTAAAGAATTGTTATGATCTATGGAGGGATGGAAGATGATCTCGATGTATATGGATACACGGATGCATGCTTCCAAACCGACAAAAATGGTAGAAATCGCAATCGAGTTTTATAAATAATAGTGAAGCTGTAAGTTGGAATGGTTCCAAGAAGAGTACAGTCACTAATTCTGCGACTAAAATCTAAGTATATTGCTGCATTAGATGCTCCAAAGGAAGTTGTTTGGATTAAGAAGTTCATTGGTGAACTTAAGATGGTTCCTAGTATTGCTAATTCAATAGACTTTATTAGTGATAATAGTCGTGCTATTGATCAAGCAAAGGAACCAAGGGCACATCCTAAATCCAAACACATACTTAGGCGTTTTCTTATCGTTCGAGAAATCGTTGATAAGAAAGACGTATATATATGCAAAGTACCTTACTTATGATAACGTTACGAACACGCTAAACAATGGAACTTCCATAAAGCTAAACATGATGGTCATGTTAGGTCCATGGGTATTGGATACTTAGGAAATTGGGCCTAGGGCAAGTGGGAGATTGTTGGTGTTGGTGCCCTAGGCACGTTTGTTAAACGTTGTATAAGTTATCATTTTATTCATAATAATAAAGAGATAATAAGATTATTATTATGGCTCGTGTTTGCTTATAATAATCTCCGTCCCTAGAGCTTGTTAAGCACTAGTATAAAGGCTAAATGATCATGGGATGATCATTTTAGATTTATGGGTACTTGTTTGGAACAAGGTACTGGACATGACCCGCGGTATGAGATTTATGTCATGGTCGATGTCATATATAAATCTCATATTAGTTATGTCATTTGAATCCTTAGACATGAAGTTATTATAGTCTTCTACTTGATGAAGATTATGTTTGACATATTCAAACGCTGCCTTAACACGGCAGTTATAAAGTGTATGATTGGCATGATTGGATTCACGTAGGGAAGAATAATAAGCTAAATGGATTTGTCCCTCTTCGGAGAGATGTCAAGCTTGGGCCCCTCGAAGGAATGATGTTGGTGAAATGTTTGGCCAAACTCAAATGGATTGATTGGATCAATGTCATTTGGATTATCAACATATTCGGGATCGAGAAAAGTATTGAACAATACAAGTTGACTTGTTGACCATGACTTGTGTTCAATGACATCGTGGACAAAGGGATTATGACATGTTCTAAAAGGAATGCGAACTTGTATCTAGTTACACTATTTGGGTAGGTATGGCGGTTTGCTAGAACCTAATCATATCTTATGGGTTCATGTTTGAACCATTGCCAACTTAGTGTAATCCTAGAGGGTCACACACAAATAGAACGAATCGTAAAGGACTAAATGGGAATTATGGAAAAATATCAGTGTTTTGGCTCTGGCACGGTCGTGCGCCTTAAAATGGCACGGTCGTGCCATAAATCCAAACCAAGGCAAACCTGTCGACATGATTGGCACGACCGTGCCAAATTACCAAGCACGACCGTGCCGAAAATGGGCGGCTGGGGAATTTGCGCGGACTAGATGGAACGACCGTGCCAGATTGTAGGGCACGACCGTGCCAGTCAAGTCGGCCAGAATTCCTTGTTGCCTAATTTGGTGACGGGATTTAGGTTTCCTATGTCCTTAAGGGTTAAGGATTAGGACCTATTTAAGGATCCTTTCAGCAGACATTAAGCACATGATTATGAGTGCCTCAATAAGGTTTTGAGAGGTTATTTTCTTGTTCTAAGATCCAAAAAGTGAAGAACAAGAATATTCATAATTCCATATAGTTCTTACAATTGTGAAAGCGTGTTTCATAATTTGGTATAGCAACCAAGATCAAGTGTTCTTGATATTCGTTCGTGGTGTGGATACCGCTAGAGGGTGAAACTTATCATCTTCATAAGTTCGTGATTCTTGCTTTGTTCGTGATCAAGATTTCAAGCCTCCATCGAATTCAAGGTTGCAAAATCAAAGGCATCAAGGGTTAGTATTCTAGTATTCATTATGTTGTATTTGACTTAATCATATGAATGGATCTATGGGCTTTGGGTTTCATAAATTTTAAATGCTTAATTCCACTGCGCATGTTACTACGAAACCCAACAATGCACTCCCTGACACTTTCCATATTAAGCAAATTGGCATACGCAGGACCAGGACCTTGTTCCAATCTCTCCAACAACATCGCTTCCATCCGAGCAAATCCTTCATTCAACCCATCGGCTAAGCTCTTGCACAGACGCTTAAGCAGTCCTATAAACCCATCATTGATAGCGAAATAGGTGCAGACGTTTTCAAGCATCCCAGCTATTGACTTTAAAGAGTCCAGGACCATTTGGTCTAATGCATCAGGAACGCGTTGCGCAGAGGGGCCGGCGGAGGTACTTGCCTTTGAAATATTCTCCCCCTTAATGGCAGCAATCTCTAAACGCTGCGCATCAAGTTGCTCTTGGATAGCTGTCTGCGCAGTAATGAGCTGAGTCATTTGGGACTGCGCAGCAACCTGGTTGACTTGAATAGTATTGAGAGCCTGGAGAATTTGGCGAAGATCAGCGGAGGAAGATAGAGAGGAAGTAGATACTGTAGGAACGGAAGGAATAGCTTGAATTGGAGGAGGAGAGACTTTGGGAGGAGAGTGCGTTGGAGAAGGTTGATTGGGAGAGAGATGAATAGGAGCAGCAGAAGGAGACCTATGCGGAGATGAGTGCGTGCTGCTGCTATCTGTATCAGTTGTGCGCACATCTCCTTCCTTTTCACCTTCAGGATTAACAGGAGCTTGCTGCGCAGCATCATCGCCCTGCGCAGACTTGGTAACCTCATCCTCATCTTCCAATTCCAAATCATCATGAAGGACAGAGGTGCCAGGTTGAGTATTTCCAATCGGGATATTGAGGCGCTGGAAGGCACTTGATGATGGTTCAGGACAAGGAGGAGCCGCAGCTTTTGGCTGTCCTTTTGCAGTGCTGCGCACAACTTGTTTCTTGCGTGGAGTTCGAGGAGGATCCTTGGCAGGTGCAGCAACAGAGGTCTTTGCAGGCGTACCGGAGGCAGGAAAAGCTTCATCCATCCAATCATCACTATCTCCTGGACCCTGAGCAGGGGGGGCGTCTGCAGCCTTTGGATCTTGCTCCCCCTGCGCTGTATCATCAGCAGCATCAGCAGCAGTCTCATCCATTCGAGACTCGTTGTCTTCTTCAACCATAGCAGCCGCATGAGGAAGTCTGGTAAAGGCAGGCTTTTTCTTGGTTTTGGCAGGAGAGGGAGCAGGCGCAGGAGGATCTTTGCGCTTCTTTGAAGGTTTGGGAGCAGGTGGCGGTAAATCAGATCCAATGTTAATGCCAGCAGTTGATCTAACATTTGGGATTTCCTTCACCTTTTCTGTTATAGGTTCTGCAATACCTTTGCCTTTGCGCTTTGCCTGCGCAGCAACAGTTTCAGGTTCAGTAGGCGCAGTGGCCTTTGATGGCTGCGTGGCAGTGTTCTTTGCTTTGGGTTGAGGGGCTTCATCATCATCACTATCAACCCAATCTTCTTTGTCTGGGCTGGTGTCCTTGTTCCAAATCTTGCGATAATCACTGCGACCAATTTCATTTCGCAGATTGTAGAGGTGAGAGATGGAGTATGTCTTGGTGCAGGGGACTTTGAGATCAGGACGCTTTTGCACGAAGGTGCGCAGCTCAGAGACATTCATCAGAAATTTGGATAAGAGCCTACAGTGAGTTCTGTACTTGGCTACTTTCTTGTCCATGCGCTTGTCATAGCTCTCTGAGGCGTCCCATAGCTCGTCAAAAAGAACAGAGGGCCAGTCTAAAGCATCGCCATTATATACCGTAGCACAATAAGCCCACTGCTTGGAAATGAACTTGCCCTTATTTCCATTTTTGCAGTTTACGGAGTCGCCAATAATGGTGCAAAGGTGATACATTACCTCACTAAACTCCTTGCGATCATGAACGCTCCACTTCTTAACCAGAGAAGGTTCCCCAAACAGTTTCTGCGCAAGCTTGTTTTGTTTAGCTTCAGGATAAGCTTCTGGCGCATCATCCACTTTAAATCCGCAGAGCTTTTTAAGTGACGCAGGAACAATGCGCACTGAGTAATTCCGAACAACTGAGTGGATAACATCAATCTTTTCACGAGTCTGCTTGTGTGTCATGGTGACTCTTTCTGCGTTCTCAAGGAACTCGTCTACAAGAGAGGGGACATAGAAGTCCTGAGCTAGAGTAAAGAGAGGTAAGATGCCGGAAGAATCCATAAGATGAACAATCCTGTGTCCGACAGCATCTTTGTGTAGCGCAGCAAGATCCAGTTCCCAGCCTTGTAGGAAGTAGAAAGAGTTCTGCGCAAAATAAGTAGTTTAGACAAGAATGGCGCATGGAGTGAAGCGCATGCGCAGATATACGTGTGCGCAGCATCTCCATAGGAAACAAATGAGAAAGATATGCGCAAAAACGCAAACACAGATATAAGGCGACTCAAATCAAGAACTTGATGAACATGGAATAATAAAAAATGAACACGAAGAACATCAAGAACACTAAAAATCAATGTTTGCCAAAAAGGACAAAAAGCATATCGAAATAACTGCATTTCAGAGACGAAAAACAACCAAGAAAACAAGATTTCCAAAAATAAAACATTTACCCCAGAAATCAAGAATAACCGTTCGTCTGCCTAGAAGGTTTTCGAACGAAAAAATTTGCAGAGAACATATGAAAACAGTACTGATCGTGAAATAAAGTACATACGAAGGTAGATCAGAGAGAGACGAACGTAAAACAACAGACGGTTTCAAAAATGATTAACAGATAAGAGCAAAATCAAAAAGGGGAGTTTTTAAGAACTTGAGACATAACAATGGCGGATAAACAGAAAATGAGTTCAAGGTTCAGAAATAGTTACCATGTCGTCAATAGCTTTAGCTTCTTGAGGAGGAACCTCTTCAACAGGTTCATGGACCTCACCAACTACTTTGGCTTTCGATTTTCGAGGAGCCATTTTAAAAGAAACTAGGGTTTTTGAAAAGGGAAGAGAGAGAAGAGTTTTGCAGAGATTGAGAGAAAAGTCAAGGAGAGAAGAAAAGGAAATGATTGGGAAATGGAGGGTAGGTTGCATAGGAGAGATAGAGGATGAATTTGTGAAAGAGAGAACAGGAAAGAGAGAAAAAAGAAGAGTCAAAAAGGATTTATACTAAAAGGGGAAATGGCGCATGACGTCAGCGAGGCGGTTTGGTGAAAGACAGCGAATTTGGTGAAAAATGCAGAGGCGCACGATAGCAAAGCGACGTGGCCGAATAGGGAACGCGCGTGCGCAGACCTGACGCGCGAGTGAGTGAGTAGGTCTAGGCAGGTCACAGTCATATCAACTCCCTCATAAATGTTGATCAGGAATTCTAACAGGCGCTATCATTAATGGCCGTTTGCATTTAATGATAATGGGACATGCGCGGGGGTAAAAGCGTAATTTCCCAAGAAATTTCAAAAATAAGGCGAGGGAAAATTTTAATTACACAAGTACCCTTGTGAACTAAGCGTTGACTTTTCAGTCAGGGACCTAAGTGCAATTTCTAATAAATAGAAGACTTACCTGCGATCCACGAAGTGTGCGCATGTCAAAATCATGCGCAAAGCTGTAAATAGCGCAATCAATTCTTAAAATAGATCAACATTAGTGATGTGCGCAAAGGAAGGACTGCGCAGGGGTTGCGCAGAAGCATGGATCTTGACCTATGA
Source organism: Campanula takesimana (assembly GCA_026119855.1). Taxonomy (NCBI): domain Eukaryota; kingdom Viridiplantae; phylum Streptophyta; class Magnoliopsida; order Asterales; family Campanulaceae; genus Campanula; species Campanula takesimana. Next base: position 140,593 of record JAOWBW010001354.1, on the reverse strand, counting down.
TGATTATCTTATCAAGTAAACACAAGATTATTAGTATTGACAAATCATATAGATAGGTTAGCTAAGTTCAAGCATACCCATTTCTCCTCTCAGGAATACAAATCTTTTTGCGTCAAGAGCCTTTGTAAGGATATCGGCAATTTGATTATCTGTGCCCACGTGCTCTAAATGAATGTTTCCTTTTTCCACGTGTCCTTGAGAAAATGATATTTAATGTCGATGTGCTTTGTCTTTGAATGCATGACAGGATTGTTGGAAACTGCTATGGTGGACATATTATCGCAGAAAATTGGGCAATTTCCTTCATTAATTCCATAGTCCACTAATTGTTGCTTCATCCATAGGATTTGGCAGCAGCAGCTCCCAGCAGCAATGTATTCAGCTTCAGTAGTGGAGATGGACACATCAGCTTGTTTCTTGCTTGCCCACGCAACAAGTCGATTTCCAAGGAAATGACAAGTGCCACTTGTGCTCTTCCTGTCAATAGTGCATGCTGCGTAGTCTGCGTCTGAATAACCTAGCAAATCGAAATTCGAATCTTTGGTGTACCAAAGTCCAAGGTTAACAGTTCCAGAAAGATAACGAATAATGCGTTTAACAGCAGTTAAGTGCTCTTCTCTAGGGTCCGCTTGATAGCGCGCACAGACACAAACACTAAACATAATATCCGGCCTACTTGCAGTAAGATAAAGGAGAGAGCCAATCATACCTCGATATAAAGTTTGATCAACTTTCTTACCTTTCAAGTCTTTGTCAAGTTTGTTGCCCGTGGCCATTGGAGTGTCGTATGCTTTAGCATTCTCAAGTCCAAATTTCTTGATTAAGTCCTTTGTGTACTTGGCTTGATTTATGAAGATACCATCATTCAATTGCTCGATTTGAAGCCCGAGGAAGAATGTGAGTTCTCCCATCATGCTCATTTCAAACTTGCTTTTCATGAGCTTCTCAAAGCGCTTACAAAGTAACTCATTAGTAGAACCAAATATAATATCATCGACATAAATTTGAACAAGTAAAGAATGATCATTATACTTAGCAATAAAAAGAGTTGTATCGATTTTACCACGCTTGAAGCCTTTCTCTAGTAGGAATTTTGATAGCGTATCGTACCATGCTCTTGGAGCTTGTTTAAGTCCATACAAAGCTTTTTGAAGCTTGAAGACATGATTTGGAAATCTGCTATCTTCAAATCCAGGAGGTTGAGCTACGTAGACCGTCTCTTGGAGTTCTCCGTTGAGAAATGCGCTCTTCACATCCATTTGATAAAGATTGAATTTCTTGTGAGAGGCATAAGCTAAGAAAATTCTTATAGCTTCAAGTCTTGCTACAGGCGCAAATGTTTCATCGTAGTCGATTCCTTCCTCTTGCCTATAGCCTTACGCAACCAACCTTGCTTTGTTTCTTGTGATGCTTCCATTCTCATCCATCTTGTTTCTGAATACCCATTTTGTACCAATAACGCCTTGATCATGAGGTCTAGGTACTAAGGTCCAAACCTTGCAGCGCTCAAATTGGTTAAGCTCTTCTTGCATAGCAGTAACCCAACTTGAATCTTGGAGCGCTTCGTCAATCTTCTTTGGTTCGATTTGAGAGATAAAGGAGTGATATTCATCATCAAAGTTTGATGCTCCCCTAGTACGAACCCCTACATTGAGATCACCAATGATGTTTGAAGTTGGATGGTCTCTAACTTCACGAACCTCGGGAGGTAAGTTAGGTTGAGTGGTAGGAATACGAAGATCTTCAATGGGTACTTCATTTGATCCAGCATCAAGATCATCAAAAGTGATTTGCTGAAGTGGAGAAACATCATGCGCAGGAGGAGGAGTTTGTGCATCAGGAGTCGTCACTTCTGGCGCAGCATCGGGTGTATGCGCATGCGATGGACTTGCTTGATTCTGGTTTTGATCTTCTTGATTAACATTCTGCGCAGGTTCAGTTTGAGGCTGCGTACCTGTCTCAACATTCTCAGCAGAATCATCAGAATCATTTGGAGCCAGATTTGGCTCAAGGAGAGAATGCTCATCAAAAGTAACATGTACAGATTCTACAATTACTAGAGTAGTTCTATTAAAAACACGAAAAGCTTTAGAATGTTTGGCATACCCAACGAAAATACCTTCATCTGCTTTGGCGTCGAATTTACCTCTATGATCTTTGCCATTGTAGAGGATATAGCATTTGCAGCCAAAGATCTTGAAGAAAGCAATGTTGGGCGCTCTTCCTCTCCATAGCTCATATGGAGTCTTGTTATAGGCTTTGTTGATGAGGGATCTATTCTGAGTAAAGCAAGCAGTGTTGACAGCTTCTCCCCAGAAATACTTTGGAAGCTTAGCTTCTGCTATCATTGTTTTTCCAGCCTCAATCAACGTGCGATTCTTTCTTTCCACAACGCCATTTTGTTGAGGAACTCCAGCAGCAGAGAAATTGTGATCAATTCCATGGTCATCGCAGTATTGAGAAACATCGTTATTCTTGAATTCAGTTCCATTGTCTGATCTAACACTCACGATGTCGTCTTCTTTTTGAGTTTGGAGCTTTCGAAATAGCGCAGTCAAGATATCATAGCAGTCATCTTTGGATATCATCATTTCTACCCATGTGTATCTTGAGTAGTCATCCACCACGACTAAAGTATATTTGTTTCCTCCAATGCTCGCAGTGGTGACCGGTCCAAACAAGTCCATGTGAAGCAGTTGTAAACATTTGGAAGTTGAGGAGACAATCTTGCTGGAGAAAGACTGCTTAGGTTGTTTACCGAGCTGGCATGCTGCGCATTTTCTGTCATGATGGTCAGCTACTTTGGGAAGTCCTTTGACAAGATTTTCCCTTCCTAGCTTAGCCAAATACTTGAAGTTCAAATGACTTAAGCGCTTATGCCATAGCCAGCTGCTTTCACTTACATTCTTTGCTACAAAACAGAGATTAGTGATAGAATCTATAGAAGTAAGATCAATAATGTAAACATTAGTCTTACGAGTCCCTATGAGCAAAGTTAGTCCGGATATGCCATCTTTGATGTAGCAGTGCGTTGCAGTGAAGTGACATTCCAAACCTTTATCGCAGAATTGTGATATGGAGAGTAGGTTGTGCTTGAGACCTTCTACGAGCGCAACTTTCTCAATGCACACTTTATCTTTTCTGATTTTTCCATATCCAACTATGTGCCCTTTGTTGTTATCTCCAAAAGTTACAGAGGGACCTCTTCCTTCATGCACATCTTCAAGAGCGGTGACATCTCCAGTCATGTGTCTAGAACATCCACTGTCAAGGTACCATATATGCGCTTTAGCTTGTGAAGAGTGCGCAGTGAGGCAGGAGACCTGAAAGATAGACATTAAGAACGCAGGTCCCCTTTATTCTTGGGTCCTAGAGTTAGCAACTTTTGACAACCCACTCCTGTCTGACCTTAGGATCTTTACGTCCCTTGGCATTAGGAGCAAATCGCAAAAGGCATTCTGCAGCCTTGTGACCTAAACCATCACACACAACACAATGATGAAAGCCACTTATAGATTGGGTTTTTACAAACTCTTTACTTTTCTTTGGCGCAGCATTCTTTACTGGAGCAGATGAACTTGCTTTGACAAATATCATTTTCTGAGGTTTGGGTGCGCTTTTCTTAAGAATGCGCATCTGGCGTTGGGGCGCATGGCTTTCATGCGCATGACCCTTTTGCGCAGATTTGACATTTGAAGTTGAAGCGCAATCATAGTCAGAATATGAGTTGTCATGCGCAGGTTCAACTTTAGCCTTACCCTTGGCTTTTCCAGTTTGCTTCTTTGGGTAGACATAATGGAAATTTTGTCTCTGGACTTTCTCCTGTCCTTTACCCACTGAAGCAGAATTCTTTGCTTTAGGAATTTCAATAGTTTGCTGTGGTGTAAATTCCTTTTCCTTTTCAGAGCAAACTGCGCATTTAAAGTTATCACTAGTTGAGAATCCCAAGCCTTCCTTGTCTCCACTAGCTTTCTGGGATTCTAGAATTTGGTCCATAGTGATACGAGATTTGGTCCACTCATTAGTGATCTTTATGAGATCAGCTACTTGAGCAGCCAATTCTTCGTTTATTACTTTAAATAGCTCATTTTGATCTGTGAGAAAACGGTTCTTTTCAGTAAGAGGAGTCATGCTTTTAATCTGCTCCTTAAGGAGGGTGATCTCAGATTTTAAAAGAGTTTTCTCCGTCTTAAGCTGTGAAATTTCTCCAATTGATAAATCCACTGCTTCTTTCATAGAGTTAAATTTCTTGATTACCTTTTCAGCTTGCTGAAAAATAGACTCGCGCTCAGCAGCAGAGTCATTCTTTTCTATTACAATTTCAGCAGGAATTTCAAGAGATTCTTTGCGTGAAGGCGCGGCTACAAATTTCTTTGATAGGTCTGCTCTGGCAAATAAGTACTTGCCATTCTGTCTGCTTGGAGTCAGATGTCCCATTTCCACCAGTTCAGTGATAGTGGGACCTTTCTTCTTTATCCTTGGCGCAGCCTTTGTGTCTGAATCTTGATCATTGTCTGAATCGCTATCAGCATCAGCATTTGCCATCAAGCAAAGCAGTCCATCCTCAGAGTCATCATCATCACTGTCTTCAGTGTCAGTCTCTATCCAAGTCTTCAGTTCCTTTTCTGCGCAGTCTTCTTCAGCAATCATCTCACGCTGCCTTGATGATCTCTGCGCATTATTCCTCTTCATGTACTCATATTTTGGAGTGGGACATTTTGAAGCAAAATGACCGGGCTTCCTGCAGTTGTAGCAGACCAATTCTTCATCTTTCTTTGAGTCTCTGCCACGAGAGAATTTAGCAGGTGGTTTGCTAGAGGATCCAGGTTTAGAGAATTTCCTGAATTTTTGGAATCGCTTAACGAACATAGCGAAATCATCATCATCCATTTCGAGTAAAGAGGAAGTAGAGACTTTGTCTGAGGTTTGAGCAGGCGCAGGTTCCTTTTGCGCAACATAGGAAACAAGCTTTCCTTTGCCTTCAGTTTCGTCGATTCGATCAAGCTTTAGCTCATACACTTTTAAGTTAGCGTATAAGCTGCGCATAGGCCAAGTATCTAGAAATCCAGAATCTTCCAGATGACTTGCTTTGTGTACATATCTGGAACCTAGCGCATCTAAGAATTGAGAATTGACTTCTTTATTAGTGAAAGTAGTTCCAAGAGATTTACAAGAGTTTACAACAGCACAGAAGCGATCATATGTCTGTCTCAAGGTTTCACCATCTTTTCTCATGAAGCAGTTGAATTTTCTTTGCACCACAAATCTTTTGTTTTCCTTGCTTACTTTGTCTCCATTCACATATCCTTCAATAGCATCCCATAGTTCCTTTGCAGTTCCACCGCTCACAATTTGATTGTGCGTGGAGAGGTCTAGAGTGCTAAGAATGATGTTCCTTGCTCTTCCATCATAGCCAACCCATTTCTTTTCTTCATCAGTCCATTCCCCTTTGGCCTTCTTGATTGTAGGATTATCCTTGTTGGTAGCAGCATCTGGATTGGCCTTCATTGGAATGTAAGGTCCTTCAAGAACGATGTCGTGGAGGATCTCGTCGATAGAAGAAAAATGAGTGAGCATGCAGTGCTTCCAGATTTCTATGTGATCTTCATTCAGCACTGGGACATTTGAATAGTTAGCCATTGCCCAAGATTTTGAAGTCATCTTGAATCGGCACCCAAGCTGTTAAGCTTGAAAAACAAAACAAGTTTTATGAAGGTGTTCGCTCTGATACCACTTGTTGGTCCCAAAGGGGCAACAAGGGTATGAAAAATGCTAGAAGGGGGGGGGGGGGTGAATAGCGTTTTAAAATTCTTTTCAAACCCTTTTGTAAATCAATGGCTTATGCGCACAATTCTCAAATAAGCTAAGTATAGCGCGCAGTGAGAGTGTGAAATGCACAGCGGAAGTTTTAAGCAGCACCTGCGCAGTAAAAAGCTGCGCAAGGATAAAAACGCACGCGCTAAGTTTTGGCTTAAAGAGTTGGATAAAATGTTCTAAGGCAATAAGCAATAACAAACACAGCGGCAAAGTATAGCAATCTAAAAGATCAAACAAAGCAGTAATTCAGAAATGATTAAGCAGGAAGTAAATAGCGAGATTAAAGAACAAGCTATTTGGAGAGGTTCGATCAATGAAAGATCTACGTCCTCTACCAAGATGGTTAGTCTTGGATTTTCTAAAGGAGATCTTATTATATGAGAGAGTTACAAGATACAACAATGTAGAACAAACTAACTCAAAGATCTATAATCTATGAAGAGCAAATCCTAGACTAAACCGGTGTATCTCAAGAAGAAAGATCTAAATGATCAAAGCTTCAAGAGGTGTGTGTGTGTTCAGAAATTCTGGGCTCTATGAATCTATGAGATGAAGAGCACGAAGAATTCTGGTGATTTAAGGCTTAGGATCTGGGCAGGAGTTTGAAGGTATGAAGGTTGAAGGTTGATCTTGAATCTGTGAATAGTAAGCAGCAATATTCAGAACTTCAAGGATATTATAAAGCACAAACTCTAGCAACTTGGAAATGAAGATGAGCTGGCTTATTTATAGCTGAGAGCTTGAATATAGCCGTTGGAGCTCTGAGCAAGGACGATGAGCTGGCACAATATGATTGGTGCGCATGTGTCCTTTATAGCCGTTGGAGCTCTAATCAAAGTTGATGACCTGACACAATATGATTGGTGCGCAGGTATATAGAGCCGTTGGAGACTGAGCATGAAGACCAAATTCAAAAGCTTCTTCTAGAAGGTTGACAGATGTCTTCATTTGAAATATATCTCTTGAGCGCGTCTCCACCGTTGGATCTGCTAAGTGTGCTTGTTTTGTCGTTTCTGCACACCTTAACACTCTTAAAAGCGTACATCTTCAAAGCGTTTTCCAAGTTAGGTGATCTGAATGGATTGAACTGAGGAAGAATGCTGCGCAGGATATTCCTGCGCAGTGTTGTCCTGCGCAGCGAAGTCCTGCGCAGTAACCACTGACACTTGGATCTTCATTCCTTTCCGCTTCAAGTCCTGTGGTCTAAGTCTATACTATAAAATGGACTAAGCTAAAAATTGAAGTTATAAAACTTCTTACATAGGGTCCTAAAGTCCATAAAATATTAATAGGTGATGGTATCAATCAATTCTAACGAGAACAGGAGGGTCAAGAAGTAAGCATACCCAACAGGATGATTGGTTGAAGTCAAAGTACTAACATAGATAAGATAGTGAAAAGTTCATGTTCATAAAAGAGCATGGTACCGGGGTACCTATTCAGTCGGGAACGCGGCGATGGATAATCCTGGACGAACGAACGGACGATCTACAAACCAAAACACCGTTAGGGCGCGAGGGAGTTACCCCCACGAAAACCCTCCGACGTGAGAATAAGTATCCGTATATGGAGATAATATAAACCAGGAGGGAGTGCGTATTATAGTATTGAGAGGGTAATTTGTATGTACCTTTGTGTAAGGGTTATGGCCCTTATTTATAGATTTGGGGTGGAGTGTCCACCAAGAATAGGAGATCCATCGTTGATTTGTATTAGGAGACTGAGTCCTTGTATAATTTAGGATCCTTTGCCCGGTAGGAGTCCTTTTGTACACAAATCGTAGTAGGAGTTTATTCTTTAATTTTAGGAGATAGAATATTTCGTTCAGTGGCCCCCAACTTCCTGATTGCATCGTAGTAAGAGAAGGAAGTTTAGGTTTCCTTGTAAAATAGGTCTCCTTGTTAGGTAAGGATTCTCTGTATCGTAGACTTCGGATTGCATTAGGAGAGTTGGGCTTAGTCACTGTAAAGTGAGCTAAGTCGGCTTGTACTTACTAACTCGGCTCGTCATAGAGGTCGAGTTGTATGCGCTGAGATGGTTAACCATGCTGATTGCTGTAGGCTGGGCCGAGTTGTTTGAGTCGGCTTGGCGTAGGCGGATTTTCTATGAATGTGCTTTATACTTAGTCGTTATGAGCTAAGTGTTGGTAAGACAGGGTTTGTACACCCGTTAGAGGCCGTGACGAGTTGATGAACTCGGTTTGTAAGAACTAACTCATGGCTAGTCTCAAATTGTCGTGGGAACTAGATGTGTTAATCTTTAACCCAAATTTGAGAGCACTAGCCGCTAGAATTAGGTTTTGATTGTAGCCAAGTTAGGCTATGTTTGTAGGCCGTGGTCGTTCACTGTTATGGCCGTGACAAGTTGATGAACTCAGTTCGTTTTGTCTTGAATTCTTAGCCAGTATAAGCTAAGTGTTTGCTTGACCTCGGTCTGAAGGTTTGGAGATGTATACCTCGACTTGTTAGGTGTTATGCATAGCTAGTCGTAGCTGAATGCTGGAACCTGTTTGAAGTTGGGACGAGCGTCATGTGCTTGGTTTGTAAAATTCATGTGAACTAGTTGTCAGAACTAGGCTCGAATTGTCAGAGAGATGGATGTGTTAATCCACTCAGTTTGTTTTTATGAACTACTCAGCCTGACTACGATGGTGTCATATACCATGTTTGGGCCGAGTGTCTGCTCGTCGCCGAGTTATTGAAACTTTGATCTAAAGTACTGTAGCTAGCTATGAGCTATGTCTAAGTGAAAGACGAGTTGTCTGATGCTCGATATGATGGTGCTAGTGAGGAGCTAGGCTTTGTAAAGGTGTTAGCGAGGAGCTAGGCTTTGTAAAGGTGCTAGCGAGGAGCTAGGCTTTGTAAAGGACGAGCAATCTGATACTCGGTTTGAGAGTGCTAGCAAGGAGCTAGGCTTTGTAAAGGTGCTAGCGAGGAGCTAGGCTTTGTAAAGGACGAGCAGTCTGATACTCGGTTTGAGGGTGCTAGCAAGGAGCTAGGCTTTGTAAAAGACGAGCAGTCTGATGCTCGGTTTGAGAGTGCTAGCAAGGAGCTAGGCTTTGTAAAAGACGAGCAGTATGATACTCGGTTTGAGAGTGCTAGAAATGAGCTAGGCTTTGTAAAGGTGCTAGCGAGGAGCTAGGCTTTGTAAAGGTGCTAGCAAGGAGCTAGGCTTTGTAAAAGACGAGTAGTCTGATGCTCGGTTTGAGGGTGCTAGCGAGAAGCTAGGCTTTGTAAAGGTGCTAGCAAGGAGCTAGGCTTTATAAAAGACGAGCAGTCTGATGCTCGGTTTGAGAGTGCTAGCAAGGAGCTAGGCTTTGTAAAAGACGAGCAGTCTGATGCTCGGTTTGCAAGAACTAACCCATGGCTAGTCTCAAATTGTCGTGGGAACTAGATGTATTAATCTTAATCCAAATTTGAGAGCATTAGCCGACAGAATTAGGTTTTGATTGTAGCCGTGTTAGGCTACGTTTGTAGGCCGTGGTCATTCACCGTTATGGCCGTGACGAGCGTTAGGAGCTCGGTTTGTAAGAACTAACTCATGGCTAGTCTCAAATTGTCGTGGGAACTAGATGTATTAATCTTAACCCAAATTTGAGAGCACTAGTCGACAGAATTAGGTTTTGATTGTAGCCGTGTTAGGCTATGATGGATGTGTTTTTACCCATCCAAATCATATACTTCTATGACTTGTTAGATGCTCAACCTTGGGTATTTTGATGGTTTTTGGAGTGTTTATGAGTACAGGGAAGGAGCAAAAGAATGCATGGATTCATGTACATTAAAGTGCGAAAAAGAAGGATAAAAAACGGACCAGAACATAAAGATAAAGAGATGTGACCACTGATTAATCAATGCCATTGGATATTACTCGAAAAGAGATTTCCAACGATAGTTTACACGTCCAAATCGGAGTTCGTATGAAGAAGTTATGGCCTCCGGAAGATTGCGCGTAAAATGTACAAGCCGAGAAGCAAAGGGTGCGCACGCACACCAAGCTTAGGGCGCGCGCACCCGCACTAGATTAAAACTCCAGACCTTCTGGACAAAGAGGGCGCACGCACCCATCCTTGAAGAGCGCGCGCTCCAGCGAGGGGCTTTAGGGGAATTTCTCAGGGACCTTTGGGGAATTTCCAAAATATTGTGGGCTTTTCAGTAATTTCCAAAATTCCAAGGGCTTTTCTGGAATTTTTGTAGGACCTTTGGGGAATTTTTGGAGGACTTTTCTGGAAGTGCAAATATGCCAAGGGCTCCTGGGGAAATTCTGGCCAGCACTTTATTTTGTCCTTTTTCAACAAGGAATCTATGGTTTTCCTAATTTTTACACCTCCTTACCACTAGTATAAATATAACACTCCATCCAATTTATTTTATTCATACTTTGTACATACTTTTATTCAAGATTCAAGGATTGTAATCAAGATTTCATCAATTTAATCCCAGGTTTTGATGTTCTTTATTATTTTTCTTGTTCTTGATTTTATTCTTATTAGTAGCTAATTTCTTAAATTCATGAATTGGTAGTAACAATACTTGATCTCTATGCTATAGATTTAATTCATTCATTCTTTCTTATTCTTGTTTATCAAAATATTCTTCATTCTAAATTCTTTAGTTTCAGTTATATCTATTTGATGCCGTGATAGAAATCAAGTGGGTGTAGGTTCATATGTTCTTTAGAATGTAATAACTCTTTAAACAATTACATGGACTTGATTTGCGAAGTGTGATTAGTTAGAGAGAAATAGATTGCAATCCGGCCGCCTCACCGTCCCAATTCTTACTTTTGTGAACGAACCCAAGAAAGAGATTGATCTTTTCATTAGGAGAATAGCATAGAGTGAAAGTATTTGTGAATCCAATTCGTGAATCTATTCGTTAATCTTGCTTTTATTTATTTTCTTAGTTTAATTTAATTTATTGTTTTAGTATTTAAATTAATAAAAAAACCAAAACCCCACTATTTACTTTTCTGTTTTTAAGCATTCTTGTTTTCCAATCTAGTCTCTGTGGATTCGACCCTTGCTTGTGCATACTACTACATCGGTAACTAGTACAATTGCTAGGTTAATTTAATTAGAGGGAGATTTTCTCCATCAAGTTTTTGGCGCCGTTGCCGGGGACTTGATTAGGTTAACAAGTTTATTTAGGTAGTGTAAATATTTTTCTTTTGTTCTTCTTATTTTTTTTTAGTTAGTTTTTTTTTTAGTATTTATTTCTTTATTGTATACTCAAAGACTCATAGAATGAACAAGTACAACATGTATGAGTCATGTTAGAATTGTGGGTCTTATTCCCATGCTACTAATTATTGTCCGTCTAAGACATATTTTTCTGAGTATTATCCACAGGTTCAAACAATAAATTATTTCGAGTCATGGCAAGCCCAATATGATCCTCCCCCATACTCTTATAGTCAAGGGTGGGAAAATCATTCAAACATGACTTGGAATAATCAAGCGCCAACATACTGTGCCCCAATACCTCCACAACCTCTAAAACAAGCATTGAAGGAGACTATGGAAATGATGGAGGAACACATGATCACAATGTTAGAGTTGTTGAGGAACCGTGAGCCGGATACTACTCCTATACAGACTCAAGCGGAAGAGCAACCTTCAACCCTGGTTTGGTATCTAAATGCTGATGGGGAAGAGTGTGTCTATGACTCATTTTTTGAGCCATATTTTAAACCACCACTACAATATGGAGAGCAAACCGTGGAGGACGCAGAAGAGAATTTTGTCTATGAAATCTCTAATGTTTCTGCTACAGATCAGTCACTCAAAGAGAAACCTTTGGAAGATGCAAAGGAGAATTTTGTCTATGAAATCTCCAATGTTGACTCTAAAGATGGTTCCTCTTTTGATAATGCGAGTGGTTGCACAGAGAATGTAGAGGAAACAAAAATGGTGGAGAAAACATGGCATGAGTTAGCCATTGAAGAGCTTGAGTTTGCCTTATATGGTGGTGAGAAGTGGGATAGTATAGAAGTTCCCAACGAGGATGAGGACCTTCATTCTAAAGAAAACTTGGTCATCCTTCTGGTACCCCTTCCATCTTGTAATAGTGGAAAAAGTGGTGAGAGGCCACAAGTGGAAGAGCCCAAGAAGCGAAGATGCCAACAATTTCCTGTGGTACTAAATGATAAAATAAAAAAGGGAATGTACATGGGGCTCGATCTGAAGATAAGGACCCACGAGAATGCAAAGTGGGCCAAAGGAAGAAAGGTGAAATCCAAACTGGGCAACGGTCGGGCTAACGACCTTAACCAAATGCGCTTGTTGGGAGGCAACCCAACGAGGTAACATTTTATTTGCTTTTGTTTTTGTTTTGTTGTGTCATGCCATCCTTTGAACCCAAAGCATGTTTTAGTTCCTTATGCTATGAGGACATAGCATGTTTTGAGTTTGGGGGTAGGCATCTCTCCGAGTTTGTGGGTTTATAGGGGAGTGTATATAGTTGTCACCCTAAAAAAAAAATAGAAAAATTTTAAAAATTTTGTTCTCTTTATATTTTGGGATGTTGGCCATGGTGATCCGAGGGTTTGTTTTTATTAGCCATTATGGGTGCTATTGTTTAACCTAGAGTTGGAACTGCATTAACACCACTAAAGGCATGATTGCACCACCTCTCACTTACATTACTTTCATGATCATGTTATCAACTTAAGAATAATTTATGGGATCACTTGGTGTATGTACGGGGACCCTAGAACATTGTTGCATGGTTGTCAATAACAAGTCAATAGGTTATTCGGTATTTATGGCATTTCTTTCTCAACCCTTTTCTTGGCCTTATTTTGTCTATCTAGTCACTTAAATAAAATCATCGCTAGAACACCCTTTTGAGCCTAATAATGAATGAAAGAATGGCACATTAAAGACCGCCGTTCACCTTCTTTTGATACCCGATTTCCTACCCTTTTGCACTAAGAATAGGTTAGACCCACCTTGACGAGGAAGTGGATTAGGGAATGATGGGAATTTATGGTTAGAAATTGGGAGAATGATTTGGGGAATTATGGTTTATGGCCAAAGATATGAAATAGGTGTATGTAATGAAAAGAAAGGGCAAGCACAAAAAAAAAAATGATCATTGAGGAGTGTGCAAAGTGGTTAAATAAGCACATATTTGTCTTGTGTAAGTATGAGGAAAAAAAAAAGAGAAAAAGCTTGTCCCTTTGGTGTATTGAAGTGATGATTTGGAAAAGGCCGCAGGAAATAGGGAATTGCGTCTCACCCCAGATAATTATATAAAAGTTCAAGTTTGGGGGTGAGACAGTGTGGGAATTTGGTGAGCGGAGAGTTTATCATATTGTGAGGATATACATATTGTAGAAGACTTCTTAGTCCACTTTCTTAACTTCGTATGTCCTTACCTTCATTTGTAACCGTGAACATAGCCTCGCACGTTTGTTGTGCTTAAAACTTTATGCCATATGTTCTTTCAATATCGGTAACCGGGTTGACAACTGTGTATACATGATTATGAGTGTCCTTGATTGGGTTACGTGTATCTTCATCATCATTTGTGGAATAAGAGCATTAACTTAAGTGATCCTATAAACTAATCTTATTTTGGTCGCATTGATCACCACTTCACTCATCCTATCATGCTGCGGTGGAAAATCAAACGAGTTAGTAGTGTGTATGTGTTGTAATTTGGTTTTACAATGGTACCAATTTAATGGCACTTGTGTGAGGACCTTGAGACTTTTGGCTAACGACTTCCATATGTATTGACAACATCCCAAAAATATTTTTTTTTTTTTTTTAGTTTTTGTAGTTTTATAGTTTTATATATGTTTTGTTTTACTCGAGGGGGTATTTGATAGATGTGTTTTTACCCATCCAAATCATATACTTCTATGACTTGTTAGATGCTCAACCTTGGGTATTTTGATGGTTTTTGGAGTGTTTATGAGTACAGGTAAGGAGCAAAAGAATGCATGGATTCATGTACATTAAAGTGCGAAAAAGAAGGATAAAAAATGGACCAGAAAATAAAGATAAAGAGATGTTACCACTGATTAATCAATTCCATTGGATAGTACTCAAAAATAGCTTTCCAACGATAGTTTACACGTCCAAATCGGAGTTCGTATGAAGAAGTTATGGCCTCCGGAAGATTGCGCGTAAAATGTACAAGCCGCGAAGCAAAGGGTGCGCACGCACACCAAGCTTAGGGCGCGCGCACCCGCACTAGATTAAAACTCCAGACCTTCTGGACCAAGAGGGCGCACGCACCCATCCTTGAAGAGCGCGCGCTCCAGCGAGGGGCTTTAGGGGAATTTCTCAGGGACATTTGGGGAATTTCCAAAATATTGTGGGCTTTTCAGTAATTTCCAAAATTACAAGGGCTTTTCTGGAATTTTTGTAGGACCTTTGGGGAATTTTTGGAGGACTTTTTTGGAAGTGCAAATATGCCAAGGGCTCCTGGGGAAATTCCGGCCAGCACTTTATTTTGTCCTTTTTCAACAAGGAATCCTATGGTTTTCCTAATTTTTACACCTCCTTAGCACTAGTATAAATATAACACTCCATCCAATTTATTTTATTCATACTTTGTACATACTTTTATTCAAGATTCAAGGATTGTAATCAAGATTTCATCAATTTAATCCCATGTTTTGATGTTCTTTATTATTTTTCTTGTTCTTGATTTTATTCTTATTAGTAGCTAATTTCTTAGATTCATGAATTGGTAGTAACAATACTTGATCTCTATGCTATAGATTTAATTCTTTCATTCTTTCTTATTCTTGTTTATAAAAATATTCTTCATTCTAAATTCTTTAGTTTCAGTTATATGTTAAGATATAAATTGGCTTTAGAATTTCTGGGTATCTATTGTTACAGTGACTCGGGCATTGATACATTGACCACTATTTTGATTGATATATCTATTTGATGCCGTGATAGAAATCAAGTGGGTGTAGGTTCATATGTTCTTTAGAATGTAATAACTCTTTAAACAATTACATGGACTTGATTTGCGAAGTGTGATTAGTTAGAGAGAAATAGATTGCAATCCGGCCGCCTCACCGTCCCAATTCTTACTTTTGTGAACGAACCCAAGAAAGAGATTGATCTTTTCATTAGGAGCATAGCATAGAGTGAAAGTATTTGTAAATCCAATTCGTGAATCTATTCGTTAATCTTGCTTTTATTTATTTTCTTAGTTTAATTTAATTTATTGTTTTAGTATTTAAATTAATAAAAAAACCAAAACCCCACTATTTACTTTTCTGTTTTTAAGCATTCTTGTTTTCCAATCTAGTCTCTGTGGATTCGACCCTTGCTTGTGCATACTACTACATCGGTAACTAGTACACTTGCTAGGTTAATTTAATTAGAGGGAGATTTTCTCCATCAGGCTACGTTTGTAGGCCATGGTCGTTCACCGTTATGGCCGTGACGAGTGTTAGGAGCTCGGTTTGAAAGTGCTAGCAAGGAGCTAGGCTTTGTAAAGGACGAGCAGTCTGATGCTCGGTTTGAGAGTGCTACCAAGGGGCTAGGCTTTGTAAAGGTGCTAGCAAGGAGCTAGGCTTTGTAAAAAACGAGCAGTCTGATGCTCGGTTTGAGAGTGCTAGCAAGGAGCTAGGCTTTGTTGCAGGGCGTGTTGATGCAATTATTCTTTGTCATTGTTTGTCAGGCTCAAGTCTTCATGAGGTCTTCCTTGGCTCTGGGTTGTAAATTGAATTCTCTGCTTGCTTGATGCTTGTATTAGCTATTTTGGGGTATAAGTAGCATGGATGTATGCTCAACCCATTTTGATTTCTTTATTCTTCAATCTTGAGGATGTTGAAAACGGGGTTGAGTGGTAGTTCAGGTCGTCGTGATGCTGGATTCTCTTGAAGTTGAGACCACTCTCGGTTGGCGATTGTATTTCGACCATGGTCCCAAACACAGGTTTGGTCGATAGAAGTTGACAAAGTAGATGAAGCTTTTAGCGACATATAGGAGCAGCTGAAATCTGGCCACGGGAAAAGTACTCCTGCTGAGATCGTCTTGTTATTGACGAGAGCTGGTCTTGTGGTTTGATTGAGCTTGATTTTCTTCACAGCAATGGTCAAACTTGGTCCTTCGTTGGGTTGAGCTGCTGGCTTCTGGTGCTTTGTAATTTTCTTATGGTGTGCTCAACTGCTCGTTGTTATGAGCTACTGGCTCCTTTTGCTGTCGGCTTGTACTGGTCCATATGTCTGATGAGTGGCCCCCATGTCCTCAATCGTGAAGTAGCATTAATAATAACTTTGTCCATGGAAGAAGATTGATAGCTTAGTTTGTGATTGCTTAATGCTGTAACTACTCTGCTTTGATTGCTCGTGCATGACTATTGCCTTGTGACTACTTGTATAGCTGGCCCCTCTACCAAACTCTGAGGCTTTAATTGCTCCGCATCCTCGGAGTGCTCAAATTATGCAATCTGCCATATCCTATCTCGTGGTCCGTGCACTTGCTGATCGCTTAGATGCCGGTTAACATAGTAAATCATATTGTTCACCTCTAACTTGGGGTAGAACCAACTTGGGGATACGTTGTATTCGTGGCGGCGTTACTTGACTTTCTCAGGTTGCTAGCACAACATTTCACGGTTCTTATTAACTGCTCGAAGAAAGTCCTCAATGAATGGTTGGAAATTTGCAACAGGTGTCATCAGCCCGGATGGCTCGAAATCGGTCCGCCTTGACCGACGAAGGGTATCCGCTGCTCATGCTTTGGCTGGCCGTTGTTTCGATAAGGACGATTTTTCAAATTGATGAACCAACTTGATGACTCCTTTGGACCAGTGAACAACTCAGCTTGACTTTCTCAGGTAGATAACTTTTATTGTTCTGATGAGCTGTTGATTTTTCATCACAAGCTGTATCACAAGCTGCTTCTTTTAGAGTGTTATCCTTACTCGGTTCTTTAGTTTGGGCTTCGCTTTTCTTGTTGATCGAGGTTCGCCGTTTGGTTATTTACCGAAATTATAGCTCTCAGTTCGCCTGCAGATAATATCTCATGGGTCGGCCAGTCGTGGTCGAGCATGGAGTGGGCACCTCGATGTCATTTGGAATAATTCATACTGGGAGCAACAATAACTTTCCACTATGCATGACATTACTTTGTTTATCAATGCCTAGAGATGAATAATCTGGGAGTGTGATGCACCAGTCAACCATATAATTTCACTTGTTTCATGGAAGATAACGACATTACTGCAAACAATCCAGGACTATGAAAACATGATTTAGAAAGTGTACACCTGATGAGTTACGGTGATAGGTGGCTCTATTTTTAAAGAGCGAATACGGTTGCCTTGCTCGATCGAGGCTAGCGATTGATTCTGGGTTGTATAAGTTTTGAACTAACTCCCGTAAGACTAGTGCATCTCGTTAGACATAGTAAGGCAGGATCACAGCAGGTCTATCGCTGCAAAACTCGCTCAAAGGACCTAACTTGGATTGGAGGCGGTATCGAGGTAACGACTGCTTTAGGGTCTTCCATTGATGGAGAAATCTCGACGTCTGCTCGGACTTTATAATGGTTGACTGAGCCTGGAGTTTATGGTTTAATTCCCGTTTGTAGTGCATCTCTTTGACTTGTCCGTTTGCACATATGTTGCTTGCTCTTCGTGTTTTGGTCGCCGTATCCATCAAGACAATTTTTCAACGTTGGCTTGGTGAGGATCGTAGGAAAGTGATTTCTGAGGTGGCTCATTTGAAGATGGCATACCGATCTTAATTTTAGAGTCCCTCAATGGCCTAAGGTCTGGTGTGTTTGATATTAGATCCCCCATTTTGTTCAAGCGAGGGTGTTTCCTGCGAGACTGCTGAACTCTCATGATACTTGTGCGAATTGATCGTCGATGTCCAGTCTCTTACTCGAGCTCTTAAAGCTGATTTTCCGAGATATTTAGGGGGCTTGCTATTACATGTGTCGGTGCGGTCAACCACTATATTCGCGCATCTGTGATTGTGGTTAGTGGTCTTCTTGTAAACATGAAATAGTTTCTTTGTTTGTTGCCATTGCCCGTTGTGTGATTGCAATTACGGGTTTGCCGGTTCTGATTTTTGACTTGCCCGATGACTTAAATATTTTAGGACGGGCTGTTTGCTCGATGCCTCGTCTTTAGCACGATTTTGCTTGTAGTGATCAATTGGTAATTTGCTACTGCTGTCACGAGCTCGTTTAGACTGTTTCCGCTCGGCATGTTTTGGACGAGCAAAGTATGCCGAGCAAGGCCGTGAGCAACTCGGCCAACTGTCATGTTCGCCCGTTTCTTCCATATTCCGGCTTGAGCATAGGTGCTGGCCCCCTTGGTGAGATCTGGGCTTTCAGTTTGTTAGGGCTGCGAGCTGAGTCGGTTCGTTCGACGAGTTATTGAGTCGGATTGATTTCTCCAACGAGCTGCTCGATCTGCTACACTGCCTATGTTTTGTTGTAGAATAACTCGACCCACAAAATAATTGCAGCAACATATTATGAGAGAAATAATCATCAATTGCATGCTAGTGTCCAGTTGAGTTTATGGTTTCCAAAGTCAGCCAATCTAAGTCAGATATTCATGGCAATAATCATGGCAGCAATATATTTATACTCCGTACAATATAGCCCAATTGGTGATGGAATTTCCATCAATCAAGCACACAACTAAGCTCCATACATACATATAGGGGGTACAATGGTGGGTCACCTAGGCTTTAGAATAAAAGCAGCAGCAGTATGAAAAATTCATGTGCTAGGTAGACTATGTCATGCAATATAAATCAATGGCTGAGGCATAACGTAATTTGAAAGAGAATACCCGATTTCCGTACGCCATAGCCTAAATGGAGGGTGTCCAATATAACAAGATGGTACCAGACAGCATGTGTTGCATAAGGGCAGTTAGTTTTATTGTCGTCGATTTTTCGTGGGCGGGCCTTGTGCAGCTTTGATTCCATGAATTAATGGGGACAGTGGTAAGGCCTACCTAACCGATTTTTCACCGTAAAATCGTCAAATAATTTAGAGGGTCCTTCCAGGTGGTGCACATGAGTTTATCAATTAGGAAAAGAAACCCTAGGATTTAGATGTCTCTCTCAGCCACCACTTTGATGTGTAATTGAAGGCTTCCATTGTGTGTCCAGCGTGCCGATGATGAGAGATTTGAATAGATTTGAGTTTTTCCATTATCGTATTCATCGTCCGTGTTCATCGTGTCTTCGTTCCCGACAATGGAACCAAACTGATGATGCATAAAAGAGCATGGTACCGGGGTACCTATTCAGTCGAGAACGCGGCGATGGATAATCCTGGACGAACGAACGGACGATCTGCAAAACAAAACACCGTTAGGGCGCGAGGGAGTTACCCCCGCGAAAACCCTCCGGCGTGAGAATAAGTATCCGTATATGGAGATAATATAAACTAGGAAGGAGTGCGTATTATAGTATTGAGAGGGTAATTTGTGTGTACCTTTGTGTAAGGGTTAGGACCCTTATTTATAGATTTTGGGGTGGAGTGTCCACCAAGAATAGGAGATCCATCGTTGATTTGTATTAGGAGACTGGGTCCTTGTATAATTTAGGATCCTTTGCCCGGTAGGAGTCCCTTTGTACACAAATCGTAGTAGGAGTTTATTCCTTAATTTTAGGAGATAGAATATTCCGTTCAGTTCACTATGTAAGACTCTTGGAGAGGCTACTTGCAAATGTCTAATGGCATCACTCTTGACAAGATTTAGTCATATTGGAAGACTAATGAGAAAGAGTACATGATTAGGATTCCATATGCTTTGGCAATTGGATCTATCATGTAAGCCATATTGATGTACTAAGACTGGCTATCTCATATACTTGGAATATGATGAGATAATTATAATCGGACTCTAGTGAAAGTTACTAGATAAGAATCATCCTTAAGTACTTGTGAAGAACTAAAGGATGCATTCTTGATCTTTGATGGAATGAAAGATGATCTTGTAACAGTTATATAGATGCATTCTTACAAACCAACAAAGATAAATATTGCAGTATAAATACATGTTTATGTTTAATAATGGTATTAGAAAAGTTCTAAATGTACCATTACTATTCTACAAAATGTTGAGTATCTAGTGGCATGGGATGCAACAAGAAAATTGTTTGGATTAAGATTCTAATTAGTAAACTAGAAATCGTTTCTAATGTCACTAATTTAATGGACCTTCATTGTGCCAATAATTGTTATTGCACAATCCAAGGGACTAATGTCTTATCTAAACATATACTCGGACGTTTCTATCTTATTCGAGAAATTGTCAAAGATGAGAGATGTCTTAATATGAAAAGTACCATATGATGATAACAAGGATAATCATCTTAACATAAGCTCACTTGCAATAATGATGGAGATCATAACTAGCTCAATGGGTATTATTGGATACATGTTGATTGTGCCTAGTGCAAGTGGGAGATTGTTGGATATTATGCCCTAGGCCCTTGAGAAAGGCCTATGCGTTATATCATAGCTTCGTTGTTATAGAGATAACAAACCCGATTATTATATCTTTTCCATGTTTATTATAATAATAATTATCCCTAGCACTTAAGAAGGGCTAGCATGATTTTAATGGATAATCATATGATGATTATGCTGCATTGGATGCGGATTAAACTTGTGGGTACTTGTTGGAGAACAATGTACTGGATAGACCCGTTATGATATTTATGTCATGGTCAAATGTCATAATTAAATCTCATAATAGTCATACCATTTGAATACTTAGACCTGAGATTATCATGGTCTTCCAAGATGAGAGATTTCTTAATATGAAAAGTACCATATGATGATAACAAGGATAATCATCTTAACATAAGCTCACTTGCAATAATGATGGAGATCATAACTAGCTCAATGGGTATTGGATACACGTTGATTGTGCCTAGTGCAAGTGGGAGATTGTTAGATATTATGCCCTAAGCCCTTGAGAAAGGCCTATGCGTTATATCATAGCTTCGTTGTTATAGAGATAACAAACCCGATTATTATATCTTTTCCATGTTTATTATAATAATCATTGTCCCTAGCACTTAAGAAGGGCTAGCATGATTTTAATGGATAATCATATGATAATTATGCTGCATTGGATGCGGATTAAACTTGTGGGTACTTGTTGGAGAACAATGTCTGGATAGACCCGTTATGATATTTATGTCATGGTCAAATGTCATAATTAAATCTCATAATAGTCATACCATTTGAATACTTAGACCTGAGATTATCATGGTCTTCCACATGATGAACATTATGTTTGACGTACTCAAACGCTACCCTTAACCGGGTGGTTATAAAGGCTACGATTGACATAATCGGATTCTTGTAGGGAAGAATGATAAGTCAAGATGAGATTTGTCCCTCTTTCAAGAGAGATGTCTGTTTGGCCTCTCGATGAGTGAGATTGATGATAGTGTACGGTCGTAGCCAAATGAATTGAATTGTTCAATGTCATTTGCTCATATCAATCTACTCAGGATCGAGAAAGCATTGGACAACATAAGTTGACGTGGACCATGACTTATGTCCAATATGACATCGCGTGACAAATGGATTGTGATATGTTCTATAAGGTAACTTTGGACTTTCAAAGTTATACTAATTGGGTAGTCATAATGGCTTGCTAGAGTCCGCTTATGACTTATGGGTTCTGACTCATTCGAACTCGTTGCCAACTTAGTATAATCCTATTGGGTCACACACAATAGAACGGATTGTTAAAAGGATAAAATCGGGGATTTCTAGACAAGCCATCGTACGACTTGGTGAATCCCGTACAACTCTGTAGTAGCCGCACGACTGCTTTGCCGGCACTGGTCAGTTTGTTCTGATTTCTTGTACGACAAGGAATCTGGATTCCAAACGAAATTAGGTTAGACCTTCATATAAGATATGCAGCCGGGTTTAACAGCCTCTAATGTTTATTTTGGAAATCACTAACAATTGTTTTAGAAACAATAAATTATAGAGAGATAGAATTATTTATTTTGTGATCCATAATCATCAAAATACAATAATCAATGAAGCAAAATAATTCATACGAATAAATCGTTTCTTCACCAAGCCTTGGGTCTAGCAATCCAGATCAAGAAGGTGTTCTTGATATCCGTTCGACGTGTGGATACCGATAGAGGGTGTTTGCGTTAGCACCTCAAAGTCTGTGTTCATGGATTCGATCTTCAAGGGTATGTTTTCTTTCATCTTGTATTTAATTTAATCAACATGCACGGATCCGGGCTTATGGGTGTTTGATTTCATATGTTTATTCCGCTGCGCATAATGCATCAAAACCCAACAATTTTTCCAACATACCCCACTTTCTCTCTCCTTCCCACTCACACCACCTATTTTTCTAACATTTTTTTCTTAATTTTCATTTTTAAAACTCGTGAAAAGTTTGTTTTAATATACTCCCTCCGTCCCAGCTCACTTGATACTTATTTCTATTTTGGTCTGTCCCAGCTCACTTGACACTTTCCAAAATAGCTTACATTTTATAATTTTATATTCACTATACCCAACCACTCATTCACTCTCTTCATTTTCTACCATTCAATTTATTCAACAAACACTACTATTTACCCCACTCATGCCATCTCTTCATTTTTTACAACACAATTTTCTTATTTTATTATTTTTTTTAGTTATTTTGCTCACATCTTGAATGTCAAGTGAGGTGGGACAGAGGGAGTAAATATTTATACAATGTCCTAGTGATGTCCTAGTCGAGGGAGTAAATATTTATATAATGTCCTAGTGATGTCCTAGTCGTATATGACAGTTGTGATGTACTCCCTCCGTCTCGTACTTATTGTTACTTATTTTCATTTTGGTTGTTTCATACTTATTGCTATTTATTTAAAATGTTCATTTTTCTCTCTCATATCCACTTACAGCAATTATCCACAAATTTAAAATGTTCATTTTTCTCTCTCATATCCACTCACAGCAATTATCCACAAAGGTGGTGTTTGGTGCATTAAGCATCAAGTGTTTGATGCTTGATATAATGTAAGAGTAATTTGAAGGTAAGATGTATGATTTTATTATTTTATTCAACATAAATATGTTCAACGTCCTCTTAATCATCGAGAATCAAAATCCTTGCTTGACGAGTAAGAGCCTCACTCAACATCCAGCATCTAGTGCCCAAAGTGATCAAATGCATCATATCTCCAAATTACATTTATATTATATTCAGTGGCGGATCTAGGATTTTCAACTACCGGGTGCACAATTTACACTAAATAACTCCATACCAAAAATTTTTAAAACGTAATTATATTCAAGTACATAATTAAGTATATAAGTTCAAAACAATTGTCTCATAAAATAAAACAAGTACACAATTTACACTAAATAACTTGTTAACTTTTCCTTTTACTAAGTTCATATCCCTTCTAGTTAAATTACCACTCTAATTAATTTTTTTTGGGGGTGTACTTAGTAAAAAAAAAAAAAATTAGTTAAAATATTTGGGTTGACCGGGTGCACGTGTACCCCCTATTTACACATAAGATCCGCCCATGATTATATTAAGCATCAAGCACTTGATGCTTGATACGCCAAACACACCAACTTATTTTCTCTCTCTTACTCACTCACAATACTTACTTTTTTAACATATTTTCTTAATCTTCGTGAATTCTCATTTGGTAGCAATAAGTATTGGATCAGAGGGAGTAAATTTTTGTAGAGCTACAGCCTAAAAGTGTGACTTCCGCCAAAGCAGCAAACTGTACTTGAATACTCCCTCCGTTTTTTTAGTTTGTTCACACTTTGAGTAATGCACGAGTTTTAAGAAAAAATATTTTATATTTGTAGTTGAATGGGTGTTGTGATTATGAAAAGCATGATGTGAAATGTGAGTGGGGTTGGAATTGTGAGTGGGATAATTATCGTGGGTATGACAAGTGGGTCTCATTGAATAAAGAATAATATAAACCTTTCTCTTTGGGAGTGTGAACAATCAAATGGGACACTCAAAATGGTAAAAAGTGAAAAGACTAAAAAGACGGAGGGAGTATAATAAAATAGGGGTACCCTACGGTACATGATTTCATGCACAATAGACGATCAGCCTCGGAAATCGTATTCACAACCCCAGTTCGTTGCAAGCTGAACAGAGAGGGAGGTAGAGAGATAATGGGGACGAGAGAAAAGGATAGGGATCTCGAACGATTGATACCACTCGGAGGAGGATTAGGAATCAAAACTGATATCAATGGAGGAGATCACTCCAAATCGTCGTCTCCTTCCGCTACTCCGCCGGCTTCTTCTTCTTCTTCGTCTCATCACTCCGGCAGAGAGGTATTCTCCTAATTTAATCCATGTATTTGTTGACGTGATTGTGTTTATTTTTTTATGTTTAAGTTTATGAATTGTTTCTGCGTCAATAGATATGTATCATGTATGTGCATTTGTCTAATCGTATAACTTCCACTGTTTGATAGTTGTTTTTGGAACTAATTGTACCAAATTACGATGGAATTTTCCGTTTCCATGTGTTATTGTTGTTTTAAGGAATATGCATATTGTAATGCCCCCGAAATGGTAAGAATTGAACACTTCATTGCCAGGCTTAAATTGTGCTTACACCAATGGCAGAGTCAGGATTATCCTAAAGAGGTCAATATTATTTTGAATATGGAATATTATGATGCAATACTTTTTTTTTTTTTTTAATTTGGTGGGGGTGGGGGGAATTTATTATATAGTGTTATTTTTCCTTAATACGAAGAGGGGAAAATTATAGTAAATCTTAAGCTAAAAAATAATTTCTTCAAGTTTATTAGTATAACAAATGGGGACAAGTGCCCTTCTTAGGATAAAATGGCCCCACAGTGGCTGAACTACGGGAAAAAACCCGAATTAGGTCAAACTTGGGTGGTCTAAGTTATAATTAGTAACGCAAAAAAAACAAAATCAATGGCGAGCAATGTCATCATTTATTCTTCCCTAACAAAATTTACTTGGTTATGTATTATGTGTTATTAAATGTTCCACTGTGGTCAAACACATTGAACTACTTAATAAGAAACTTTCAACCTGATATCCTGTGGCTGAGGAAGGAATGCCACATGGTGTCACAGTTATGTCGATTAAATGAAATGTATTGAAGAAGGCATCCTGGCATGGCAATAAACAAGCATATCCCCTAAAATGACTTGGTGATCAATGTTATGGCAAATTAAAAGGTCCCGTAAACTACATTATCCACTAACATTGTGAGGGCATATTATGCCGATGGTTTAGACTGAAAAAGAGTTTTTCACAAGAGATCAATACACTTGGGAGTTGGAACCCTATGCTTCTCATAAGATCCCTAGTCTACAATCATAATCTGTCTAATATTCATGTGCTTCTTAGAAGATCCACCCACCACTGCAGCAATCATTGCTTGGTAATGGAAATACTCCCTCCGTCCCAAAATGATCTTCATATTTTTTTTTTTGTTATTGCGAAGGAACTTTGAGCAATAATTTTAAGTTGATTTCATTGTCCTAATGAAAATCTAAAACTTGTTAGTGATAGTATTGTTGATGGTGTATCAATAACAAGTTTTAGATTTTCATTAAGACAATTAAATCAACCTAAAATTATTGCTCAAAATTCATTCGCAATAACAGCGAAAAAAATATGAATTATTTTGGGACGGAGGGAGTATGGTATATAACCCCATCAATGGTTGTGCATTGATTCTATTCTAGTAAATCTCTTTGTAATAGCTATCAAACTAAGTGAAGATGATGCCTCAGTGCACGAGGTTTTCATATTGGTGGATTCCGAGAAGGGTCTAACAATTTATCTTTCCTATTTGGAAAAAAAAAAACTACCTCATACTAGTAATTTATTTTGCTCCCAAATGTTCTTTCTAAGTTTATCTTCGTGAAAGTAACGCCACTTTGGTTGTTATGATGTTTTATTTGACGACAAGATCAACATCCACTTAGATTTAACTAAGAAATAATGGAGAGGAGCTGTGCAATGGATGAGCTTTTGTTACATTTACCAGCTAAAAAGGCCAAACATATGGAACCAATTTTCTGCTCTCCTGAAAGACATATACTGACAGATTAGAATTCTTGCATATGAACAAGCAAACTGATGATGGTATTTGTAGAGTTTCTTAGACTCCTGATATCTTATCATAGTAACAAACTAAATATGATTATTGACAAACATTAGAGATTCTGTTCTTTAGTACTCACTCTGTCTCAGAGTATATGTCCACCTTTCCTTTTTAGTCTATCCTAGAGTATATGTCCACTTCCTAAAATGGCAAAGAATATTTATTATTCCTCTCACTCATTCACTCTCCTACTTTACTTTTATACTCACAACACCAATCAACTTACTATTCCCTACCCCACATTCTCTCTCCTATGTTACTTTTCATACTCACAACACTTACATCACTTCAACCATTTCTTAATCTCCGTGCAAATGGGAGGGTGGACATGTACTCTGGGGCGGAGGGAGTAATAAGTTGCAAACCATTGGAAGGTAAAAAGCTTTCTTCTTTTTTCTTGTGCAGGCCTTTTACAAAGTATTTCGAAGCTGGGCTTCAAAAAAGTTTATGACAGGATGGTTTGTTCTCCCATGCTCAATATACCTTACATTTCTTCCTATTTACTAATTAATAATGTTATGTTGATACTGATAAAATCCTTTCAATTGAAATACCAGATTTCTGATGGTAGTTTTAAAGTTACTCCTATATCTTTTCTTACTTGTCGTTTGGCTCCTTATCAAGCACTTATTTATGCTATCTGGAGCATACAACTATGAGAAAGACATTTGTGGTGTATCAGAGATCAGGGCATTGCAGAAATTGACAAAATAGAAGTTTGTTTATGTATTTCCCGCAATGAACCATTAATTCAACTCTCTTTTGACAGTTATTGTGCTGGAAGCATTCTAGACCAAATTTGGGATGTTACCATCCTCAATCATGGATTTTATTTGGACTTCAAATGTTACTCTGGAGATGTTACCAGAACTGGAAATTTCTTCATATTGGCATATGTTTACTCCGTTAATAGCCTAGGCAGCCAAATTAAAAGCAGAGCTTCATAAAATACAAATGTTTTGCTCGAGTTGTGACTTCATACTGATTTAAATTCATTAAAATGCAAATGTAAAATATTTTTATGACCGTTGGAATTTCTTTGTAGTCACGGAGATTTGATTGTTTTGCAGTGTGATTTTACTTCCAATAGCAATTACATTTTACACAACTTGGTGGTTCATACATTTCGTTGATGGTTTCTTTTCTCCAATATATACTCATCTGGGGATCAATACATTTGGTTAGTATGTTCTCTTTTTTCAATATATATCACTTCATGCAGCAAATTTTATGTCATACAGTTTGGCACTTGATTTCCAGGCAACTGCAAATTAGAAACATGTCAAGTTTGGAATACATTTGTCCAAACCATACTTAGGTGCCGATATAGTTGTGCGAACTTTACACCTTTCTACATCTGCATAAGGAATTGACCTCCTGTACTGCGTTGTGCAAACATAAATAGAGGAAATATAACTCATTTATATCCAAGTCAAAGAAAATATGATACCATATGCATGTTTTAGCATGATGATATTGGTGGCATCATCATTGACAATTTTGGGATTTTCTTCAACATCCCAAGTACTCATAACTGTGTGTGCGCATATGGGCATATATGGGTCATTCTTTCAAGAGAGTGTTCTCTTAGTATCTCTCTTGATAGTGTCAAGAGGGGATTTTTTTGCCGTTTATTGGATAAAAAGATATACTCCCTCTGTCCCAGAAAGATAGCCTCATTTTGATTTTTTATGGTCAACAAAAATAAAGTTTGACCAACTATTGCTGACAATCTAATCATTCTAGTGAAATTCTAACATTTGTAATTTATAAATCATTAAGTGATTTATCAATAACAATTTTTAGAATTTTATTATGATCATTAAATTGACACTAATGTTTGGTCAAAGTTTATTTTTGTTGACCATAAAAAGTCAAAATGAGACCGTCTTTCTGGGACAGAGGGAGTAGATTTGCAACAGTGAGAGACTGCTAAAAAAATCTTTCTAGGATCTCAAGTTCCAATAGTTACTGAGGGACACACTTAAAAAAAATACTTGGAGGATACTACCTTCACAGTGTTGTCCTAGAGATACATTTATAATTTACCAAATGTCAATTCTGAGGTGAATCAAATCAGAAGAGCAAATAGTAATGGTTATATTATATCAGCTATATTCTGTAGCAAACCCCTAGCAATTGGAGTAGGGCTGACTGCTGAGTTGAGCTGTGCGATTTCCTGTCACTTGAGGCCTAGTGATGATAGCATCAGGAGTATAGGCGTGTCAAAACAGATTCTGTATTTGGGGCACAGCTAAAGCCTTCAATAAGTTCATGTAATCAAATAGCAACTTCTAAGGCGAATAGAGTTATTTAAGGAAATTTTTATATAACCATGTTACCGCCCCCTTTCATAGTTAAGCATATGTAGGAAATATTAACATGCTTGCTTTTAGTATTACAACCCTGGCAAAGCATGATACTTAGGCAGGAAATGGAAGAGAGTTTGACTATTAGAACTCACTAGATTTTAATGGAAGGCAATGATCAAGTACATGAACTCACTGTAGAAATGACACAACTTTTGTCAGATTATGTTTGGCAAGTTCAAGTATCAAGTAATACTATCAAGGCTCCAATTGCTTCTGTAGGATACCTATATCCGCACGTCAGTTCGTGGTTCCCACGTCCTAATATTTAATATGTTATGTATAGCTTAGACGCGTGTTTTAAGTGCCGCCGCTCCACGTGGCACGAATGACTCCCTCACACCTGCACTAATCATCCTATACTGCGGGAGTGATAACTATATTCTCAGTAGTCCTTCTACCTAAACAGAACTGCAGATCTTCTCCCGCAGTCATAGCATTGCGGGAGTAAAGAAGGTTATGTTGCGTGCGGTATCATGATTGGAACAAGATCATGAGCATCCTTTTATTTCCGCATATTGGGAACCATCTAGGAGTTTTGTTTTGGTTTGGAGGCTAGGATAGCGGATTAGCCACGTGGCCCTATTGGGGGACTACACGTGGCCTAATTAGGGTTTAAAGGAGAATTGCGGGATTGGTCCCCACGAGGGACACGCGGCAGCATTCCACACAGTGAACATAGTAAGCCAATGGGAGTTTGCCAACGTGCGGTACGGACTCACGTGAGCTATCACGTGCGGTATCCGTACAAGGACTGACTCCTATATAAAGCTGGCTCAGTTGTCGATGTCAGCTACAGTGACTCTATGTATACTTTTGCTCCCGCAATACTTGTTCTCTCCTACCTTAGTTAGTCTCTATCTTCACTCATCCATTCCATTATTCTTGGTGGTTTTTTGTGTAACGCCAATCCTACCCGCATTATAATTTCCGCAGATACACTTTGTATTTCCGCAGTTGTACTTATCAACAGCTTCACATAAAAAACACTATTGGGAAATGATTTGGGGAGTTATATTCAAGTAAAATTACTTTACTAATGTCTGGTCAATGGACAGAAATTATTATCCCGGAAAATATCTTGTGCAAGTCATTTATCTCGAGACAGATGAATAGGAATGAGTTACAAGAGGTAACCAAAGACAATTTGGAAAAGAGAAAATGAATGGGTGATTTCAGTCAACTTTGTAAAATTCTATAGTTGTCCAATTTTTCTTGGTACCACAGAACACTGAAAAAGTCATAAAAACAAATTCCAGAAATCACTTTACATGAATCGGACGAGCCTTCTAGAAAGAAAATCACCTCTTAACATTGGATATACTCTCAACCAGTCATGACTTATTTCAAGATTGAGAAAACTTATTACGGAGTTTTTTTTTTTTTTTTGAGTCAAGAGAAGTCATCATCCTGCATCTGTTAGGAAGAGTTCTCTGTTGTGGAATAGCCCTACAAACACCCAAGCAAATCGCAAGAAACACAGTACCACAAACAAGCACAAGAAATATAAATCAAAGCAAAAGACACAAGAAATTGTTTACCCAGTTCGTCAATATGTTTGACTACGTCTGGGGGCACTACCAAGCCAGGATCTTGCACTATAATATGTTAAATCTGAGTTACAATTAGTATGGGGGCGGAACATTGCTTATATAGCAAACCTAGAATAAGACCTAAACCTAAACACAAGAGAAATCCCGAAAAAACTGCAATTTCCCGAACTCAGTCCGCGGCACCGAGCGCCCGCCTGGTAAGGACCAGGCGCCCGCTTACCTCTCGCCCAAAACCAGTTCCTTCTGATAAGACCAGGCGCCCGCTCGCCCCAGATGCAGATTTTCTTCTCTTTGCTTCCTTTACGATCTCTACTCCAACAATCTCCCACCTAGAGATCAACCGCATATAAGCCCCGTATCCGTTCATCAACTCATCATTAGTGCCATATTGCTCACCTCGATCATGGTAGTGCCGTCCTCCTCTCCTATTCTCCAAGCCCCGTTGAAGCTATGCATAGCTTCAACTTATCAAGGTTTACAACCTTTGTCAACATGTCAGCCGGGTTCTCCGATCCTTGAATCTTCTCCAGCCTTAAGATCTTCCTCTCCAAAAGATGTCTGATGTAGTGAAACCTCAGCTCGATGTGCTTCGTTCTGGAATGAAACCCTGGATTCCTTGCTAGATGAATTGCACTCTGACTGTCACTGTAGAGAGCATTACCACTTGGCGTCTTCCCAAGTTCACCCAAGAAATTCTGCAACCATACCATCTCTTTGCTTGCCTCTGTCACTGCCACATATTCTGCTTCCGCAGTAGACTGAGCCACGATCTTCTGCAATTTAGAAGCACAGGAGATTGCCGTACCACCCAATGTAAACACATAACCCGTAGTACTTCTCCTCTTGTCAAGATCACTTGATGCCAAATCCGCATCGACATAACCCGCTAACACGACATCCTTGCTTGAGAAACATAACGAATGATCCATTTAACCGCTTCCCAATGTTGCTTTCCTGGATTGCCCATGAACCGGTTGACTACTCCCACCGCATGTGCAATGTCCGGCCTTATACACACCATAGCATACATTAGATTCCCCACTGCCGAAGCATATGGAGTCTTACCCATCTTGTCACGCTCCTCCTTGCCCTTAGGTGAATCTTTTTCGGATAGCTTAAAGTGCATACCCAACGGTGTACCTGTTGGCTTTGCCTCTTCCATGCAAAATCTTGCCAAGACCTTCTCGACGTACTCTGCTTGTGAAAGAACCAACTTACCCGACTCCCTATCCCGGTCAATTCGCATGCCCAAGATTTTTCTGGCCTCCCCCAAATCCTTCATCTCGAACCGTTCTGACAACTGTGCCTTCAATCTGTTTACCTCTCTACTACTAGAGCCCGCTATTATCATGTCATCCACATATAATAGAAAGATTATGTACCTGTTGTCAGTGTTCTTGAAGTAGCAACAATGATCCGCCTCACATCTGATAAAATCAATGTCATGCATGAATCCATCAAACTTTCTGTACCACTGTCTAGGAGCTTGTTTAAGGCCATACAAGCTCTTAGTCAATCTGCAAACCAGTTCCTCGTTACCCTTAGACAAGTATCCCTCTGGTTGTACCATGTAAATTTCTTCCTCCAAATCACCATGAAGAAAGGCCGTCTTTACATCCATTTGTTCCAACAACAAATTATCTGCCACTACTATCCCCAGAACCATTCTGATAGTGGTCATCTTCACAACAGGAGTGAAAACCTCGGTGTAGTCAATACCGTATTTTTGCTGAAACCCTTTCACAACCAGTCTTGCCTTGTAACGCTTACTGCCGTTTGCCTCCTCCTTGATCCTGTAAACCCACTTGTTATGCAATGCCTTCTTCCCCTTAGGCAGTTTAATCAACTCCCAAGTTTTATTGGCCTTCAATGAGTCCATCTCATCATCCATCGCAGCTTTCCACTTATCACTAAGTGCACAACGAACAGCCTCCGCGTAACACTCCGGTTCACCACTATCTGTTAACAACAAATAGTAATTCGAAGGAGAATATCTATCAGGAGATCCACGCAATCTGTTGGATCTGCGCAGCGAAATATCCGGTCCTGGAGTATGTGGTTCATCTTCAGTGACCCCCTGATTATGGTCATCATGAACCGTCCTGCTCCCACCCGAGTCTGGAATATCTACCACAACAATCTCTGGTTCCGAACTAATCCCATCAGATGCCCCCTTTCTGTCCTTGTACAAAACCTATTCATTGAATATGACATCCCGACTACGAATAACCTTATGATTTTGGTCATCCCAAAACTTATATCCGAAGTCATCCCCGCCATAACCAATAAACGTACACTTTACAGACTTAGCATCTAATTTAGTTCTATCAGCAGAATCAATATGAACATATGAAACGCAACCAAATATGCGAAGAAAGGACAAATTTACCTGCTTGCCACTCCATGCTTCCTCTGGAATTTCATTCCCCAATGGTACCGATGGTCCCCTATTGATCAAGAAACCGCTGTGTCAACTGCATATGCCCAGAACGTCTTCGGAAGTCCACACTTCAACCTCATACTTCTAGCCCGCTCGTTCAATGTCCTGTTCATCCTCTCTGCTACCCCGTTGTGTTGAGGTGTGCCCTTTGGTGTCTTCACCATACGAATGCCATTCGCTGCACAATATTCCTTGAACTCCCCGAGCTCATACTCCCCACCATTATCAGACCTCAAGTTTTGAAGTTTGAGACCCGTCTGATTCTCCACCAAGGCCTTCTATTTCTTAAACACCTCGAATACCTCATCTTTGTGTTTCAAGAAATAAACCCAGACCTTCCTTGTCGAATCATCAATAAACGACATGTAGTATGACGCACCACCTAGAGAAGTTACCAGGGCCGGCCCCCACAAATCCGTGTGGACCAATTCCAACTTTGCTTCCCTCAAAGCCCTACCTGTCCTCGAGAAGTTGCTTCTCGCCTGTTTGCCACACAATCTTCACAGATCCCCACGTTGACTGTCTTCAAACCCGGTAGTAATCTCTTTGCGCAAAGTACTTTCATCCCCTTCTCACTCATGTGACCCAGTCGACAGTGCCACAAATCCGTATCACCCTTGGCCGATGCCACCGCAATACTATCCTTGGTGTTATTCGCCAAATACAATGTCCCCTCTTTATTACCCCGAGCGATCTCTGAATCCTCCTTGGTAATAACCCAGTTCCTGCATCCAGAAGTTACCTTGTAACCTTCTTCATCCAACTGCCCAACTGATAACAGGTTCTTTTTCAAACCCGGAATGTGTCTGACCCCGTGTAGATGTAAGACCTTCCCGTCCGATGCTCTTATTCTGACATCCCCCTCCCCTTGATTTCCAAAGGCTCGCCATCCGCCAGATAGACCTTACCGAAATCACCGGAAGTATAATTTTCCAACTCCTTTGCATGCCCGCATGAGTGGAATGATGCCCCCGAATCCAGCACCCATGATTCTAGCGCACTACTAACACTTAGAACCAGTACATCTTCACCCTCAGTTACCACATTCGCCGATTTATCCCCTCGCATGGGACAATCCTTCTTGTAGTGTCCTAACTCTTTACAATGATAGCACTGTACCGATCCCTTGGCAACCCTTGGTACATTCTTGTTCTCCCTAGGCCTGTACTCACCACCTCCTACGTTTTCCTTTGATTCAGTTCTCCCCTTGTTGCTAGTACCCGGCTTTCCCCTGCTAGTTGTAGCTAAAGTCGATCCCGAAGTAGATGGTGTCCCCAACTTCTTCATAGGATTTTCCTCGCCTAAAAGAAAGTCCTTAACATCATCATACTTCAATTTATTCTTACCTGCTGAAGCATTTAACGCCGTCACCGTTCCGCTCCAACTTCCTGGTAAGGATGCTAGCAATTGACAAGCATGAACCTCATCCCCAAACGTAATATCCAGATCCGCCAATGAGTCTATAACATCCATAAACTCATTGATGTGCTTGGCTAAGGATCCTCCCTCTTGCATCTTGAGATTACCCATCTTGCGTATCAAATCAACCTTATTTGCAGCAGATGGAGTTTCAAATCTCTCAGTAAGATAATCCAATAGCTCCTTGGTGGTTTTCGCCTTCTTGGTAGTCTCCGCGATCCACTTTGACAAAGTAGATCGAACCACCCCTAGGGCTTTCCGATCCATAAGATCTCAATCTTTCTGCTTTTCGCTTTCCGGCTTGACTCCTGTTAAGGGCTTATAGAGATCTTTGTTGTACAAGAGATCCTCTATTTCCATCTTCCAAAACCCATAGTCAGACCCATCGAATTTCTCCACCGCTTGTTTATCCTTGCCCATTCTTGATTGCTTAATAAACCCGGATCGTTAAACCGGAGCTCTAGAGACCAGTTGTTGTGGAATAGCCCTCCAAACACCCAAGCAAAGCGCAAGAAACACAGCACCACAAACAAGCACAATAAATATAAAGCAAAGCAAAAGACACAAGAAATTGTTTACCCAGTTCGTCAATATGTTTGACTACGTCTGGGGGCACTACCAAGCCAGGATCTTGCACTATAATATGTTAAATCTGAGTTACAATGAGTATGGGGGCGGAACATTGCTTATATAGCAAACCTATAATAAGACCTAAACCTAAACACAAGAGAAATCCCGAAAAAAACTGCAATTTCCCGAACTCAGTCTGCGGCACCGAGCGCCCGCCTGGTAAGGACCAGGCGCCCGCTTACCTCTCTCCCAAAACCAGTTCCTTCTGATAAGACCAGGCGCCCGCTCGCCCCAGATGCAGATTTTCTTCTCTTTGCTTCCTTTACGATCTCTACTCCAACATTCTCGTCAGGTGCTTTTTGTTGATTGCTATTCAATAACTGCCACTTCTTGTCGAAATGGAATAATTCTGTTACTTTTTATCAGGTCTTGGATTTGTTACCTCTATTACATTCATCTTCCTAGTCGGCATATTCATGTCCTCATGGCTGGGAACCTCTCTACTTAGTTTGGGAGAATGGCTTATCAAGAAACTGCCTCTCATGAGCTATATTTACACTGCTTCAAAGCAAATCAGCGCTGCAATTTCACCTGGTAAGTTATTCAATTTATTATTTAAAGTCCAATTTTAGCATATTATCAAATCGCTGAGACATTCAAAGTTTGTAATAAATCACTTGTCCAGATCAAAGCTCACACGCATTCAAAGAAGTTGCCATCATAAGACATCCACGTGTAGGAGAATATGCATTTGGGTTCATCACGTCAACTATTATTCTCCGCAAGAATTCAGGTGCAGAGGAGCTCTGTTGTGTCTACGTGCCAACCAACCACCTTTATCTTGGAGATATTTTCCTTGTTAATTCAAAGGATATAATGCGGCCTAATCTTTCCGTTCGAGAAGGAATAGGTATGAACTTAGAACCAAAGCTAAATACAAATAACGTATTATTTTTCCTGGAATATCTTGAAAATGTATCACTATCATTTTATTTATCTATTTTAACAATGTGGCAGAGATTGTAATCTCGGGAGGAATGTCAATACCAAAAATATTGACCATAGTAGATATGCAACCCATCCTTTCACCAAGAGTAGGGAAGTTTGCCATTCCACAAGTATGATGTATGGTTGATCCTCTAAGCTTTTACGCTCAATTACAGAGTTTCAATGTAGTACAAGTGCAAGCTCTGGCGCTCAGTGAACACGAGACGAGAAAAGGATCAATTTCTTTTTCTCTGCTTTTTTTGCTTGGTGAATATTGTAATTATACCGTATTTGACAATTTTTTTACAGCATTGCCTTATTTACAAACTAAAGGCAAAAGGAGAAGAAGAAATTTGCCTGCGCTGCAGGATGGAGAAATAAGTAGAATTTGTCATATATTTTCACCTCCATTACAAAGCCCCACCATGTAAGATGTTATAGTATTTATGGCCAAAGAAAGTTCCGTTTCTCTCTCTCTCTCTCTCTCTCTCTCTTTTTGGTGCCTTTTTATTCTGCTAGTGGATCAAATGGGTCTGACCATTCTCTGGACCCCACACATAGCAGAAGCTTTGTAGCATCAGGTTGTTGTTTTTTTCTTTCTACTTCTTCGAGCCTGAACGTTGATTTTTTTTTTTTTTTTTTTTTTTTTTTGCATTTCTTTGTCGCTTCCTCGCCTTATTTGAAATTTTGAACCATTCTCAATAGAATGCCAAGATGACGTCATACATGGGGATTGTGCATGCCAACGCCATTTGTTTTGGCAGTGCCATCTTTCTCAAACCATATGTAGCTACAGCAGCTTTTCTATAGGTTTAATAGTTTCATACGGTTTTTTGCTTACAATTATCCTTTTCTTCTCAAGAAAAATTGTTCCCTGGGCTTGTTTGTACCAACCAAATTGTCTTTTTTTTCTTTTGATTTTTTTGTTTCAACAACTACTCCCTTAATCCCAAAATGATGGTTATTACTAAAATACAGTCACCTTGTATACTTGCATGTTAGTTTGATATGCGATATGAAGGATAGTACTTAGATATATTCACTGGCGGGCCTAAATTTTTTTGTAACGGAGCCAAAAATTGCATAACTGGGGGAAAAAATGTTAGCATATTTTTTATTTTACATTAGGGGTTAAAGCTTACTAAATTTCACTAACACCTCTAACCTTTACAAAAAATTGCACTCATAAAAAAAAAAAAAAAAAAAAAAAAAAAAAAACAACAACAACAACCAGGGGCCGCAGCCCCCGAAACTCTCTACCTAGGTCCGACCCTGGATACATTTGCTATTAAAATTACTCAAAAGTCAAATATTCTTAAAATCCATTAAACTAAACAATGGACAACCCCTTTTGGGATGAAAGGGGTGATATATAGTACTCCCTCCGTCCCGATTGAATGTTCTTACTTTGACTTTGCACGAAAATTAAGAAAAGATAAATGTTGTGAGTGTGAAAAGTAAAGTATGGGAGAGAAAGTGAGTAGGTGTTTTTGTTGTGAGAATGACAAGTGGGTCCCATAGTCCATTTTAGGTAATAAAGCAAAGTAAGAACATTAAATTGATACAGACTAAAAAGGAAAATAAGAACTAAAGCGGGACAGAGGGAGTACAACTTTAAGAAATACTCAGCAGGAAGAAGAATTATGATAAATATATTGCCAAAATAACCAGAAATCCGATGTCGTCCAGCGGTTAGGATATCTGGCTTTCACCCAGGAGACCCGGGTTCGATTCCCGGCATCGGAACTTTTTATAAAACCGTTTTTTTTTTTTTTTTTTTTTTTGGCTTTTATTAAAATTTCAAGTCAAGTAATTGGAGCAAAGCTTTAGGAGATAATATAACTAAAATCATCTGCACACGCAGCAAACATATTAAAAGGTCAAATCAGCACCTCAATCAATAGAACTAAATGAAGCAACATCTCAATATGACTTCACAAGAAGCATTCTAGTCCTAATACAGCAAGGGTGTAAATAAGATACTGGTCCTAATCCCTCCACGAAGTAGCTCAGCGATCAGGAGGTGAGAGATGGCAAGAGAGGTTTTGTATTCGAGTGGTGGGAGGAGTAGCTTGGTGACAAGTGATGTAAGTCCTACTGGGAAGTAAGTACCTGGATTTACTTGCCTGTGGATTTGAGAGCCTGAGGGTGGTTCATTGACCCTAGGATTACAGTGGCGCAAGCACCGACATCAAGGTCATAAAAAAAGAAGAAGAAGAAGATACTGGTCCTAATATGAATACAAGTCAAATGAAGCAACATTTCAATAAGCTAAGAAAAGCTGCATTAAATATTTGAGCATGTGGCTACACAAATACAACCGTACCAACTCCAAAAACATGGAAGTCTCCCAATACCCAGTAAGCATCTAAAGACCACTTAGAATTTACGAGTCAACATTATACGAAAAGACAACTTGGTGCTACAAGAAGAGTTTCCACTACACGTGGGGTCCAAGAAAGGGCCGAGCTTACATACGTCAGCACTGTTTGTGCTACTAATTACAAAAACTTGGGCACGGAGACTTCTCCCATCTAAGTTCACCCCCGAAATTCCAGCTTCCCCAAAAATGACACCACCCCCATTATCCGGCCACAATCTCATACATAATGAAAATAATAATAATAATAGCCTCTGCGTTAACTGTTAAGGGTGGAGAGAACCCCACCAGTAGCAGTTGGTATGATAACTTCCCAGCCAGGACCTTTGAGGGGAAGTGTGCTTACTGGACCCTTATGAACCAAATCACACCTGTCCAATACATTCTCTAGGTCTTCCTCGGTTATGTCGGTCTGTACCATCTTGTCCTCTGCATCTTCCTCGTCCCGAAGAAGGGAAAGAATGTCTTCCTCCTGTACAAATATGTGCACACATTTGTAAGGTGACAAATTACAATTCATGAATATTAGATTATTTTTTTTAGAAACATTAATATCATGAACTAAAAGACGTTACTGACATCCATGACTTCTGTGCCGTTGCCTTTGGTTTTCTCTTGCTTAAAGTCACCTTTACCAAGCACCACGTGCTCCAGCTTTAACTTACTGAAAGCTCTTTTCAGAATTCGGCCCTGATAAAAACTCACAAGTTAATTTCATCAAAATAAAAGGCATTCTAATTTCTAGTAACAAACAACATTATAAGGGGGTAAGTGGAAATTGATCCTCTTTTTTTATATATATATAAAAAAAAAGAATAAATAAATGACAAGATACCTCAATAGATTGAGCAGTTGCTAGCCTATAAACATGAACAGGCTTAGTTTGGCCTATTCTATGACACCTATCCATCGCCTGCAAATCCATTTGAGGGTTCTGGGGAACAAACGTAATAGAATAGATTAGTTAGCTTGAGAGGTTTGAAGGATCTTGATTGCAATGAAGAATCAAACCAAAACAAACAGATGGTTCAGAACAGGAAAATGTTGACAAAGGAAAAAAAAAAAAAACTAAAGAAGGGTTACCCAGTCACTGTCGTACAATATGCACGTATCAGCTGAAGTAAGATTAATACCCAAACCACCAGCTCTGGTGCTCAGAATGAATATTCTATAGCTGCTGTTCACATCATTGAACTCCTGGATCTGCCAGATGATTCAAAAGAAAAATCATTGATATTTAAATCACCAACTTATATCAGAAAAGAAAAGAAAAAAAAAAAAAAAACGGACTAGTATGATTTAACTAGATAACTGGCAACAGAAAAGAAAGGGAAAAGAGGTCTAAAGTGTGTACTTACTTGCCGTTTTCTCTCAGCCAAGTTCACACTACCATCAATTCGACAAACTTCAAAACCCTTCTCGCTAAAATAGTAATGCATTATATCCAAAAGCTTGGTAAATTGAGAGAAAATGAGCACCTGTTTTGTTCATAATTGAAGGCAAGTAAGAAGATGGATCAAAATAAGGACAAGTGCATATACAAAAATCAAACTGATCCTGATTTAATACTTTGTGCTTCCGAGCAAGCAGCTTTTCCAGAAGCCGATCCAATAACTGAAATTTGCCACACTGTGAAACTATCTGTTCTACAGGTGGGTAGAGATCTGTCAAGAGAATGCCAAACACAAAAGGGCTTATATTATTAAGCAGCCAAACACATTAAATCAACTTAAACAAGAAAATGCGACATACAAGACCCATCGAAGGCTGACTCCAAGAGATCAGGATGATTGCAGTTCTTCCGGAGCTGCACCATCAAATTATTAAGCTTTCCTTTCATTGAGTGACCTGCATGATTTCACTCTTAGCTTTCCATATTGAATAGTGCCGAGTGTTTGTCTTAAAGATGAAGGACCCTGCCTAGTTTATATATAGGCAGACAACTTAGGTGAAAATCCATTAAATATGGAAGTGAACAAGATAACCAAGGAATGTCTCTCCTCCATATCATATTCATTACAATGTTTTGAATATACAGTTTCTTGATAAAAGCATTTATTCTACTTCAAATAAACAAACACATTACCATATTCAGCTTTGTCCTTTAAATGGGTCTCCAGCGTTCTGTTGATTAGGTGCTCTTGAAAGTTCCTTTGATGCTCTGTCAAGGTAGCATATAGAAGAATTTCTTTTTTTCGAGGTAGCATGTGCTCCACATCTTCTTTCATTCTTCTAAGGAGGAATGGTCGCAATATAGCATGGAGCTTTGTCACCACCTACAATTGCCAACTTTCGGTTTCAAACAAAAATGTAATAATAATATTGGCCAAGGGGTGGAGTAACATGATTCATGCTACCTGCGCTCTTCTCTTCTCTTCTGTTTCCTCTTTCATTGCTGCATTATTGCCCTTCCCAGAGAAGTCAAACCTAAGTGTAAATCAGATAATATACAAAAAGTCAGCCACAGCAAGGATAGCCATTTATACTAACCAACAATTTACAGTCTTTCTGGACCTTATTTGCTACGGAAATGCTCTAACAATCCATTTATGCGAGACCTGTTTTGTTTGAAGTTAACATTGCAGCCTCAATAGACTGAAATGAATTGAAACTATGAAAGCTACTAAGGCATGGGCACGATGAGAAATTGATATTAGCATTCCAACTCAAAAACATCACTACATATTGATGCCCTAAACTTCTAGTCTCTTAACTCATAACAGCTATGCTTTTTACTCAACATTGTTGCTAAGATCGTAACCATGCACTCCCTCCGTCCCAAAGTGAATGTCCAAAAAAATTTCAAATTTGTACTTGATCAAGAGCAAATTTGAAATTTGTTTGGACATTCATTTTGGAACGGGGGTATTACTTTCTTCAGTCCCGGAATTACCTCACTCAGTCTCAGATATAACTACCAATTTCTAAAGCAAAAGGTGTCATATATCACAAAGTAACTTGCATACAGATGTGTATCCTCTCGGCCAACAAGCTATTTTGATGTTTAGTCAAAGGAACTGCTAAGAGTTTATCAAAATGTACTGCAGAAATAACATGCTCACAAAACAATGAAAAAAAATAATAATAAACATACAAATTCACATGAGTTTACCAAGATTCAAATTCCTCATGTGATGAGAATATATCAGGCAAGATGAAGTTCAACAATGCCCAAAGCTCTGCAAGGTTATTCTGCAGAGGTGTCCCGGTCAACAAAAGCTTGTTTTCAACTCGCAACCATTTCAATTCCCTAACTAACTTGCATTTGGAATTTTTCAATCTGTGTCCCTTCATTAAGAATCAAATGAGTTTTGCATTAGATTAGCAGCATAAAACATGCTCATCTAAAAATCAAGTCTTTTAACCATTTGAAGAACAAGTAGCAGACTATAAACTTCTAGCACATTCTACTTAGACAGTTACCTCATCAACAACAAGATATTTCCAGTCATAATGCCTCAAGAATTTTTTTGCATCATTCATTGCAACTTCATACGAAGTGATAACAATCGGGAATTTGGGACCTATTGTTCTAGGCATTTGCTTCCTCCTTATCTCAGCTCTTTCATTCTTATCACCGTGGTAGATTACAGCATTCACTGAGGGCACAAATCTACAAACAGAAAAAGATAAACTGTGGAGTTAAGAAACCAAATTTGTTGGAAAAAATAAATAAACAAGGGATTACACATTGCACACCAAATATAAAGATCCACAATAACCTGGATATCTCATTCAACCAGTTCGAGAGAGTAGAAAGTGGAGCAATCACCAAATATGGCCCATCCAAACCCTTTCCTTTAAGATGCGCAAGAAATCCAATTGTTTGAATGGTCTTTCCAAGCCCCATTTGATCTGCCAGGATGCCGTTCAGCCCATTTTGCCATAAGGAGATTAGCCATTTAACACCTTTAATCTGGTAAGGCTTCAACTTTCCACCAGTCAACAAGGGTACAAGTTCAGACTGCTCTTTATCAGCTCTCTCTTCCTTTGTGAGACTCATATCTTCAGAATCAATGCCTTCTTGAGATCTTGTAAGCATTGCAGCAACAGCTTTCTTGGCCTTCCTCTGTAAATGGGTTGCATTTTGACATAAATATATTACCAATGAGTATTCTAGTTCACTAGGGAAAAGAATTGCCAATGATGTCCAAATCAAGTCCTCTAAAAAGAATAGACTACCTCTAAAAGAACAATCTAGTTCACTAGGGAAAAGAACAATCTAGTCAGTAATACATGCAAAATCGGGACAATGAAAAAAAAAAAAAAAAAAAAAGGGGGAGGGGGGGGGGCAAGCAACCACCAGTAAATTACTAAATCGGATGCGCATAAACATCAACGAAACCACCACCAGCCTCCGGGGAGACCCCCCCCCCCCCCCAAAAAAAAAATGACAAAAGGGGAGAAATGAATAGATAATGGATTTCCAAGTTTTACAGAAAGGAGCAAAGCAGAGATGGCAAAAGCACTTGTTTCCAAGGAAGGAGCAAAGTAGAAATAGTAAACCCCTTGATTGTGTGGAAGGAGCAAAAAAGGTTGCAATAAAGTGATAAACAAACTGATACAAACAACTGAAGAATTTAGATCACAAAATAAAAATTTTGTTATACTACGGTTTCCTGCCATCTTTTTTTTTCTTCGAGAAAGACTGCTTATCAAGGATAAGTCAGCCTTAGCCTTAATTGTATCATCTATTCTTTCTTTTCCAGTATAAGGAGTTCCTCAGTTCAGGTTTGTATCATCAACCACAGAAATAATACATGGGGTCAGCTAAAAAACATATCGTATTCACAAGTACAGTAACACTGAAAAATAAACGATAAACCACATCCTGAACATATATCGCTAACAGGGTTATATGAATACACATAAAGAATTTAAGATGAGTGTTCTAGGATAGAATGCAGTTTTGAGATTAAGGGAGCAGAGCAGATTAATTTTTTTGTAAAAATAACAAAAAAAAGGAGTTACATTAACTAACAAAATGATAAAATTAATAATTACGT
The DNA here is from genome assembly GCA_026119855.1 of Campanula takesimana. Classification (NCBI taxonomy): domain Eukaryota; kingdom Viridiplantae; phylum Streptophyta; class Magnoliopsida; order Asterales; family Campanulaceae; genus Campanula; species Campanula takesimana. Next base: position 97,917 of record JAOWBW010001354.1, on the reverse strand, counting down.
TGTTATAATTGGTAGCATTTTTCCTCTTTCTCCCACGGCCCTTCTTTGTCTCCTTCACGTCGTCCTCCTCTTCCACTAACCCGTTCTGGAAACATAAGTGAAAAAAGGTTACCAAACTGATAGCTTAAGGCACGAGACAATAGAACTCAAAGGAGACATTAAGAGCATACATTAGTGATGTCATCTATCTTTTCCAGCAGAAACTCTGAATAAAGTTGAGCCTGTGTTAAGAGCTCATCCAATTTAGTAAACTGAGTCTCGTTCAAGTTGGGTGCCTCCTGTTCCACCGATTCTTCATCCTTCACCCGCTCTTTCAACAACTTTTCTTCTTCCTCAACCATGGCACTTGATAGTTTAGAAGCATCACCATTTTTGGCATCAAGAAGATCTTCTTCCAGCTTGCCTTCAGCATTCTACATCCAGATGTCCATGCAAAATAAAGTGAACAAAAATAGAATACTAAATAAAATCTGAAAGAGTTTTGGCTTTGTAATACTAAAGGAAAAAATTGGAATCTACTAGAAAGAAAAATTTAAAGATTACACTAAACTGTTTAAGAGACTTATCATAGCTCAAAAGAGAAAACTGATACAAGGCCAATAATCAGCACTGATTCCAAATATGCCAACTAAAACACAACCTCCGTCTCAGGAAGGTAGTCCCACTTTGACTTTCAAGGTTAGCTTAATTGAACTTTGACCATAACAACAATAACAAAGCCTTAACCCAAAACGATTTGGGCTCGGCTACATGAACCTTGACCCTACTTTGATAAAAAATATAATTGTTTTTATGCAATTCCAAAAATTGTTATTGGTTCACCATTAGGATTATTGTCGATAACAATTTTTGAACATTGCAGAAGAATGATTGGAATTTTATAAAATTATGATTAAAGTTAAATTGAGTTCTACCAAGAAAGTCGCAGTGTGAATATAGTTCCAGGACGGAGGGAGTATAAAGAAACAAGTTCACCCTCCAAGGAATTGGTGGAATAGGTCATGTACACTTCTAGCTTTTGGAAATATCCAAACACAGGCTGTAGTAGCCAACTCTCAAGCTTCACATCTAAAAAGTGCTAAAACTCAGGCATATTGAAAGTTAAACAGAAACACAAACTCTGAAGAAATAGAAACACAACTACGGCAACTTTTAGGGTGGCGATCGAAGTAGCTAGTCAAAATAACCCCAATCGTTGGGCTTACTTAATAGTACTATGTAAGCAAGAAACAAATGAGAATATCAGAGTTACATCAGTACATAAAAAGCATCCCAGTCATGTACACACAGTAAAAATCAAAAGCTTCATAACTCCCTCGTTTTCACTCAAATGATCTCCAGTTGAAAAGTCAAAAGGCAAGTCGACCAAACAAAATATAGCAGGGCATAGTCCTAATTTCGAAGATTTAACAAAAGGATTCACAACATATACCTCATCTTCGAGAACAGAAGTAGGAGAATCAGCAAGCGGCTCATTCTTCACTTCACCAACAGCCTCCATTTCTGAGCAAAAAAAAAAACCCTAAAAATCCACCTTAGAGACAAACCAAAAATCTCACAAAAATATAAACGCATTCAACAAAATAAAATAGCAGGAACAAAACGCTAACCACATAAAAATGAGAAGGGAAAAAAAAAAAAAAAAAAAACAACAACATCACAGAAATCTACTAAGTACATTTTTTTCAAAGTTTCAAAAATTAGGGCACCGAATCAACACGCATTCCCAAATATAATAACGAAGATGTGAGATTCACATAAAATCCGTTGTTGAAGTGAAGAAAGGTACCTGATCTTGCAGCTAGAGAGAGAAAGTATTGGGGAGAGAGAGACAGGGAATACGAAGAACAGGGACGATGCACCGTCGAAACGAAACAAGGAGCTGTAATTTGTACTGAAAAGGTGAAAATAGTATTTTAATGGGTGTTCGGGCGGGAAAATGAGATTTGGTATTTGCCCGTAAGAATACTTATACGAGTACAGCTTCCTGATTGGAGGCCTTCCTTTCGTACGGGTACTCATTTTTTTGAATTCGTATCAAGTGGAGTATTTTTTTGGGTACGAAAATCCAGAAAAAATATGGTCATGGGCGCACGCTTTGTCACTGATATTGTTTTACTTTAAACTAAAAGTTCCTATAAAAAAAACATTTTATACTTGAATAAATTTATCTTATAACCCATTATTGAACGTTGTAAGTTTAAAAGTAGTTTGGAAAGTATGAAAATTGCGGGTACAATTTTGGAAATATATTATAGGAGGATATAAAATGACAAACTAGAAACTTCAATACTTCAATAAAATGAAGAGGCTAGGATGTAGTGCGTAGCGGATCTATCCTTATCAGATTTGTAGCGGATCTATCCTTATCAAATTTGGTGCACGTGAAAGTGTGTGTGATTCACACTTGCCGAGGTAAAAATGATTCCTAATGTGTTTAGGATTTTCGTCTTTCTTGGTGAAAAATGATTCATATTTTATATATAATTTTCTTTTATTAATTAATTGTAAATATTTATTAGATTCCTATTATTTAAGGATTTGATTATGAAATACTAACCCTAATGAATATCTTTCTTCTTTAGTGTTTATCTTTTTGAGGCTTTGACCAATAAGTCCCTCAGTCAAATGAAAACGACCAATAAGGACATACATTATGGAAACTCGCCAAAAAGTCCTTGGAATTTTGTTGGACCAAAATGGCCATCCACTCCCTGATGCGCGTGTACCAGGCGGACCCAAAACAAATTGACGCTAAGCGCGTTTGGATCTTGCGCTTTTTCTCCCATCTCTCTCTTCCTCCCTACTTTTTCTCTCTCTTCCTTTTTTTTCCCTCAAAATTTTAAAATGTAATATCTCAAAATCTAAAAATCGAAAAAATAATCCCGATACCACCGTTTTAATCGTGTTGTCAAAAGGAATCAAACAAGTACACTTGTTGGTCACAGAGGGCAACAAGGGTATAGAACCGCTAGAGGGGGTAAATAGCGGTTACAACTTTTTCGAAAATACCCTTAAAATTCAACCGAGTACTTATCAGTTTGGCAAACTGCGGTTTAAAGCACTAGAACCGAACTGATAAAATGCACATCGGAGTTTGCGGTTTGGCCAAAGTGGATAGATAAAGAGTTGGGCGGTTTGACTGGGTTGAAAACACAATGATGCACAAGATAACCTGAACTTAGAGATCAAAGGAAAACACAATTCATTCTTCTGATCATATCATAGATGAACTTAGTGAGAAACCACAAACATAAAAATTAAAGAACAAGACAGAAAATAAAGATCAAACACACAAATTTGAAGAGGTTCATTCTTAAATGAACTACGTCCTCTACCTAGATGGTTAGTCTAGAATTTTCTAAGAGCTACTAGACTTGTATTAATTTAGAGGAGCTTTTACAAGATTATAATGAAAAATCTAAACTCTAAATAATCAATCTAACCTAACAAAGCTATTATAACAACCGGTGTATTCGAAGTGTATACTCTATAGGATCATAAAAATCGGGTGTGTGTGTGTGGAAAGAGATCAAATGCTCTAATGATCTAAATGATATTGAGCAATTGAAAACTTTCGGTGTACAAAGCTGAGTATGAATGGTTGCTTGGCTTGAAGTTTTTGAAGAATTCTGGGTTTGCTAAGGAGATCTTTGAAGGTTTGAATATCTGGGTAAAATATTCAAAGCAAACTTTGAACACTTTAGAATTTTCTCTCTTGAAGCTCAGCAACCTTCATTGTTGAAAAATGAAGGCTATTTATAGGCAGTGCACCTTTGTGACCGTTGGACAAAGATTTAAATCAAATCTTGATGGTACATCTGCTGTTGAAATCTCATAGGTTGAACTGTCATTTTCGTCCTTGGTTTTGTCTTGTAGTCCTAGGTAGTTGTAGCACCACTACCTGACATTGTCCTTTGTCGCAGAGAATGGACTAACGGTAAACATTTGAATTTACTTGACAAAACCGATATTCCTTGCAGAAACTCCAATTTAACTCGAAGTTATTTGTCAAATCATAAATCATTCCTTTATGGCTGTAAAGAGAATGTTTGTCTCAAAGAATGAATGACAGCACTTAAATTCTTCATTCAATGGTCTGCGGTTCCACCAAGTACTGGAGCGGTTCTATGAATGAACTTGAGGTTCGGTTTCATCAAAACTAGAGTATGCGGTTTTGATGAATACATGCGGCTCCATGCTGGTGGTTCGAGTATGACAACGAGTGCGGTTTGAAGAACCAAACCGCTAAGTATCAAACCGATCATAACTAAGCCTATGACAAATAAAAATCTAGAAATAGACTTATCTAAAAATTGAAGTATAACTTCATTACATGATTCCTAAAGTCCATAAAAAGACACGTGACATGGATCAATCAAATCAAGAGGGTATACTGACAAATAATCCTAAAAACACTCAACACATAATTCAAGTTTATAAAATAAACATCTCTTTTTTTCAAAAGTAAAAATTTGAAAAAAACATTTTTCATTTCTCAATCAATTTCACAATTTTAGAAAATAAAATTTTTATTTTTCACTTGTAAATTATTTCTCAACTGATTTGCAGTTGTGTGATTTCTCAGTTGAGTGATTTAACAGTTGTGTCATTTTTTTTATTTTTCACTTGTAAAATCATTTCTCAACTGATTTCACAGTTGTGTGATTTCTCGGTTGTGTGATTTCACAGTTGTGTTATTTTTGATATTTTCACTTGTAAATACTGGTAAATCCATCTCTCATTTTTTTAGAATTATTATAATAACTGAGACATGCATTTCACAGTTGTTGACACGTGAATTTAAATATAATAATAAATGAGACATTCATTCCTAATTTATTCACACATGAGTTTGATATAAGAATTAGTAAATTAATTTCTCAAATGTTTAAGTTTAAAACTGAGACATACATTTCTCAGTTGTTAATATAATAATAAATGAGAGATTCATTTCACAGTTATTCACACATGAGTTTGATATAAGAACTGATAAATTCATTTATCAGTTATTCACACATGACTTTAAATATGATAATTGAAACGTCATTTCTCAATTGTTCAAACATGATTTAAGTGTAACAATTGAGAAATTCATTACACAATTTTTTACAAATGACACTAAATTTCACAAATATGTGTTGTCAAACGCTCTTTAAACAATTGTGAAATAAATTTATCTCATTTTTTTTTATTAAAAATTGAGCAATTGTTCAATTGTAAATAATTAATACTCCTAACAAAAAAAAAAAAAAAAATGTGAGGTTTTAGTGTTAAATATATAATAGTTTACAAAAAGAACAAGTAATAGGCTTGGCATAGTGGTTAGGTGTCTTAGTTAAGAGCAAGAGGTCTTGGGTTCAAAACCCACCGAGACAAATAATTTTTATTTATAAGACTTGGGGTTGCAGATGGTTGTGGCGGCAGCAGAGGGCCGGCCGGCGGTTGGCCGGAGGCCAGGCTAGGCGGCCGTTCGTCATAGGTCCGGCGGTGTGTTGTCGGCAGTGGGCGGGCAGTAGTGGTCAGAGATGGTCAATGTCAAGAGGGGTAAAGGGATTTTAATTGGGTTGAGGGCATTTTTGTCATTCAGAAAGTGGAAATGATTTATTGGTAAAATTGATTTCATTCTAGGGACCCTAAGGTAGAATATGAAAATGACTGTTTTTATTGGCAAATTCGACCTTATATGGGGACTTATTGGTAAAAATCGCTATCTTTTTCTTGTAGGATAATCATTGCCATACCTTGAAGGACTCCTACACGCCTATAAAAGGAGGAGGAGAGCTCCAGATTATTTACGCACTCAGAATGTTAAGAGAGCCATATAAAGTTGAAGAGTGTTGTTTTTTTGTGAAGATTTTCGTATGTTGCTGATGTGAGCATATATGCGACTATATCGCAACTTACATCGTGTTTTGTGCTTGTTCTAGGATAGACTTGGTTCTTCAAGAAACGATTTCTTTTAATCTGTGCTGCTTTGTTAAGCCTAGGATTGTCTTCTCAGAGTATCATAAGTCTTAGACAAGTGTTTTAGTTTTTTAGTATATGGTGTTTTCATATTTGGTCGCTTCTCTTGATTTCTTAATTTGTAATCGTTCATAACTGATTTAATAAAAGAAAAGTTTTTGTAGTCTACAACATATTGATGTAAATGTATAAATAACTCGTGTTTACTTTTCATTCCGCTGCAAATTCTGATTGTGTGGACTCTGGTGTAACTCACTGTGAATAACCCTTCATTGACTATTATGTATTGGTGGATAAAGGATTCAACTAAGAATAACCTCTTGAATATTACCATATTTTTTCTCAACTTCCGTCTTCTACTTGAAAGAAACCGTTTTTTCTATAACAACAAAAAACTTCAGCCTTCTTCCATTACCAATTCTACAGTACCACAATCTTTTGTAATTTCAACAATTGAGTTATTGTTTATGTTTATTTTTAATTTATCATTTCATTATCTTTCATAACTTTTACTATTTACTGGTAATATAATAAGTTCCTCTCCTTCGTCGAGAGTCATTGTTTTCTCTCCCTCGTTGATAGTTTTGCTTTCTCTCCATAGTTGAGAGCCTATGTTTGTTTGTTAGCAATTGCGACAAATCTCGCATTATATCACAATGAAGAGGATGTCATTGTTTTTGTTTCACAATGATGCTTTGTGAATATTAGTGGTGAGCGTTTTTTAGTTAACGGATTCTCGAGTATATCGAGTGCTCAACGCGAAATCTTATCCGAAGAGAGATTTCTTAAATGCCGGATTGGGGCAGTGTTCAAGTTCTATTTGGATTGTATCCGAACGTCTCAGGATTAAAATCAGAAGTGTCATTGATGTAGGGTAAGAGATGGAAATAGTCTTGATACTTTGAATGAATGAGCCTCCAACCTTTGAAGAGTGTCATCTGTTCTTTTATCATTGTGAAAAATGATTTCTCTTCTTGAAAAAAAATAAAAAAAATAAAAAAAATGAATAACCCCCTGAATTGACAACTGTGTAGTAGTTGGATAAGACCATGTACAATGGTCCAACTACCCTAATATCACTCCACCTCATCTTCTCTCTCCATCCACTTAATCATTCAACTACGCTTTCAACTATACCCCCTACAATGGCTAGTTTAGTTAAATTCTCAACTCCCTCCCAACTCATCATTCTATATCCCACCACTTTTATTTTATTTATAATCTTTATTTTTATGATTAGTAAAATAATAATAATAATTATATCATTTATAATTAAAAAAATACTTCACACTTAATTAATTTTTTAATTGCAATTAAATAAATATGAAAAATGATGATAATTATTATTAAAAAAATACTTCACACTTAAAAAGATGTTGAATTTTTTTAAATAAGGGTTAATAAAGTACAATTGAAAAATTTATATTGAGAAAAGATGATTTTTTTTCGGTGTCCAAATCAAATTAAACTTACACCACTTTATAGAGGAAAAAAAGATAAATTTTGGTGTTTTTTTTATATATATAAAAAAATTACAATGAAATAATTGAGCTCAAAAAATTAGGATAAAAAATTAATCCGAAAATATAAGGAGCCAATGGGTATGAGATAAGTGTCCCAATCAAAAAAAAAAAAAAAAAAGAAAAGAAAAGAAAATGGCTAGAAACCGTCGGCCCTCTCCCTTTGCTCGACACGTGCCCCTCTCAACCCATTTGAGTTTTCTCAACTATCAGTCTCAATCTCAACCCCCTCCCTCTCATCTCACCATTGCCCACCCCTCAACTAGTTGACCTTTTTCTCAACCCACCCCTCAACTCACCATTGTACATAGTCTAATGGATAATTATATTACGGATTCGGGGCATGAATTGTCAAATCCCTAATTATTATAAATCCATGAAAAAAAAGAAAGAAAAAGACATTAGTCTTGCGAAAAACCTGTTTTACACTAAAAGATGCGAAAAACCTGTTTTAAACTAAGTGATTATGTTTTACATTAAGGGATGAAAACAAGTTTTACACTAAAACAAGTGTAAAACAATTTTTTCTCGAGATTTTTACTTGAAGAAGCTACTTTCGCAATGATAACATTTGCTGCGGTAAATCAATTCATCAACAAACAAGGCAGATAACCACTCAAATTCGCAAACAACATACTGATTCTCCAAACTTGCTTATTACATTGTCAATGAAATCTTGCACAAATTCAACAATCTTATAAATTTTAGCATCATGGACTTGGACCACCTCCATCCAAAACATAGTTTTTACAGAAATAACAAAAACACAAGTTTTTTGCATTATGCAAGTCTTCAAGCTAACTCTGACATCAAAACACAAGAGAGAAACACACAGAGATTTTTCCGCTCGTTAACCATGCCCGATCCCATTCACTAGACTGGCACTGGAGCAAAGAAGCTCAATAGCTGCAAAACAACATTCTAATAATCGTACTCGCGAGAGTGGGACCTATCCGAACGCTTATACTCCCGATCCTTGTCTCGTGCCTCAGGTTTTGCTGGTTCATAATTATCCTCATCCATTTGATCATACCGGTCAGGCTGTTCATACCTTTCTGGGTCCCCCTGTGCATCTACATCATCATACTTTGCCCGACCCTGATGGCGATCATAATAATCATACCCTCCATGTTCACGATCACCTTCTACACGTTTACTCCCTCCATCAGACGGCTCATACCATCCAGAATCATCATCCTCCGGCTCAACTTGATCGTACCTCTTCTCTCTCCCACGATCATACTCATGATCCCTATCGCGGGACCGCCCACGTTCATAGTCACCATCACCAACTTCGTAATCCCTATCTCTATCCCTCTCCTTCTCGCGATGGCGTTCCCGGTCACCCCGGTCGCGATCACGGCCCCTATCTCGGTCCCGGTCCCGCTCATAGTCACGACCACGGTCCCGATCACGTATTTTGTCACGACCACCACGATCCCTCTCCTTCTCTTTATTCCTGTCGCGGTCTCTGTGGTGCCTATCGTCTCTGTGTTCACGATCTCTTGGTCTATCATGAGAGCGTTCACGTGACTTCTCTCGCTCCCTATCCCTCCCCTTTTCTCTTTCTCGAGACTTCTCCCTATCCCTGGAACACAATGGTTGTAATTTGATATAATAACAAGTAAGCAAAATTTAAGATCTTGAAAGGCGTTGAACATTAACATATAGATGCAATGACAAGACCTGCAAGCCTACTGAACCTGGTCAAGGATACTGTAACAACTAGTATTACCTGGGCATAGAACTTGCATTGGAAAAAGACATTTCATATTTTTGAAACTAAGCTCAAAGCATCTACTCTCTACTTCCCATTTAAAATTAGACAAAATGGGATGGCACGGGGTTTAAGAAAAATGTGTTTAATATAAATGTGTCGAGAGTGTGGAAAGTGGGTAGGGATTGTTAGTGGGGTAGGGAATAGTAAGTGGGGTAGTTGTTGTGAGTATGAAAAGTGGGCCCCTTTGATTAAAAATATAAAAGACTTTCCATTTTTGGTTTGTCTATTTCAAATGGGACGACCAATGAGACCATCCACATGCCTAAACACAAGTGCTAGTTGACGTCAAGCTGCCAACAACATCAAAAATATCAACCCACAAGCACAAGTTGCAAACAACGAAGTGCTAGACATAAAACATATATGGAGGAACCAAATTATGAAGGTGATTACTACCTGTCTCGATCCTCACGTACTCTTGGCTCTTCAGAACGTGGTGGAGCCCCTGATTGCTGCTGTTGTTCTCTGAACATCAACAGAAGGCAAAAAGCATTTCAAAGTTAAAAACAGGAGACCCCAGAAAAAGACCACCAAACAGAGACTATCAGAGACTCAACTTAAACAGATCATTATTGTCATCACCCACGGTGGTGTCATACACTTGGAACGGGTAAGTCTACTGGTTTCGTCAATCAGAGCCTTCAAATATAATACTCCCTCCGTCACAAAATGATCTTCACGTTTGACTATTCAAACTTTTTAATGATATGAACACTTGCTAACTAGACATCATTTGTTTATCCACATTTAAGCCTAAATTCTAGAAATGAGAACTTTTTGGGACAATGAAAAATGGCAAATATCATTTCGTGACGGAGGGAGTGTATATATATATGTATATATACAGGGTCGCGCTCCAATGAGAACCATTTAAAATGAGAACCGTGATAACCAAGCATAACCGTTTGATTAAATACAAAATCAAGGGTCTAGATTATAAATACATTGGATACACTTTGATACAATAGCTAATTTTCAAAATACACTTGGGTACATTAGTCATTTAAGCTACTGTATCCAAGTGCAACACTTGGATACATTACTTATTTAGCTACTGTATCCAAGTGCAATATCAAAATTTAGGTACTGTATCCAAGTGTATCCATAATCTGGACCATTGATTTTGATTCTAATCTAATGGTTATGCTTGGTTCACTCGGTTCTCACAAAATTGTGGTTTTCATTTGAGCACCTACCTATATATACATACATACACACACATATATATATATACCAAAAAACTAATCCAACGCAGATTCTCAGACATCTCAAAGTCTCTCATATATATATATATATATATATACCAAAAAACTAATCCCACGCAGATTTTCAGACATCTCAAAGTCTCTCGTCAATTTGTAATTGCAGATAAATAGGAAGATCAGAAGTGATTCTACAGTTCAAACCCAGTATGTAGAATCATCTTGCAATACTATAGGAGTCTATAAAATACAAGAGTTGTCAGACTCTCTTAACTCTAAGTTAAAAAAGAATGGTTTGGGCTTTGATTATTTCCTTAGAAACTAACAAATAAGAGAGCCAAATGATGACGGTAGCAAGCGCTTTCTATTTTGATTAAGTACTGAAGGTGAAGGTATTACGATAAGCTTTGTAGAACTTAATAGTTAAAACCACATTAAGACAAGGGGATACACAAGTGTAAATGCTTCTCTAGCGATGGAATCAATAATCACGAACAAATAAGATGGACTAAAACTAATTCATAGAAGAAGATATATCGTGAATTCGTGATTCAACTGACAATTCCAATGCAAGCAACATTTCAAGGAGCACAAAAGATCTACTACATTATGGGTCAACAACAGGGAGATCAAGAAGCATCCGACTTCTATTTCCGATGTCCTCAAATGGTGAAGGGTATCGGCAATTATGCTGACCAAGGAGATGAGATTCATATAATAATTTTGCATTCAGTTACTCCATGAACAAAAGTGCGTGCCAATGTCACAATCAGGCTATTACCTCCCAGATGTCCTCTGATTAACTTCTTCACCTCCAACCCTGGTTGTTCCAAGTCCACCACCAAGTCTACGAGGTCGCCAATTGGGAACCGTTCTGCCACGCTCAACATCCACGAGCACCCTCCTGTTATCAAGCTTCCTCCCATCAGCTTGTTTATATGCAGCTGCACAGCAAGTGGACATCAGATATGATAATGAAATTGACAAAGTGAACCGATGCAATAACTCACAACAGACCTTTCATATCACGTGTATGCATGTACTCTATGAAAGCGTAGCCTCTTGGTTTGTTTGTCTCTTTGTCCGCAACCAAACGAACCTAAAACTCAAAGATCAGAGAAATAAGCCATAGATAATGAACATATCAACTCCATGTTGTCAGAGTATTTTACACATGCCTTCTTAATTTCTAATGCAATATGACAGAGGGTTAGAAAACAATAAATCCTATTGCACGGCAGACAGGCAATATGCCTCAATAGCCGTGCTCACCTTTAAATCATATGCTCCCAAGTGAACGCATCATCACCACCATTGCTAGACTTGCAGAAAAACTGTGGCCATTTTACCAGTTCTCGAACATACTAACCTCCCCTTACCAGGGACTTTTTTAATATAATAAAACTACTGTAAATAATTTATATCAAATACCAGGGATCTTCTGAACAGCCGAAACATTTCTGACTGCCTCTAGATGCAAAAGCGAAATTTTTAGTAGCAAGAAATGGAAATACTAAAACTTCGAAAAGGAGGTAGGGAAAAGAGATGTTATTACTCCCAAGATAGTTTACCAATGCAGGAAAAGATTGTCAATCTCCTCGTTGCTTGAAAATAATGGCCAAAAGGCACAGTGTATCAATGTTCTGCTCAAGTCATAATTTTCAGCCTTGCGGACACCAAGATGAGGAACACATTCGGAAGTGGATTGGTTCTAAAGGTGTAAACCAAGGAGCCAAAAATCATACTCTAAACCTTTGCATCCTTACCAGAGATGATGCTTATATGGTGGACAGTACTAACAGGAAGTGGCTAAAAACTAAAACAAAGCTCAAACTCCCCGAGATTCTAAGTCCCAGCAATAACAGAAGGGATACCAGGAGGGGGAACAAGCCGATACTCTAGTAGACTAGCAGTGAGATAGACAATAATACCTGAGTCACATTTACCAACATGATTGGACCTCCAAGACGTACTTCCCGATGAAGCAAAGACTCATCGTCCTCAAGTTTGTAAAGTTGTCAAGTATATCATGTACTAAAATCACCAGTTGTGCTAGCTATTCATGTACATTTACAAGTTTAATGCATTATTAAAATCCAACTGGCCAAATCAGAGGTTTGAAATTGATTGCAAGGCACAGAAAGTATAGAACTTATTCCGGATTCATTCAGGTTAAACAAATAGCAATAGTGAAAAGAGCACTACAAACTTCAATATTTTTGGTATAGTTTACTATTCAATTCCAACAAGTAAGATAAACTTGACCAAGTTAACAAAGAAACTACCATTTTCAAAAAAATATTTTTCCTTGGTAAGTAGATAATAAAGTAGGGTGATTTATTAACACTTTTTTTTTTTATGAAAGAAATTTCAGAACGAGTTCTATCAATACCACAACGTAAGTAAACCTCTTACCGAACCAAAAGGCAATAACCTTGAGCCCCATTTCTAGGACACTCAATAATACCTACCCGCTTGATTGGCCCATAAGCCTCAAACTCCCTTTTGATTCTGCTCTCGGTTGTCTCATAGTTCTGCAAGAAAAATATATTTATTTGTCAGTTAAACCAGCTGAAGCTAAGAATTTGCTGAAAGGGGGTTTACATTATGGTATGGTGACAAATATGTCACACTATGTGCTTTTTCAATAGGAAGACAAGATTATAATATAGTGCAAAATCAAACTACAACAAAGGGAGACAATATTTGACACAGTTGATAGGTTTAATAGGAAAAAAGTCAGTGATTCCAAAATGAAAGATGCTAATCATAGTTATTTCAACACGAAAGGGGGTCAGGTAACCCCTAATGTTGACATATAGCTTCTCAACTAAGTCAAACCCGAGCAACAGCCAACACAGTAACTTAAAGTTGTTCAACAATGAAACAACAATACTCACAAGCCTAGCCACGAACAATGTCTTGTATGGATCTCCAGAAATACTGGGGTCAGCATTTGGATCATCTGCCCAAAATAAAATTCAATAATAGAATCACGTCAATAAATCGACCATCAATTTCTTAGCTTTAAGTAAGTATTCAGAAAAGATTTGAGTAGGTGGAAGTCGGGTGAGAGGTTCTTACATTTTTCAAGTTCCTCAGCAGCCTTTTTTGCGCCCTCTTCTAACCGCAGCTGGTGAATCCTAGCCCTCCTTTCGGCCTGCGACCAGTAAATAATAAGGTGAACTTTTTCTATTTTCCTTTAAACAAGTCAAAATCAATCATATTGCAGCAATTCAATCATTAAATAAAATAAATAAGCTAATATAAAAATAAGAAAAGCCTAATACAGATAAAATGCTAACTCACAACCACTTTTGCAACCATATTAAAATCATTTTAACATTGCCACTTCATCTTGCAGTGATCAAATAGCATAGGAAACTCCAGATGCCACACATACATTCTTAGCGCAACAGAAAATAATGCATTTGACTGATCACTTGTCAGAACATATAAGCCACTTTTACAGCGTGTGTACAGAATTAAGCAAACAAACGATAGCCTCATCTGGCATTATGCTGTAACATTTCCAGAAATCTAGAAGATATCAGTGGATCCCACCAATTATGCAGAGCCCAACAGAAAAACGAATGATAGCCGTGCAACATGCATGGTGATAATGTAAGCATCTAAATGTCAAGATAGTAGTGAAAAAGCTTCGCATAGAAACCAAAACCTATTATGCTGGCGTAGTCATTGATTTTTTTTAATCATAGAAGTAGAACCTATCTTGTGACAAAAAAAAATGAGAAATCATTGATGCAGATGTCAGCATCAGTACTTATGGAATATCATCGCCAATACTAACTCGTACTTCCCACATATGTTCACTAGATTATGAGATCTAAAGCATACTCGAGTTGTCAGCAGAAACAAATTCACCAAAACTAAATCTATGAATAATTTAACACTAAGAGCAATCATGGACAGTAGATCAACTACTGAAACCAAGAGTATACCCCCGTATTGAAACAATTGAAGTTTCATAGAGAAAATCAAAAAGAACCATGGTACTGCAGAGGCAGCATCTTACCGGAGTTTCACCTTTTTGAACAGGCGGAGCATATTCAGGATCACTCTGCTCAGCAAACTTACTAACAAACTGGGCCATACCTTCAAATGAAAAAAAAATGTAATTAGAGCTTCTAACCTCTAATGCTCGGACTCTTTGGTTTACCCCGCCGTACCCGTGTCCGACACTTGTATTTTAGTGTTGTTGAGAAGTGTCCGACGGGATAAACCAAAGAGTCCGAGCATCATAGCTTCTAACAAACCAAGGATACGTGACAAAATTCAAACGCCAAGGGTAAGGACCTGTATATTGTGGGCATTTTCTCTTTTCTGGAGGCGGCTTGTACTCCAAAGGAGGTCGAGGCTCAAAAAGTTTTAAGAGGTTGTTTGTTAGGCCAGTTGGGTGACTTTGCCCAATCTGCAAAAGAATATATACTACTAATTAGCAGAATACCTCATTTAAAAGTGGTACAGTACATCACATTGTCCAGTGAATACATGAATGTCGAGAGTGACAGAAAGGAGACAAGGACATGCAAGTATATGCTTTATTGTTTCTGTTTCTTGCTTTTAGTATCAGTTCCCTTAGAAGCTAGCGAAAAGTTATAACAACAAAAAGGGAATAAATCAATACCGAATGATTAGGTAGGTCTTAACCTCTGAAAAATAACGAGGAATTAAACCAAGGACGCTTTAAAATTTTCACTGACCAGTTGGTTCCAACGCTTGCTGACATAAAATAGTAGTAGAAATACCCTCTCCTTTCAAACATAAGAATCCTATCCGTCTTTCCACTGTCAACTTGAGCCTGTTACCTAAACGGAGATAAATGTTTTTCTAATCTTTCTAAGATACTTCCTATGTTCCAAAATGATAGTCCCATTTCCCTTTTTTGTAAGCCCCAAAAAGTTAGACCCATTTCCAAAATTAAGGCTTCAGACTCGCTGAAATTCCCAAATTTATAATGCAACCACAAGATGTTTAAAAAGTCAAACGGGGCTATCAATTTGGGATGGGGAGTATAAGAACTGCAATTCATTTCTTAATGTAGTTTGGATTGGTTATAGCTTTATCTAGAACTATTTATATGTATTTGAATGAATGTTCCAAGAAAATGGTTAGATTGATCTTTAATATTCCCTCTGTCCCGGGATAAATGTCGCACTTTCTATTTCACTATGTCCCTAAATAAATTTCGTATTTCTAAAAATAAGATGTAATGCTTGGTGATCTCCCTAAGCTACCCTTTCTTAAAGGAAATTATAGTTGTGTGTCTTCGTGAGAGTATACTACACCATGAAGAGATGGGGCATTTAAGGAAACATAACAAAAAGCTTTAAAAAAGCATTGACTTGTTAACTGTGACATTTATTCAGGGACGGAGGGCGTATTAATATATAGGACCTCTCGAAGGGATATAAGTATAACCCTTTTGATTGAATTAAAGTATAATCAGAAATTTACAGGAAGTCCTGGTATAAATTAGATCTCCACTTACAAACCTAGATTTAAATCTCTAAACTCTTATCAACAACAACAATCAAATTCCTGATCATGTAACAAAAGCTTAATGACCGGGTTGATTCAACACGAATAAAACCGAAACCAAATGATTCATGCTCAAAATTCAAACCAACCTAGGTCTATGAAAAATAAAATCCATCCCAAACGTCGAAAACTGAAAAAAAAAAAAAAAAAAAAAAAAAAAAAGCCATGAGCAAGTGATTTTAGATTTGATCATAGAACAATACCAGTTTCATCTGAATAACATTGGCACGGTTGACTTGCTTCGTGCGAGCTTGAACGGCATTGTTATTGTTCCGGAGGAAGGCATCGTTGTAGTCCCCCATCGCTTATGGATCAGAAAAAATTAGGGTTTCTCAGAGAATTTCCTGGTGCGCAATAGATACAGATCATACATGCATCGAAAATTATTTACGCGAGAGATCGGCCGCTTCGATGCAACTGCAGTGGCCTTGTGGGTGAAGGATTAAAGAGCTGCAGCGAAAAGAGAAATGAGGGTTTTGGGGCCGGATAACCGAGTTGACTCGGAGGCCAAGTCGAACCGAGTTGGCTCAAAAAACTGGCAAATACTTTGACGCTGACAATTTTATTTACACTAATACCGATGTTTTTTTATTCCAAAACTGGCACATTTTATTTATTGACACTTTTTTACACTAATACTGGCATGTCGAAAACACGTTTTTTAAAACTTAAGAAAAACACGTTTTTTTTTAGATTTTGACCAAATTTAGTCATTTTCATAAAATTGTGAAAATTATTAAGGGTAATTATGTTAATAGAGGGTCAAATACAAATTTTAGAATTTTATGTACATAAATAAATTGTCAACAAAGTCTGATGAAAGTTTAACTAAAACCATGTACAATGCATTCAACTACCCTAATATTACTCTTAGGGATGGCAATTTGGCTGAACCCGATCCGAACCGAATGTGATCCGATCCGAATTTTTCGGGTTTGGTTTGCATTTTTTAAGATCCGATCGGTTTCGGTAACACCCTTGATCTGATCTGAGTCCCGACCCGACCCGATATCATTAACACTGCAATTTTTATATAGCCCCCTCATGTTCTTGAAATATACATCATCACCCTAGGTATATATGAAAATATCTAGGCTTCAGGAACTAAATTTTCATTCAGTCCTCTCAAGTCTCAACGACGCCTCCTCTATGTGCCGTTCTCCTCGTCTCTTTCTTTTTCTATTCGATGTTCTTGGGCGGCGCCGGTGAACGCGTCCATGTCTCGGCTATCCTTATCAACGTCGTCCAACAGGTACGTTGCTTCCATGCTACCTCTTCCTTCTCCATCGCCGTCGCTTGCACCATCATCGCCATCGCCTTCCTTGATTTCAGATTAGGGCTTCGATTTGAGATTAGGAATTCAATCTTGAAGCCCTAATTTTGAAATTTCTAATATGAAATATAAGAGGGAAAGGACAATTTTGTTTAGTCGATCTTTTCTATTTTTCTTTGGTTCTTCAATCGCCATCGCCAACTGGGAATGATTTTTTTATTTTTTTTTTTTTTTTTTTTTGTGTGCGTGTTCTTCAATCGCAAGGGCGGAGCAGATCAAGGCTCGGATCGGGATTCGGACTGGGTGTGTTCGGATCGGATCGGCTTCGGCAAGGGCTTTCTGATTTTCGGATCGGATCAGACCTCCGACCCGTTGCCATCCCTAATTACTCTACCTCATCTTCTCTCTCCATCCACCTAATACTTCAACTACCCTTTCAACTATACCCCCTACAATGTTTGGTTTAGTTTAAAATTTAACTCCTCCCAACTCATCATTCTATAACCCGCCACTTTTATTTTATTTATAATCTTTATGTTTATATTAGTAAAATAATAATAATTATTATATCATTTATAATTTAAAAAATACTTCACACTTAATTAATTTTTTAATTGAAATTAAATAAATATGAAAAATGATGATAATTATTATTAAAAAAATATTTCACACTTAAAAAGACGTTGATTTTTTTAAATAAGAGTTAATAAAGTATAGGAAAATTGCATTTATGATCACCTAACTAACGAGCATGAGTGGTTTTGATCACTCAACTATTTTTTTCTTGCGTTTAATAGTATGAACTATTTATTTGGTGCTTCCGTGATCACTGGGACTAACTCCATCCAAAATAATTCGTTAACTCCATGTTTGCTTATCCACGTGCCATTTTTTTGGGGTAAATAGGAATACCAGGTTTAGTTAAATACAATGGGTCAATCAGGTTAACCTCTAAACCGCACAAAATCAAAAGGGTTTTGAAAAGCACGATAAATAGACATACACTGCAACAAAATCGATCGGCTCTCCAACGCGATTCGCAACTTCGGCTTCTCTCTCTTTCTAGGAGACGATGGAGTGGATGTTGTAGAAGGAAGTCAAAGAGAAGAGAACGTGGACAAACCTGCAGCCTTTACTGTTGGTGAATTATTCTCAGGCCCAGAGCAAATCAAAAATTCAATCAAGGAGTATACCCTCAACACGTCGTCTGCTAGAAAGAGAGAGAAGCCGAAGTTGTGAATTGCGGTTGAGAGCCGATCGATTTTTCCGTAGTGTTTGTCTCTTAAACCCTTTTGATATTGTGCGTTTTAGAGGTTAACCTGATTGACCTATTGTATTTAACTAAACCTCATTTATCCTTTAAAAAAATGACAGGTGGATAAGCAAACAGGGAGTTAACGAAATATTTTGGATTGAGTTAGTCCCAGTGATCACATAAGCACCAAATAAATTGTTCATGCTATTGAATGCAAGAAAAAATAGTTGAGTGATCAAAACCACTCATGCCCTATAGTTGGGTGATCATAAATGCAATTTTTCCTAAAGTATAATTGAAAAAGTTATATTGAGAAAAGATTATTTTTTTTCGGTGTCCAGATCAAATGAAACTTGGGATAAAAATTAATTGAGCTCAAAAATGATAAATTTAGGTGATTTTTTTTTTTATAACAAAATCAATTTACTATGAAATAATTGAGCTCAAAAAATGGGGATAAAAAATTATTCTGAAAATATAAGGAGCTAATGGGTATGAGACAAGTGTCCTAATTAGGAAAAAGGAAAAAAAAAAAAAGAAAGAAGAAAAAAGCAGCAAACACGCCTTGTTGGGAGGTGAGGTTCACTCACCTTATGCTGGCCAATCCCAAGCTGCCACGTGTCTCTTCGCGGGCCCCACCCAAATTCTTCAACCCGGTTGGAGTTTCTCAACATTCCAATTCACCCCCCCGCTCAACTCCCCATTGCATGGCCTTCAACTAGTTGAGGGTTTCTCAACCCCCGTCAACTAGTGCATTGTACATGTTTATTTCTGGTTCTATCGCAAAATAAATAAAAATAAATGTACTAATTTGTTTTTTTTAAAACAATTTATAGAGAGTATTTGTTTTGTTTTATCAAAAAACATACTCCCTCCGTCCAGAGTATACGTTCACCCTTTTATTTGCACGGAAATTAAGAAATAATGAAAGTGATGCAAGTGTTGTGAGTATAAAAGTAAAGTAGGAGAGGGCATACTAAGTTGATTAGTGTTGTGAGTATAAAAAGTAAGTAGGAGAGAGAATGAGTGGGAGGAATAGTAAAGATTTTTTGTCATTTTAGAAAGTGGACATATACTTTGGGACAGACTAAAAAGGAAATATTGATATATACTCTGGGACGGAGGGAGTAATATACTCCCTATGTCACAGAAAAATAGTCTCATTTTGACTTTTTATGGTCAACAAAAATGAACTTTGACCAAACACTAGTGTCAATCTAATCATTATAGTGAAATTCTAAAAGTTGTAATTGATTAATCATTAAGTGATTTATCAAAAACACATTCTAGAATTTTGTTGTGATGATTAGATTGACACCAATGTTTGGTCAAAGTTCAATTTTGTTGACAATAAAAAGTCAAAATAAGACTATCTTTCTGGGACGGAGGGAGTATTATTTTTGAGGATATTGTTAACAACAAAATTATTTCATATTTACAGATATTGACACTTTCCTTTTCTGCTGACCCAAATTAATTTTATAAGCAATGGACAAAGTAATAAGCACTTTACTTAAATACGTTAATAAGTTAAATGACACATTTATTTTGAGGCCAGAGGAGTTTGTTAGAAAAATTATGAAAATCATTAATATATACTGTATGTGTGTAGTACTCCTTCCACCAAAATGATCTTCATGTTTTTTTCGTTTTTATTGCGAAAGAACTTTGAACAATAATTTTACATTGATTTAATTGTCCTAATAAAATCTAAATCTTGCTATTGATACACCATCAACAATACTATCAATAATAAGTTTTAGATTTTCATTAAGATAATTAAATACGTCTAAAATTATTGCTCAAGGTTCTTTTGCAATAACAGCAAAAAAATTATAAAAATCATTTTAGGACAAAAGGAGTAGTAGAAAAATCATCTGTTTCCAACAATTTTTCAAAATAAGCAGTGATATTTTTGTAATTCACTTTAACTTCACATGCGATGACGTGAAACTTTTTGCAATCCCAGTGATGGTGCTTAGGCAATTTTGCTTTTTGCAATCCCAGTTATAGTGTTTAGGTAATTTTGGACTTATAAAAATCATATGTTAAAATTCTCATTGCAGCATAGACCAAACTTCAAATTACAGAAGGAAAAGAATTGTCAGTCTTATGAAAAACCTGTTTTACATTAAGAGATGCGTAAAACTTGTTTTTCATTAAGAGATTTTGTTTTACATTGAGGGATGAAAACAAGTTTTACAATAAAGCAAATGTAAAACTAGTTTTTTTCAAGATTTTCTTGAAAAAGAATCATTGCAGCCCGTAACTCGGCGCTTCGTTGCAAGATGTGGTCGCGCTGACAAAATCACCACTAGTGCTCCAAGAGTAATTGAGAAATTTTGGAGCTCATGCCTATTTATTTATTGCGATTATCCATGTCACACAGATAATAAGATGCCAATAAATCACAGCCGCACGTTGTTGTTGCAAGTGATTCTAAATTCCCCCAAATATCCCATAACTCTTTAATTTTTGATTGCTTCAGTATCAATAGTACTCTTCCGGTAAAAAATAACTGTCTTTTTTGCCATTTGCATAATTTTTAAGAAAAGCAATTATTATCATGATTTAGTGTTAAAAGTGCCAAGTTTATCCCTAATAAGTGTTCATCTATCTTATATTAATGCCTCACATTAAAACAATTAATAAAACTGAACAAGTTTCAATACAAGGGTAAGAAGGACATTTAGCTCAAAAGTGACTTATTTTTTTAGCAAAATTTTGGTCCATAAGCGACAGTTATTTTGGACCGGAGGAAGTAGTATTCAACATCAATAAAAACAAATCATTATGTTAACTTGTACACATTTTAACCTTCATAAATTACATAAAGACTTTTAAACAATAACAAAAACCAAGTCCACCTCCATATGTACCCTGTTGTGTATCATGTCCCAAAAAATTGAATTTTGTGATCTCAAGCCATCAACAAACTGCTGAAAATCATATTTTTCGAATAATTTCTTATATTTTTCCACCCCTAATATTCTCAAATTTATAACTTTTGTCTTTGGGGACCAGAATTACCCATCTCACTACTTGAAGAAGATGGGTTGAGGCCGTACTCGCTCGTTGCTCCGAATTGGCTGCTATTCATATCTTGACTGTCCATAACCATCTTCCTGAACTTCATCATGTCAGCATTATACATACCTGTATCATAACTGCGGTCCCCACCCTGGTTCGAGCTGTACGTAGAGCTCTGACCCGCTTTCCCACCACCTTCGTTCAAGTCATCTAGTGATGCATCTCCTTCCAAAGCTCGCACAATCTGATTTATCAGCATAAAACTGAGTATTAATTAATACTCCAATAACATGATCATATTGGTTTTTTGGAAAGTTAAATAGAGAACTTTAATCGTAAGGAGGGGGATATCATCAGCGGCGGAGCTACACTCATTCATATGGGTGCACATTTTGTCTATTTCAATGGGCAACGTGTTAGTTTTTTTTAACCTAAAGGTTCTGGCTTGAGTCTCATAACATGCAGTGTTTTATATTTGTTTTTCACAATGACGTTTTAAAGTTTTCCAAGTGTAATTTGTGCACCTGTTTAAAAAAGTTGTAGGTCCGCTACTGGATATCATTGCTTTTAGCAAGTGGGTATGTTATATTCCCTCCGTCCCAAAATGATAGTCCCATTTGTCATTTTTGTTTGTCCCAAAAAAGATAATCCCATTTCTAAATTTGATAGGTTAAAACAATCGAACTTCCATAATTGCCCCCAACAAATAGGAGAGGGAGAGAAAGAGAGTAGTGTCCAATGAGAACAATTGCAAGGGGAGTAGTTGAGTTATAACTAAATTTCACCAAGGAAAGATGAAACTAAGTTCTTAAAATATATGATTAGTCAAATGGGACTATCATTATGGGACGGGGGTATAAAATATGATATATCTATATATCTCATATACGCATACTATATTAGTGATTGATTGTACCTGGCTCATCTTAGGGCGTCTTCTAGCAGAATGACGAATGCTGGAAGCAGCGCAGGTCACTAAGCGTGCCATCTCATTAGGGGCGAAGTTACCTTCTAAACGTGGATCCACCAGTTCACTATAGTCGCCATCTTCTATTGCTTTTTCAAGAAGGGGCCTAGCCTGTTTAATCATCACAATTAAACTATAGTTAAGAGTGAATGACTAAATACTAACATAATAAACAACTTTTTTTACTCTGTCCCTTATATAGTTATATCTCTTACAGCCAAGTTCAGAGGTTAGTAAATCCATGTTGCAAAATTGAAGAGATTAAATTTTGAAAGTACAAACCCAATCTACTAAGCTGTCCTCCATGTATTTACTTGTAGGGTCAACGGGACGGCGGCCAGTTAAGAGTTCCAAAAGCATAACCCCAAATGAGAAAACGTCAGACTTCTCAGACAGCTTTCCGCTTGACGCATACTCTGGAGCAAGGTACCTGTATTTTCATGAAATTACCACAGTCAAATTTTCAATCTAAGAACTGAACTCCATTTACTTACTCCCTCCATCCTAAACGAATGTCCAATTTTCATTTTGAGGTACATTTTAAAAAAAACATCTTAGTGGCATAAGTACATTAAAGCCTGATCTCACCATATTGCATCACGAGTGTCAGTGTGAATTAGAACTTGTTGTTTGATGAGGGAGGATTTATTAACTTCTCAAGAAAAGGACATTTATTTTTGGGACAAAACGTTTGGAAAAATAGACATTTATTTTGGGACGGAGGGAAGGCAACTGTGCTCATCTAGTTGAACTTACCCGAACGTTCCCATGACCCTGGTCGATACATGAGTGAAATTGTCCGAAGATAGTTTAGCCAATCCAAAATCAGCAACCTGAATGGATTTACCGTGCTTGTAAGTACTCATAATAAACTTTTCCAACGTTAAGAATCAGATAACAGGTGCATACCATGGCTTCGTAGTTATCATCAAGGAGAATGTTAGCTGCTTTGATGTCACGATGGATAATTCGAGGATGACCTGCACACATTCCATAAATATGAGCATGTGAATTTATGTGTGTGTGTATGTGACCAAAGAGCTCTAGCTCAAGCGGTATCCAGTGTTAGCTTCCTATATGGAGGTCACGAGTTCGAATCCAGTTAGGGACATTTGTGTTAGCCTATTTATAGGCCATTTGATGTAGCCTAAGGGCAATTTATCTATCATTAATAAAAAAAAACCCATTTTTTATTAAAAAGTGTGTGTGTGCGTGTGTGTCTGTATGTGTGTGTGTGTGTGTGTGTGTGAGAGAGAGAGAGAGATTTTATACAGTCTTCATGAAGATAAGCTAGCCCTTTGGCTGACCCCATCGCAATACGCATCCTGCTTGGAAAGTCCATTACCGGCCGACCCTTTCCTGCAGGCCAAGTATCTATCTTTCAGTATGAACCACTGACATTTTAACCCAATTACCAACCTAAGCTATATGCATGAATTATTTGAACAAATCAAATACTCCCTCCTCTGTCCCAGAATGATAGTCTCATTTCCCCTTTTTGTTTGTCCCAGAAAGTTAGTCCTATTTAAAAAATTAAGGCTTCAAAATCACTGGATTTCCAAAACTTACAATGTAACTTTAAAATGTTTGAAAAGTCAAACTGGACTATCAATTTGGGCGGAAGGAGTATACTTTTACAGGCATTACTTGTAGTACAACCACATGCTGTAAATCAATCCTATAAAATATATCTTTCTTTGAGGACTCAGCTGCTTTAATTGAAGTTCATCCCTAAAACAAATGTTTCATTCATATGCCAGAAAGGAAAATACTGAAAGCTACTCAATTTTCCTCGAGGATCATTCACAAAATCTGAAACTTACCGTGAAGATGGAATTCCAAGGTTGAATTAGGAACAAATTCATACACAAGCATCCTTTGGCTATCCGCAATACAATAACCAACAAGTGACACAAGATGGCGATGATGCACACGGCTAATGATTTCAACCTCAGCCTGAAATTCCCTCTCTCCCTGCCCGCTGCCCGATTTCAAACTCTTTACTGCAACCACCTGCCCATTAGGCAACACACCCTTGTGCACGTACCCGAACCCACCTTGACCCAACAGATTAGCCTGAGCAAACCCTGATGTTGCTGCAGCTAGCTCCTCATAACTAAACTGGCTCTTGCTGAACCCAAGAGCCATGTTTCCAACACTTGGTGATGGTGGCGGTAAGGGTGCATGATGTGGGCCCGAGAACCCGGAGCTGTATTCATTGCTTCCATTTCCCGGTGGTGGTGCACCCCAGCCCCCACCACCTCCCACCGGAGCCCCCATCATTCCTGGTGGTGGTGGAAGCTTTACAACGTGGTCTGTTGTTTGGGGACTGTGCCAATGATTCTTGGCCGAACCATGGTAATAATCTCCACCTACATAAACATATTTATAATGTTATTACTCAATCATTATAGTTGAAGTAATTAAAAAAAAAAAAAAAAACCCATTAATGCTTCTATGTTCCTTAATTTCATGAAAATAACATGCATCATTTCTTCGACTTTATATGATTATGAAAATATATCTATATATTTGGGGGAAAAAAGTAGGGAAAAGTATAAATAATTGAGATTGGGGTTGAATGAGCAAACCTGGAGGTGGTCCACGACCAGGGTCCATATAGTAAGGCTTTCGCTTCTTCTTTTTTGAGCACATAACAGCAATAATTATAACAGCAAGAATCACCACACCTGCAACAGCTATCCCGGCAATAACTGCTACATTGGTTGATGAGTCGGATGAATTTGATTTATTGGTAGAGCTTGATGATCCATCATTTGAGGAAGGTGATACCCTACGAGGGGGAGGTGGAGAAGGGGATAATTTAGAGGAGGAAGGTGGTGGCATTTGGGATGAGCCAGAAGAGTGGGGTGGAGGATTAAATGTGGATGGTGGTGTAGAATTATTGTCAGAAGAAGAATGTGGGGTGGGAGCTTTAGGCTCATTTTCTGATGGTGGCGGTGGGGAGGCGTTATCTGATGCTGGCGGTGGGGACTGAGATGAATCATTAGGAGGCGGGGATTCGGCGGAGGGAGGTGGTGGAGAAGATTCTTCTTGTGGTGGTGGGGAGGCCGGAGGAGGGGTCGCCTCCTCCTGAGGTGGTGGAGGCGAGGCATTTTCTGATGGTGGTGGTGATGAGGAATCACCGGAGGGTGGTGGAGGTGAGGATTCGTCGGTGGTAGGTGGTGGTGGTGATGATGTGCTTGAGTCAGGAGCCGGTGTTGTCGTGAGCGACAAAGCAGTGTCAGGGGGCGGGGTTGAAGCCATTTTAATGAATATGAACTTTCCGGCCTTTGATTCAGCTTCAAAAAACACCCGCCGCCGGGAAACTCAATTCAAACCTCTCCCGCAACTGCTCGTCACAACAATTCACTACCCCTGTAAACCAAAAATCAATATCAACAAAGAATTAAGAACAAGGGTTTCAAATCAAAACCCAACAAAAATATCATTTAATATGATCAATTGATTTACACACTACGTGACAACAAGAAATAACATTTCCAAATCAACTCCAATGCAGCTAATTTTTCAATCTTAAAGATATACCCACGTTGATTCTTTAACCAAGAAAATAAAATTCAAAATTTTCTTCTCCAACGATCAAATAATTCAAATAGACATGGGCCTAGTTACATTTCTGGACAAACCCACGAATTAAGTCATATGATATGAAAAGAAATTAATAATTTCTGTATAACAAACCGAGTGCTTAATCAATATTGAGTCACATCAAATACATATGATTATTGAACAATCAACAAAAAAGCAATAGAAAATTCAAGTGCAATCCAGTGATGCTGTTCTTAATTGAGAGAGATGGAGAGAGAGAGAGAGAGAAACGTACCTGAATGAATGAGAGAGAAGAGAGAGAAAATATGTTGCATTACGAGTTTTTCATCTTAGAAAGATGAATCTCTCTCCTTCTCTCTGTGAGTCTCTCCTACAAAGAAGGGATCGTGTCTCTGTTTCTCTCTCGCCCCCTCTCTTTCTCTGTATCACAAATCTTAAGCAGCACCTCTAATTTTGGCCATTGTTGGTTATTCATCTTACCAGTTTCCTCTTTTGGTTGCGCTCTTCTCGACCAAATTTCTATACCCTTGTTGTTGTTTGTAGAAATGATGACAATTGTCCTCTCAATTTTTTTCTTTCTCAAACGGGAGCTGTGGAACTCTTTTTTTTTTAAAAAAAAACAAATTAGATCAAACCAGTGTTTTAAAAGACGTCCGTCTATGCCCCGCCTAGGATAGGTCCCGTCTAGGATATTATAGTTATTTTTTAATTCTCAGCCCCACCTAGATCCCGCCTAAGCGGGCCCCCGCTTAGGCCTCGCCTAAGCGCTAGGCGCTGGACCGCCTAACGTTTTTTAGAACATTGGATCAACTACTTAAAAGGGCAAATTGCATTTTACTTGCTTGTTCACTTTTGCAATTTAGTTTTAAAATTGAAAAATTGCAACCTGATTCCTCATATTTACAATTTTTGCGAACCGGTATAAAACATTGCAACTCGATTGATGACATTTACGTTTTGCTGCAATTCAGTACCTTTTGTTTTGTAAAAAAATCAACATTTTTCGTTAGTTTTTATATCAGATCACAATAAATGTAAATGTCACCAATCGAATTGCAACCTTTTCAATTTCAGAAACCAAATTACAAAAATGACCCACACACAAGTTACCAAATTTCAGTTGGCCCTAATTCAAATTGAGTCGAACCAATTTATAACCCCGCTTCTAAATCCACACACAAGCATGACTAGTGAAGCAAGTGTTCATATTCTTAAAAAGTTTAAATAGTCAAACACGAATATCATTTTGGGACGGAGGGAGTATTCAATTAGGACAGAGGAACAAAGAGAGTAGGACTATAACCACTAATCAACACAAATAAAATTTCAAAGATCTAAAATCAAATCAATAGTATTCTGTACCGCAAAAGGAAACCAAAAGTCCAAACTACATAGCCAGCCATATATCATCCTGTAAAACAAAGCAGTTCAAAAACAAACACCATCCATAGTTTCAATTTCAACCACAGAAACAAAACAGAATGCCTCAACATTATTACTTACTGATGTTCTAAAGACACCATGCTATTCACATAAGGAAAAAACCTTCCATCAACACCAAGACCATTGACTTTGTGCCCTTTCAAATTATTTGCAGCCATCGTTTCTTCCAATAAAGTTTCAGCGAAATCATTTCCAACTGTAGACAGAAGATGAAACTCACTCAATCCGCTCGGATTTCCATCACCAATCTGTATGCTTCGCTTCAAGACCAAATAATCCCCATAAATTTTCACAATGGGCTTAATTTTCAGAAAGGACTTAAAAGTTCCACACTCATAATGTGCAGTGATGTAGCATATTTCTTCATCTAGCACGCCTATGCATTTTGTATCTTCAGGCAGAGGCTGGAGCCCACATATTCCGTTCTTCAAATCAAAAGCCAACAATTCATTCCCAGATGTTTGCCAATAAGCTATTCCGTTCCAGTAAAAACCATCGTCTGTAAGCACTGAATCTCCCAGCTCAACACAAATAACATCGGATAACCTCCACGATCTTGTCTTTGAATCATAAATCTCAAAGTACATAACTGGCATTTCATAATGAGGTAGAGTTAGAGTTATGGCACAGATCACCTGAAAATCTGCAGCAAAATTGAGGGGGGACGGATCAAAGACTAGAGCGCATTTTGTTTCATCCCCGTGATAGTATTTTGGTCCAGGAAGACTTTTCCATTCCTTGTTTGTAGGGTTGCATATGTAGTAAGTCTTCTCTTCTTCACTTCCCTGAATGAGGAGCAGCCCATTGCAAGAGCTTTTGATAACACAATATTCATCATGCATGAAGTTTAAAGTACGATTAGGAAGCCCGTAGGCACGATGGTCGAGCGATGTGAACGTGCCCAACACTGTACTGGCTGGAAAAAACCCAGATATCTTTTGAAAATGGTAACTCTGCAAATGAGCTAAAAATGGACTGGATATCCATGTATCCCATTCTGTGGAAACAGCTCTAAATTTGACAAGAGATTTAGCCGGAAGGAAAGGGAGGACGTGGAATTTCACCACATCCTTAAGCTTCATTTCACTTCTTTGTTTGATGTTCTCAGGGTAAACTAACAGTTTACCAAACAGTTTTTTCAGACCAGCAGCAGTTCGGACCTTAATTATTCCCCCCTGCCATAAAGGGATAAGAGAAAATCAGTCTTTTGACAGTCTTGATACAAAAAGATGGGTAAAAAACAGGTAATCTGCATTTGCTCAAATGATTGTTACTCCCTCTGCCCCAAATGAATGTCCGAAAAATCTCAATTAAATAATCTACTCCCTCGGCCCCTAAATGAATGTCCAATGTCAAGATTCTTTTGTCCCAAAATGAATGTCTTTTTTTGCAAAAAACTTTTTCCCAAACATTTTTACCGGGTTTTTTTTTCACTAGTCACTTTATACTTGCAAAACTAAGTGTTTAGAAAATGAAAACAAGTGCCATTTTACGGTCTAAAATGTGAACATTTTTCAGAATGTTCCCTAAATGAAATTTTGGACATTCATTTTGGACAGAGATAGAATTAATTATCACCTTTTTGGGACCATCATCAGTCTCCATATCTGGATACTCTGGATCAACATTTTCATAGTATTCTTCATCAGTCTCCATGTCTAAAGACTCTGGAACATTATTCTGATAGTAATCTGCACAAACATCTTCCTCGCTTTGAGTCACACTTCCACCGACTTCTTCAGAATTAACAAATTCATAAGACCCATCAGAATGGTCATTTGTGTTATCCTGAAATATCAACATCATACAGACAATTTCTACTAATTAAGCATGATTGTACCTCGTAAAAATAATTCCAAATACGGTGAGGCAGGCTAAAGAAAATACCTCAAAATCACTGATGCCGTGATAAGGTTTTTCAGAATCAACTAATTCGAAAGAGCCATCATCACTCATAGCTTTCTCGCTGTCTTCTGGTTCTGCCATTGTCTCAGTAACTAATTAAGAGAAGCTTTGTTAGTGAAGAAAAAATTCAGCATAATTTGATAATGAAAATTCCTAGGAGTATATTTTATGACTCGTTCAAGAAATAGGCTTGATCAATCGATCATTCTGAAGAGAAATGGAACTCTCATCTTCACTAGAGTATCACTTAATTAATTCTGGAGAGAAATTCAGCATTCTATTCCACAAAGCCATAATTAAATATTGCAAGTAGTAGTAGTAGTAAATAGAAATAACACATTCTGACAAGGTATACATATCCAAGTTCCTGTCCAGATAAACAGCAGAAATCCATCCGCAACAAAAAGTTAACATAAAATAAATATCTTAACGAGTTGATTAATCATCATAACAATTTAGGAAAAATTTGATTGTGAAGTGGCATAAACAGGCACACTTTTGACGCACACACAAGCATATTGGAAATAGGAATTCCTCTAATAACAAATCCAACTACTCCAAGTTCTTTACAACTTAACATTGCAGTAACAATCATCCATCACTTAGAGTGTACCACCTACAAGATGCACTAAGGTAACAGTATAATGTATAATATATATATATATATATAGCAAAAGTTTCACAGATATGATGTAAAAGAGATCGATGGAAACTTGAAAATACGATCAAGCTTTTAAACCAAAAAACCAGCCACCACGCATTCAAGTGAAAATAAATTAACTAAAACCAATATAACAGAAGAACACTAAATCAGACCACAGCAGTACAAAGACAATGAGATTCTTCGGTCTTCACTAATTCATCAAGCAAACGGAAAAAAAAAAACGATGTACCAAACCACTAATATCAAGAAGCTGGATTCAACCACCAACTAATCAATCTTTAATTAATCTCAGGAAAATCAAATTACTACACATGATTCATGATTAACAATTACTAGAAGTAATCTTAAAACACAACAATGGCTCCACAAACCATGGGAGAAAGAAAATAGAGAACTTGCTGCTTTCTTTAGTGAGATAAGAAGTTGAAAGTTACAGCAACAAAATGTTGTTAAATACTTCATTAGTAAGAAATGACCCGGAGAGAAAATGTGTCAATCGTTCATTGGGTAGCTTTAAGTTATTTTCTTGAGATATTTTTCACTAGATCGTCACTATGTTCTTCTCTATGGCCTATTTATACAAATATATGTATAATGAACCATCAAGTAATTTAAGTCAAAATGAGAAACTTAGGCACAATAAAGACCTAAGAACAGAAATAACATGTTTTTAAGAAGTTTGCACCCTTAGAATTAAGTGTCCATATTTGTTCATCATCACAAAGAGAGTAAATGATTAATAGTCTGTGCATTCGCACTACTTAGGAATATGATTTATGCGTACTAAATGTAAGAAAGTAAGAGTGAAAGGAAAGTCACAGCTTGATTGGGAGACTGCATTACATGTATTAAATTCATAATTGTTTACATGGAAAAAAAATTCTAAACTTATGTCTAATGTAAATCCGTGCATGTACATGTTATTCTTGATTTATGAGACAATGAATCTGCCGAGTCAAGACATTATCTTTACTGATATCTATAAGTAAACAGAATTACAGCTACTATAGTTTTAGATAAAATTCATATTTAAGTAAAATGAGCAAGAATTCATCTATTTCGGCTCTATGCTACGACTGTTGAGATCGCAGATTGTGATCGTTTAATACTACTACAAAAGCCAAAACCATAAACCCAAGTACCCAGAGAATAATTACAGAAACCAGTGATTACAGAGGGAACAGGGCTAACACCCTCAACCAGTGACAGCCAGAAATTGAAATAAAATACGCCAAAATCTAAAAATATTTTTTTGTTGATTGATAGAGACAAAATTTCAAAAGATAACAAACTGTTAAATGTGACATGTACTACACATCTGTGACAGATACAAATTACAAACTTAAATTCATTACATAAAAACATGTTTACTAGAAGTAAGAATACTAACTATGATAATTTTGTCATACAGGTAAATTCATCAACGACTCAATATCTGCAATTCAGACTAAAATATCTTAAGTAGCACAGTAGATATTCATTTCCAATCATATAGTATTATTTTGTAATGACAATGTTATACAAAAAAGATTGAACACTCGTTTCAGGGAGGGGGTGGGGGAGAAAGAAAAAGTTAGTTTCAAATGGGACAATCATTTTTGGAGAGAGGGAGTATTAGCTAAATCGGTAAGAAAAGTAAACTCTAAAAAACGATGAAGCACGGGTGGCTATAGAACAGTGAGGGGCATGCATACTAATTGAAGCACGGGTGGCTATAGAACAATTAGATTTGGAATTAGATGTCAAAACAATAAGGTTTAACTGCTACCTTTGAAGATTCAGCAACTAATAATATTATTATGTAATGACAATGCTAATATTCAAAAATATTTTTATTTTGAAATATGTGGGGGCAAGAGCCAAGAATTAAATTAATTTATTCCTTATAAAAAAAACTCCAAGGGCTAAAGTGCTACCTTTGAAGATTCAGGGGGTCAAGTAACCTTTCTTGCTCTATAGTGACTACATCCCAGCTTTCAACATTATTATGGTCCTTTTCACACAGTACTCAGATGCAAGATTGTGTGTGCTGGGAAGGGACTGTTTACAGTTACACCAAGTTTGTCAAACTACTTTCTATCACACACACACACACACACACACACACACACGCGCGCGCGCATATATATATACACACACACACACACACATAGTAAGAAATATTGACCAAAACGCTTAATTTGTAAAACCGATTACGATCTGGTGCACTCCGATTTGTCTAGGGTTAGTTTATGGGCGAACTCAAAGGACGTTTGATCGGAATAATGTCCGTCGGTGAAGATTAGTAAAATTAAGTAAATTTAACTAAGAAAATCATCAAAATGGATCATTGAAACACAGAATCATAAAATTAAACAGTGACGCAAGTTAATCTCCAGAAATGATAGGATTACCGTAGGCAAAATCAAGTGAAAATTGTACTGTACCAAATAATAAGAATTCGGAAAAAATGGAAGAAACAACAAGTTATGATCACATCACATCCATGTAATTAATTAACAAAATCGCACGCTTGAAACAACGATCAGAGTAGACTAATTAATTATCAAGTAAATGGCGGAGAGAGAAAACTCACATTCGCAAAGAGCTTTCAAAAACCCTAGAAATTCAGGAGAGTAGGGTTTGGTAACGGAGATTTTGTATCGAGGGATGCCGGGAGGGTCGGAGACTGACTTATCAAGGGCGTGCAACGCCTTGCGTATCACGTCAACAGCGAGTAGGGGAATGACACGTGTCAGACTATGACTGGTCGGAGACTGACTTATTAAGGTCGCTGGGGATAACCTTTTGAATCACGTTATGGGTTGGACACGTGTTAGCCTATGATTAGTCGTTTGCGTCATGGTTTATTCAAAGACTCGTTCAATTTAAATGGAATACCTTTGCTTTGCTTTGCTTCGAAGTTTCTTGGTCTTTACCAAAATATTTCACACGCATTTCTCCCGTCCTTGTCCTTATCCTTAGCTATGTAAATATGTAAATACTCCCTACGTCCCAAAACAATCTTTTCATTAGCCGTTTCATATCATCTCAAAAGTTTTTTATATTTCTACAATTTAAGCTTAAAAAGTTCATAAACAAAACATGGCTAGTGAAGCAAGTGTTTATATACTTAAAACGTTTGAATAGTCAAACGTGAAGATCATTTTGAGATGGATGGAGTATAAAGTAAAAAAAAAATTCTCACAAAATGATATGTCGAAATATTACTACTCCCTCCGGTCCAAAATAATTGTCACTTTTGAGCTAAATGTCTCTCTTATCCTTGCATTGAAACTTGTTCTCTTTTATTAATTATCTTAGTGTGAGACATTAATGTAAGAAAGTTGAACACTTAATAGGGGTAAAGTTGGAACTTTTGTCACTAAGACATGATAATAATTGCATTTCTTAAAAGTTGTGCAAATGCAAAAAGAGACAATTATTTTGGACCGGAGGGAGTAGTACTTTTAATTAAAGTATAGCGGGTTCATAATCAATTCAACCAATAAAATATCGTTACCTTATTTTGTATTCATCATTTTATAAATTTTTAAGTCCCAACCTATCTACGTATATGAAAAGGGGTCAACTGACCCTTGACTTTTGATTTTTTGTACTATGACTCCTACCTTTTTTGAAATACTCCATCTGTCTTTTTAGTCTGTTCACTTTTGTTCAACATAAGTAAAATTTGACCAAGCATTTTATGTCAATCTAACAATCCTAATGAAATTTTAAAAATTATTATTGATAATTTAAATGATTATTTATCAATTACAATTTTTAGAATTTAATTAGGATGATTAGATTAGCATTAAATATTTGGTTAAAGTTTACTCCCGTTGACCAAAAGTGAATAGACTAAAAAGACGGAGGGTGTATGTCATATTAACCCCTCAAAAATTATAATTGACTCCTCTCAAAACCAAATGATTTTCTTATATATGTATAGTAAACAATAAAGAAAATTTAGATATGTATGAGAATACGGAGTACTCCCTCCGTCCCATTTCAAATTGTAAATACTAGGTTGGCACGGGGATTAAGGGAAAAAGTGAAAAAAAGTGATGTGTTGTGAGTGTTGATAGTTGAGTGGGAGAGAGAAAGTGGGGTAGAGAATAGTTAGTGG
Organism: Campanula takesimana; assembly: GCA_026119855.1. Lineage (NCBI taxonomy): Eukaryota > Viridiplantae > Streptophyta > Magnoliopsida > Asterales > Campanulaceae > Campanula > Campanula takesimana. The sequence goes on along the minus strand of JAOWBW010001354.1, from coordinate 63,665 downwards.
GTTAGTGGATGTGAGTGTGCAAGTGGGTTAAAACTTGCCATTTTTGGATTTTGCAATTTTAGTTGGGACACCCTTTTTGGCAACTTTTGCAATTTGAAATGGGACGGAGGTAGTATAGTATTAGGTTACAGATTTACTATATCCATATTACGTACACAAATCATTTTCTTAAATCTCTTTTATACTATGATAGAATTTACTGTAGGAAACCTTTTATTAGAAGAGGTGGTCTCCCATGAGAACAAGGGGATCCGTCTCATTGGTGAGACGGGTCGGATCCTGACCATGGGCATGAACCGCCACGTGGCAGATTTTTTTTTTTTTTTTCTTCAGTTTTTATATCTTTTTTTCGGCTTTTCAGTGGTTTACCAAAAGTAATAGTTACCATCTCTTAAAGTAATGATTGTATACATATAAAGTAACATTGTTCATAAGTAAACGTAATACCTGTTTTAAAAAAGGGCAAATTGCAATTTGGTTCCTGACATTTACAAACTTTTGCAATGTGACTCCCAACAGTTGAATTTCGCCAATTGGTATGCTGACATTTACATTTGTTTGCAATTTGACTATAAAAGTAACAACCAGTTAATTTTTTAACCAAATGAGGCGCATGTGACAAGCACATGCATTTTTAATGGGCAAAATGGTCATTTAAGGAGGGATGGGTTTCTTCTTCTTCTTCATAAATAACATCAACAACCAGCAACACATTAATGGAGGAATTGACCAACTCTTGCTGTTCTCTCCTCCATTAAATCTGGAAATTCGTTGCCTTTGATTCTCATCTCACTTACCAATTCTTCACCTCTTCAGGCTTGACTAATCTTCTTCTTCTGTTCTCCATAATGTTAAAAAATATTAAATATAGCATTCAATATTCAAGTCAACCACTCATACAAAGTTAAAATATGACAGTGTACATGTGATATAAAGACAAAGTCATTGGCAAATAGAATATTTTGGGGACCACAGATACACACACATAACAATGGACAAAATATATACAGAAACCCCAATTTTTAACCTAACTTTAAACAAGTTCAATAAAAGTAGAAGAATCATAAACAACTATATAAAAACGAAGAATAAACTAACCATAAATAGGTGTTCCATCAACCAAGTACTCATCTTCTCGCTCGAACCAGTTTACTCCTTCCTCTGTCGTCATCGCACAAGCCCTAATTTTACCCCTCTTCACTTAGCGTAATCTGTGAATGATTTGGGATTGTATAAGCCTCGTTTGTGTATCGAGAAACCCAGCCCTCCTTAAATGACCATTTTACCCATTAAAAATGCATGTGCTTGTCACGTGCGCCTCATTTGGCTATAAAATTAACTGGTTGTTACTTTTATAGCCAAATTGCAAATAAATGTAAATGTCAGTATACCAATTGGCGAAATTCAATTGTTGGGAGCCACATTGCAAAAGTTTGTAAATGTCAGGAACCAAATTGCAATTTGCCCTTTAAAAAACATAAGCTCGTTTTTACCCATTTTTCAAATGTAATACTAACTATAATTACATGTAACCCAAATAATATCTAAATGTAATTATAATTTATACTGAAATATAATAGTGCTTTTGCAAAAATGTAAAATATTGTGTATTTTGATTTTATTTTTTAGGAAAAAGTAACATTTGAAAAATAATAACTTATGTATATGAATGTAATTGTTTATACAAGTAAATGTAACACTTTGATAGATGAAAATTGTAACAGATTTTCTATAGATAATGTAATACTTTTACATGTATCATGATAAATTGAACCCCATTGTAACTTATGAAAACATATAGATATAATATTACTTTTCTATACATATGTATTACAAATTATGTATAAACACTATTACATATAAGTAACACGTTCGTTACATTTTAGTTGTAAATAAGTATTACTTTTGGCAAACGAAAAAAACACTGTTACTTTTCTGTGTATATGTATTACTTTTCTGTATACAAACTATTACATATAAGTAACACGTTTGTTACTTTTAGTTATAGTAACTATTACTTTTCAAAAACCGAAAAAACCAAAAATGAAAATATAATTTTTTTTTAAAAAAAAAATTTAGTTTTTTTTTCGGGCCTATGAGAGACTGCCACGTGGCAGGGTCGCCCATGGGTCCTGGAGCAGCAACAGCAAAAAAAAAAAAAAAGAACCTATGAAAGGGTGCCACGTGGCGGGTTATGCCCCATGGGCCTTGGAACTTGTTCATGGACCGGGTCATGGGCAAGGATCCGACCCGTGTCACCCATGAGACGGATCCCCTTGTTCTCACATGAGTCTTTGTCTTATTAGAATAGGAAACTTTTTGAATTATACATATCTCTTTGCAATCAATCATTGTACTCTACGAGATTGATGAATAATTGCTTCAGTTTTTATATTATTTACAAACAGAATGAACTTCCTTAAAAAATAAAAAATAATAAAATGAATATACAAAATTCCAGTCGATGAGTTTCTTCCAATTCTGTCTACTCTACTGTAGACATGGCCATTCACGGTTAACCGCCGGTTGACAAAACCGGTTTGGTCTAACCGTAACCTAACCGGCTAACCGTTCTCCCCGGTTACGGTTTCCCGGTTAACCGGTTGAACCGGTTACTTCTTCTTCTCTTTTTTTTTTTTTTTTTTTTTTTTTAAACAGTGCTTTTAACGGTTTTTTTTAAGAAAAAAAAAACTTCAATTTTTTAACAGTGTTTTATTAATTAAAAAACTAATTGAAACTGTCAAAAACTAACTGAAACTGTCAAAAAACTGACTGAAACTGTCAAAAAACTGACTGGAAATCTAAATAACACAATTTTTTTAGTAAAAAAAAGGGACGGTACCCTTAAATTTTATTAATTAAAATTAAAATTTCAATGAGGGGGACAACCAATCTTTGCCCTTTTATAATTTAAGGGAGGAAAAAAAATGGAGCCTTACCTCAACTAAACTATTACAATGAAATAAAAATAAACCTATTCTAAAATTAAAATAAAAACTATCTAAATTCCGTCCCCTTTCGAACTTCCCGTAGAGTCTTCCAAGTCATATTGGTATTGTGGATCTACATTTACTAAATCCTCTTCATAAGGCATATCTTGCTCCCTCTTTTCCGCTCTAACCCAATCACCAAGTAAGAGTTGATTTTCCAAATTTTCACAAGTTAGTTGGGAACGTCTTGCATCCAAAACATTTCCTCCCACACTAAATGTCGATTCGACCGCCACGGTTGAAGCGGGAGAAGCTAAGACTTCTTTTGCAATTAAAGAGAGTATGAGATAAGTTTCTTGCCTTTGTGACCACCACCTCAAAATATCAAAAGTAGTTGGATTTGAAGTGTTTTGTACAACTTCATGTCTAGTAGAGAAATATGCTTCCAACTCGTACGGAATGCTAGAGGTAGAAGAAGAAGAAGAAGAAGAAGAAGAAGAAGAAGAAGAAGAAGAAGAAGACGTTCTAGGACGTTTTTGGGAATAAATTTCATTAACAAAACTATATGGATCGTCATTCTCCTCATATTGTGTATCAATATCAATATCTTCTTCATTAGGACTTGAGCCATATTGAGAAAGATTTCCATGAATTGCACTATACTCGTTATAAAGAGTCACCAAATCTTATTTTGTATTTTCAACAATAATCGCAGGGTTTTCGTAGAATCCGTCCCCATTGGGGTATAAATTTGCATAATAAAATGTTATTATGCGAACTAGATCTTTCAATTTAACACGGGGATCCAATATCTTTGCAAGCAAAAATAGAGACGGAATGTTATCAAAATATTTGACCCACTTTTCCCTCATGGAAGCAATGCTTTGGTTTAAAATGGTGCAATTTTGCAAATTTTTAAAACTTCGAACTATTGCAATACATTGATCAAGTACCAAAACGGAAGTTGGATAATAAACTCCCGACAAAGCCAAAGTAGCGGTATTGAAAATCTTTAATAATTGACATAAATTAGTGCAAGCGTTCCATTGATAAGCAAATAAAAGAATTTCATAGCCCATAGTAATAAAAAAAATCCATGAGATGCTCTTTATACTCAAAACCATCAATTAACATTTTGTAGCTAGAATTCCACCTAGTCGGAACATACATAGAAAAATATTTTTCGGGAAGACCCTTATTTAGTAAATATTTTATCCATTTTCTTGTAATTTTATTTTTTTTCAATAAAATAAAGAGCATCTCTAATAGGTTTAACATATTCATCTAAAGCATCCAAACCATCTTTAACACATAAATTTATAATATGACATAAACATCTAATATAAAAATATTTACCCTCAAGTGACGGTTGACAAATGAGCATCAATTCCGGTATACTAGCGGTATTAGCACTAGTATTGTCGAATGAAATAGAAAATAATTTTTGCAAAAGACCATATTTTGCCAAAATGGCGTGCAACTTTCTACAAATATTTTCCGCGGAATGAGGTGGTTCAAAACTTTCATATGCAAGTAATCTTTTTTGTAAAGTCCACGAATTATCGATCCAATAAACCGTTCATAAAATTCATCATCCGCAAAGTTAAAAGCAAGCCCTTTAACACACATAAATTTGCACAATTCTTTCCTATAAATGACATTATTAAACTTAAATAAGACCGAAGACGTACCTTGGGTGTTAGGTTGAGCAAATTGTAATTGAGCTTGATCACTCTCAATCCCAACTTTTTCGGGATGTTTGCTATTGAGGTGGGTGTTCAATGATCCATGCCCTCCACCTTTTGTGAACGAGTAACTTTTGGTACAATAGTTGCATTCCGCTCGAAAATGTACAAAGTCGTTGGGGTCAATTTGTACTTTTCGGAAATGGATCGTAAAAGTGTCGGATTTGGATTCTCGTGGTTGACGTTGCCCCCGACCACCTCTTCCCACGCCCCGAGCTCGGCCTCGGCCGGCCCTACCACTTTGAGTTTGAGCAACATTTTCTTCAACATTTTGCTATCTTTCCTCAAAATGTGACCCAAATTTTGGGTTAAGTGAGGAAGAATCAACATGTTCCTTGCCGCTCCTTCGAGATGAGGCCATTTGTTAAAAAAACTGACTGAAACTGTTTCGAAACTGACTGAAAATCGCAAAAAAACTGACTGAAAATGATGATAAGCACAGATTTTGTCAAAAAAAAAAAACTAACTGAAACCGTCAAAAAACTAACTGAAACTATCAAAAAACTGACTGAAATTCGAAAAAAAAAACTAGCTGGAAAATGTTGTGAAAGTGAAACTGACTGGAAATCACTAAAAAACTGACTGAAACTGATGAAAAACATAGATTTTGTTAAAAAAAAACAAACTGAAACTGTCAAAAAACTAACTGAAATAGTAAAAAAATGACTGGAATTCGAAAAACTAACTGGCAAAATATTTTGAAATAGGGGAAGTGTGGGGGGCCCAGGTGTAAAAGATGAGAAACTAGCCGTTAGGCGGTTAAACCACCGGTTTATATGACCGTTTTAACCGGAGGTTGGTTCACGGTTACAAACCGGTTATTAACCGGCGGTTGACCGATTTTGAAAAATCCTAACCTTAACCGGACCAGCTAACCGACGGTTCACGGATGAGGCGATCGCTGGTTAACCGGTTGGCCGGTTTTGACCGGTTAAAAACCGGCGGTTAGCCGGTTTCAGGTTTAAAGTGGCCACCTCTAGTCTACTGCATTGTATGTTAATGTTTTCTTTTCTACTAGTAGGTAACCCGTGCTCCGCACATGAATCTATTCCGTTAATGTTTTTGTATTTTCATTTTTTGATGTTTTTGTTGGGTTTTGATGCATCATGCGCAACGGAATAAACAGATAAAATCAAACACCCAAGAACCCGGATCCGTGCATGTTGATTAAATTAAATACAAGATGAAAGAAACATACCCTTGAAGATCGAATCCATGAACACGGACTTTAAGGTGTTAAAGCAAACACCCTCTATCGGTATCCACACGTCGAACGGATATCAAGAACACCTTCTTGATCTGGATTGCTAGACCCAAGGCTTGATGAATAAACGATTTCTTCGTAGGAATTATTTTGCTCCATTGATTATTTAGTTATGATGATTCTAAATCTCAAAACTAATAATCCCCTCTATATGTGTGTAATTGTTTCTCAAACAACATGTTATGATTTTTAAAATCAACCATTAGGTTTCTTAAACCCGGCTGCATACATATATAGTAGGGGTATTAACCTAATTCCTTTTGGGACTCAGGATTCCTTGTCAAACAAGAAGTCTTGAACAAACTGTTTTCGGACGGACAAACCATCCGTACGGATTGATTGGGTGGCTCCCAAACATCCGTACGGATCCTTCCAGCAGGATCCAGTTTTTCCCGTTTTCTGTGCCTTATTCAATCCGTTCTATTGTTTGTGACCCAATAGGATTATACTAAGTTGGCAACGAGTCCGAATGAGTCAGAACCCGTAAGTCATAAGCAGACTCTAGCAAGCCATTATGACTACCCAATTAGTATAACTTTGAAAGCCCAAAGTAACCTTATAGAACATATCACAATCCCTTTGTCACACGATATCATATTGGACATAAGTCATGGTCCACGTCAACTTATGTTGTCCAATGCTTTCTCGATCTCGAGTAGATTGATATGAGCAAATAACATTGAACGCTTCAATTCATTTGGGTACGGCCGTACATTATTATCAATCTCACTCATCGAGTGGCCAAGCAGATATCTCTCTTGAGAGAGGACAAATCCCATCTTGACTTATCATTCTTCCCTACAATAATCCGATTATGCCAATCGTAGCCTTTATAACCACCCGGTTAGGGGTAGTGTTTGAGTACGTCAAACATAATGTTCATCATGTGGAAGACTATGGTAATCTCAGGTCTAAGGATAAATGATATAACTATTATGAGATTTAATTATGACATTTGACCATGACATAAATCTCATAACGGGTCTATCCAGTACTTGTTCTCCAACATGTACCCACAAGTTTAATCCGCATCCTATGCGCTATTATCATCATATGATTATCCATTAAAACTCATGCTAGCCCTTCATAAGTGCTAGGGACAATGATCATTATAATAAACATGCAAAAGATATAATAATCAGGTTTTGTTATCTCTATAACAATGAAGCTATGATATAACGCATAGGCCTTTCTTAAGGGCCTAGGGCATAATATCCAACAATCTCCCACTTGCACTAGGCCCAATCAACGCGTATCCAATACCCATTGAGCTTAGTTATGATCTCCATCATAACTAAGGGCATTTCAAAATGATTTATATATCAACCATATATATATTAGACTATGAATAAAATTACGCTCCCACTAAATTTTATTGTAATCACAAGTCTCATCCTTGATGAATTTCAAACTCTTTGAATACTTCATCAAAATGAAATTTCACTCCAAGTAGTTTGCTTCAACCATCTCATGAATTTCTGCAACTTGCATATTTTATTAGAATTTTATATATCAAAAACTTTTAGGTTGTATCAAACACATCCTAAAGTATGTTCCTGTTAAGGAATGCTATTTGATATCCATTTGTCATATTTCATATTCAAAATATGAGGTCATGAGAATAAAAATTCTAATAATATTAAGCATGACTACAGGTGATAAAGTTTCATCATAATCGACATTATGAATTAACTTTTCTCAATTAGTCTTGCTTAATCAATATACACTTTTAGATTTTATGACTCCAAGTCATTGATCTAAATCCGGAGCGGACTTTGCATCTTGATAGGTATATGTCAATCATTCGCAATGATATCTTCCTATTACTTTCTATTACGAGAAATCAATATTCTTGTATAGATAGTATCCTATCAGTTATGCAAATTTCTTGTATTACTTGAACGAATTTCCACAACTCCTTGTGAATATTTTTTTCAACTTCCATCTTAGGTTCCATGTCATTTTTGGGTCTCGAACTCTTCGAGATACATTTTACTCCCACTAGTTCTTTAGAGATAAACGATTTATCTAGAAAATGCTATTTAGAGTGACAAACGATTTGTACTCTAAAGGGTGTAAAATTAATATCATTAAGATATCCCATAAAATACATTTATAAGATTTAGGTGTGATTTTGTCCCAGACAACACTTTTCTCAAAAGCATCACATCATAAATCTTTATGAAAGACAAACCAAGTTTTCTTTCATTTCATATCTCATATGGCATCAGTCGAACCACCTTAGATGAATCTCAATTTAGTGTAAGCGCAGCTGTTTCCAGCACATAATCCAGATGGTTAATTAAAGATCAGTTTGACTATCATGAGGTGACGAAAAACTGTGTTTATAGACAATCTGTAAACTTCTGGAACATCATCCGTACGGCTGCTGTTTCCAGATTCTGTTTTTCTTAAATTACAGACTTTCTGCAGAATTCTCATCGAGTCTAAGGCTCAAATATTCATTACTTTGATCTAATCAGAGTACATCAATACTTTTGTCATGAGGTGTTGAAATCCTTTCTAGCATTGTTACTTTAATAAACTACATACATCAAAATGTATAAGTTCAAAAGAGTACTTCCTCTTACTACTATTATAAAAAATATCTTGATCAATTTTTAAGATTCACATCTATCACATGATTTGAAATCATATGAATTTAAAAGTCCATCCCATGAAATTTTAGATATGTCTTTCTTATCATTTGATATAGACATTAATGCTTTTTAAGAATGTAACGATTACATCCTTATATTCAGATTTCATTATTTACGTTATGCTCATTATTTTGTTCTTCCAAGATAAGGATATTAAGTCCCATTATATGATTAGCAATACATAAGGAACATCATATTTAATGGAACACTTTCTTATTCGAAATAAGAAATATACATAATCTTATAATGAAGAAACCAAAATAATATTTCTACTTAAAATAAGAACATAGCACCATTTGTTCAAAACAAATATGAACTTATTAGGTAAAACACTTCGCAAGTTCCTATGATTAATGTTGCAACCATTGCATTATTATTGCCACATAGTTTAATCTTTACCCTTACAAGTAGAAGTTTTAACATAAATACTTGAAGTGGTACTCCAACTACCCTTCCTTTTGATCTTTTAATTCAAATTGTAATTTCACCAACGGTCAATCCTATTGCCAAGGTACAAATTACATTCTTTGGATTTTAGGTTTTGCCACAAATATTTCCTTTAGGCTTGACAACTCTTGTCTTGCCTTTATCTTAAATCATTGTCCTTATTTACCTTTAGAGTTTGAGAATGTTTCAATTTGATATTAAGACATAGCATTTTAAACATCAAATGTCGCTTATGAATTGATATCAAATCCGTTTGTTAGTTCCAAACTAACATGATAACCAAGCCAACTAAGGTAATTAATATGTTTCTCTATGTTCAAAACATGAGAACTTATTTACATCCCTTTCATTCATCACATGAATGTTACGCTCTAATCAATCTCAAACTTTAGTTGCCTTTCGTTCTTGTAGGAACGCTTTCTACGTGATTGCTTATCAAATAAGCATCCATGTGTTTCAGATACTTCTAAAGTTCCGATCATATGATAGAAAGTCGTAGGACAGTTGACATCTATAGAATCATCCACATGTTTCTAATCAATGTCTTTGTCCACCCTTAAGGCATAAGTTTTCTTAGGAATATGATTTATTAAGAATTCATAACTTGCGTTCTTGCTTTAGAACAATTCTTAAGCTCATGACTAGGTCAAGGAAGTTAATCTTATTCTCTTTAAGTGGGGTCTATTGCAGTTATTATTAATGATTATAGTTTAAGACATTCTACAAAATATGCAAATAAATATACACATATATTTCATACCATTATCATTTAGAGACATATAATGTATTTCATAAATACTCCCACTAAATTATACACCTTCAAATACAATAATTGTATAATATAATTTAAGTGGGCTAAGATCCAACTTTAATTTAATTTCAAGTCCGCTTTGGCGATACTGCTCAAAATTAAATTAATTAGGTAGAGAACTCTTTGTCAATCATATCATATATGACTCTTAGATCCTTTATGAGATTGTTAGACATCTTATGTCAAACATGTTTTAATCTCATCTTGTGCCTTAGGCCCAAAACTTTGTCTTTTGATAGCCTAATTAAGTCAATCCACGTTAAAACGTATAGGAATCACTCTTTCCTCATCTTGCTCATACACTGATAGAATTAATGCACCTCGCTTTAGCAGAGTCCACATAAAAATACCCGGTGTACTCACAAGTGTTTTAATAATGGATTGGCACATAACTTAAATTTTAAAGAAGGTTTATTTTAACATAGAGACATGCATCATATATTTAATTATGTCAAACATAATATAATATAGTCTTTGCATGATGGATGTCAACTAATCAAATTAATTGACAGAAGCAAAATCTTGTGATTCAATTATGAAGCAACATTGTGGGGACGGAATCTAAATTATCTGTAAACGATTTACAGATTGGATATTTCATTCACATTCCCAGAAACAAGGCGTAAGCCTGCCATTGGTCCATGCAATGAATTAATCCAAATATAGTTTCCTTCTCTGCAAACTATTTGCACTTTGTATAGGGATAAATTCTGAAACTTTAAGATTACGCCAATCTTAAAATCCTTTAAGATTCTGATCTCATTAACAGTTTGGACTTCTGAACTTAAATCTATTTCAGGAAACACGGTTTCCAAAACCTGCCGTCTGAAACAGATCAGAATCAGTAATGCCCAAACCATCCGTACGGATGTTTCTGGAAACATCCAGATTTATCCGTACAGCTCTTTCATACAGGTCACATAAATCTGAACTCTTCAGAATTCTGAAACTATATCCGCAGAGCATCTTGAAATTGAAAGCACAAATCGCACGGCCGAAACTAAGCCAAAAGACATCCACATTTCCGTGCTAAGATCAAGAAACCAAGAAACTTCTCTATACGGTCGAAACTAAGCCAAAAGGCATCCACATTCCCGTATAGATTGGATACTTGTTTCAAGATCTTTCATTGTCTCTTAATCTCACAGATTACAGCAATTCTAAACTCTTTAGAACTCTGATTTCTGCAATTCCTTTTGAATTCTTTGGCCGAAAACTGTTTCAGGAAACACGGTTTCGAAAACCAACCGTCTGAAAGCAGTTTTCCAGTTTTCAGATTCGAATTCTGTAAACAATTTACAGAATAATCTGAACACCAGAAAACAAAATCAAATCTGAGAATTTCCAAACTAGCCGTACGGATCAGTTTGGCATCACCCAAACCATCCGTACGGATCCATTGGTAGGATCCCAGATTTCCAGGTTTTTCAGAATTTCAGAAATTCGACTAAATCCAATATCATGTTTATACATAATTAGATTACAGAAACATGAATTTACAGATTACGAATTTAATTAGATCTAATCAATACCATGAATAAACAATTTATTACATACACAAATTAGATCAAAATTATCAATACACATAATCTAATTATTTATTGATATCCCAAACATGCAATTATTCATATGGATCAAATCAATACAATAATTACATAATCCCCATATTCATGCTCATAAATTTTATATCTCATATATAAAACTCAAATCATACATTCATCTTATTATCATGTAGATATTATATAATCGAATTAAACAATTTCAACATGATATACTAAAATAATCAACAATGAACGGGGCTCTGATACCACTGTTGGGTTTTAATGCATCATGCGCAGCGGAATAAACAGATAAAATCAAACACCCCTGAGCCCGGATCCGTGCATGTTGATTAAATTAAATACAAGATGAAAGAGACATACCCTTGAAGATCGAATCCATGAACACAGACTTTGAGGTGCTAATCTCAAACACCATCTATCGGTATCCACACGTCGAACGGATATCAAGAACACCTTCTTGATCTGGACTGCTAGACCCAAGGCTTGATGAAGAAACGATTTCTTCATAGGAATTATTTTTGCTCCATTGATTATTGAGTTTTGATGATTCTAAATCTCAAAACTAATAATCCCCTCTATATGTGTATAATTGTTTCTCAAACAACATGTTATGATTTATAAAATCAACCATTAGGTTTCTTAAACCCGACTGCACACATATATAGTAGGGTATAAACTTAATTCCTTTTGGGATCAGAATTCCTTGTCAAACAAGAAGTCTTGAACAAACTGTTTTCGGCCGGACAAACCATCCGTACGGATTGGTTGGGTGGCTCCCAAACCATCCGTACGGATCCTTCCATCAGGATCCAGTTTTTCCCCCTTTTTTGTGCCTTATTCAATCCGTTCTATTTGTGTGTGACCCAATAGGATTATACTAAGTTGGCAACGAGTCCGAACGAGTCAGAACCCGTAAGTCATAAGCGGACTCTAGCAAGCCATTATGACTACCCAATTAGTATAACTTTGAAAGCCCAAAGTAACCTTATAGAACATATCACAATCCCTTTGTCACACGATATCATATTGGACATAAGTCATGGTCCACGTCAACTTATGTTGTCCAATGCTTTCTCGATCTCGAGTAGATTGATATGAGCAAATAATATTGAACGATTCAATTCATTTGGGTACGGCCGTACACTATTATCAATCTCACTCATCGAGTGGCCAAGCAGATATCTCTCTTGAGAGAGGGACAAATTCCATCTTGACTTATCATTCTTCCCTACAAGAATCCGATTATGCCAATCGTAGCCTTTATAACCACCCGGTTAGGGGTAGCGTTTGAGTACGTCAAACATAACGTTCATCATGTGGAAGACTATGATAATCTCAGGTCTAAGGATAAATGATATAACTATTATGAGATTTAATTATGACATTTGACCATGACATAAATCTCATAACGGGTCTATCCAGTACTTGTTCTCCAACATGTACCCACAAGTTTAATCTGCATCCTATGCGCTATAATCATCATATGATTATCCATTAAACTCATGCTAACCCTTCATAAGTGCTAGGGACAATTGATCATTATAATAAACATACAAAAGATATAATAATCAGGTTTGTTATCTCTATAACAATGAAGCTATGATATAACGCATAGGCCTTTCTCAAGGGCCTAGGGCATAATATCCAACACATTGATGATATGATCATACACTCCAAAGGCTCCGATGGATAGCACTTTGTCGACCTTAAAAAGTTCTTTGAAAGGTTGAGACACTACAAGATGAGAATTAATCCGGCCAAGTGCACATTTGGGGTAGTGAAAGGAAAGGTCCTCGGATACATGGTCACTGAGCGTGGTATAGAAGCAGACCCCGCTAAGATCAAAGCCATCATTGATATGCCTCTACCTAAAACGCAAAGAGAAGTCAAGGGATTCATGGGTCGCCTTCAGTACATTAGTCGTTTCATTAATCAGCTCACGACGATGTGCGAGCCCATTTTTAAGCTCGTCGAGAAGAATGCATCCTTAGAATGGACCGAAGAGTGTCAACAAGCCTTTGAAAAGGTTAAGGAATACTTAGTGAATCCGCCCATGTTGGTTCCACCGCATAAGGAGAAACCATTGACCTTGTACCTCACAGTCAATGATACTGCATTAGGGGATATGCTAGCACAAGAGCAACCCAATTCGAAGAAACAAATGCCGTGTACTTTGTCAGCCGTCGCTTCCAAGGGGATGAATTGAATTACTCTGCATTAGAAAAGTCGTGTGCTGCACTGGTATGGGTAGCTGAGAGACTAAAGCCGTACATGGAGGCGTTTCCTGTACAACTGATAGCCCGAATGGACCCAATGAAGTACATCATCAAGAAGTCGCATGTCTCCTCTAGGATAGCCAAATGGTACTTTATACTCACGGGGTACGATATCACTTACATTACACAAAAATCCATGAGAGGAAGAGTCTTCACAGATCATTTAGCCGAATTTCCATGCGATGAAGCGAAGGGGGAAGACCCGCGATTCCCTGATGAAGACATCATGACAATAGCAGAAAATAAGTGGCAATTATTTTTTGATGGCGCAGCCAATAAACGGGGATATGGCATTGGCATGTTACTAGTAGATCCCTCAGATTTCTACACTCCACTCGCAATCCGCCTTGACTTTGAGGCCACAAACAATATTGCTGAGTACGAAGCTTGTATAGAGGGGATTGAAGCAGCCTTAGAAAGAAATGTGACCGAACTAGAAGTGTACGGAGATTCACAACTTATAATCTATCAGTCACTTAAGAAGTGGAAGGTACAAGATCCTACACTCCAGAAATATAACGACCATCTCTCCAAGACTTGGTCAAACAGTTCAAAGAGGTCACTTTCTACTACCTTCCTAGAGATAAGAACCGCTTAGCAGACTCGCTAGCCATGCTAGCATCACTTGTGGATATTCCCAAATGGACTGAGGTTAAAACCTTCAAAGTCACGAGGCGAACGACTCCCGCTTATTACTCAATCATAGACCTTCACGACTGCAAAGAAGAGTGTGGCTCTATTTTCGTAAAAACCTTGTGTAAGGATCCCGCCTCGCGTGCGGAAACGCGATTTGGGTATGGGGCGAAACGCCAAACACAGAAACCGGTCAAATTTAACGGAGTCGCCACATTTTGTTAATTTTAAACCCAACAAAATGACAAAGGTTTGAGTTCAAAGGTTCGGAGGTCAGGTTATAACTTGGGAGGAGTTTTTACGTCCTCCCAAGTTGCCTCGGACAAAGCTGAGTCTCCCTAAGTTAGTTAAAATGTGCATATGTGTGTGTGTGTATTTAACGGAAAAGTTCTGTTGTTGATTTTATTTGAGAAACTCAGCTGAAAAAGGGGCCTTGGGTGATAAAACAAAGGTTAGAGGGCAAAAAAGGCAATTTTTCCCTCTTACCTAAAGTAGCCGTACGGCTGGAGGAGGTAATTCTGGGGTTTTTACAGTTTGCTCAAGAACAGTCCAGTTCAGAACAGAAACAGGGCATTCTGTCTGAAGCTGGACAAACTGTTTTTGATCCCAGTTTGCAAGAAATCATTTTACAAGTTTTATAACATCATTCCTATGCTAAATGATCATCACTTGGTCCCCCAAAACAAGTATTTGGGTGTGATCATGAGCAATCATAGGAGAAAATCAAGAAAGTTGATGAATGTCCCCTTTGGGCCAAAGTTGGTCATTTGGTGAATAAAGATTGGAACTTTATCACCAAGATGACATTTTATGACTTAAAATCCTTCCAAGAGTCAAACTAACACATAAAGATTGAATCTTTATGACCCAAAAGTGGGATTTTGAGGCTAAACCAAAGAGGAAAATGATGGACACAAAGGTTCCACCACCCTCATGATTATCATGGCCAAACAAGCATAACATTTAAATGAATAAAAAATGTAAATGACAATCAACAAGTCTATGAGTGTCTAGGTTTAGAACCTCTTCCATACAAGGTATGGAGGGCACCTTTGAACTTCTCATAGCTTGGACAAGATAGTAATGTAATAGATAGGTATATAGTGCTTGATAATGGACAAGTCTTGCAAGAAATAAAAGGTGCTTGAAATGGACAAGTCTTTGCATGAATGAAGAGTAAATACATGTATAACCAAGATATAAGAAAGAAAATAGGAGTAAGATGAAGAGAAAGGAGGGGGGAGGTGGCTTTACCTATGATGGTTATGGCCAATCTTCCTTTCTTCTCTCTTTTTTTGGTTTGTGATCACTCTCACTCTTACTCTGTGGTAATTCCAGCAGAGTGACCTCCCTAATGTGTATTTCTCCCCCCTGAAATGATCAGCAAGGGGTTCTATTTATAAGGACTGAGGGTGCCCAAACCAGCCGTACGGCTAGGCCCCTCTAGTACCCAAAGCATCCGTACGGCTCAGCCTGGCGAGCTTCTGGATTTTTCCAATTTTATACCAGAGTAGTCCTGGAATTTATAGCTTATCCTAGGGAGGTCCTGGCCTATCAGCTTATCCCTGAAACGGTGCTAAGGCTACCTCTAAGAGAGGTCGGTTTCAGATTGGGGTACTTACAGAGCCCCTCGGCAACGTCGCTTCGAAGGAGCGGGGTTGTCGATAAAAATAAGCATTCCAATCTGACGGGACGACGGTTTTAATCGATTTTGGTTGCATGGCTAGACCTAGTGGTATAGGATTCCTACGTATCCCGTTCGCGGGGAATCAAGCCTAACGTAGTTCGGGGGTGAGAGATTTTAAGGCTACTCAAACCTAACAGCGACCATTAAGGTCGGGTGAGGAACTTGGCGTCTCAAACCTACGGGTGACTATTTCAAAGTCGGGTGAGGGACTTGGCAGCTCAAACCTAAGGTTGTAGGGGAATATCTGTCATTCTCTCCTAAAGGAACGGGCATGACTCTTTGGCGAGTTCAGAGGCGGGATATGGTCAACTTGGCTCTATGGTGAGGGTTGACTTGCTGGGGACAGGGTCAACTTGGCTCTATTGGAGAGGGTTGACTTACACGGAACATGTTCAACTTGGCTCTATCGGAGAGGGTTGACTTACACGGAACATGGTCAACTTGGCTCTTCAGAGAGGGTTGACTTACACGGAATATGGTCAACTTGGCTCTATCGGAGAGGGTTGACTTACACGGAACATGGTCAACTTGGCTCTATGGGAGAGGGTTGACTTACACGGAACATGGTCAACTTGGCTCTATCGGAGAGGGTTGACTTACACGGAACATGGTCAACTTGGCTCTATCGGAGAGGGTTGACTTACACGGAACATGGTCAACTTGGCTCTATCGGAGAGGGTTGACTTACACGGAACATGGTCAACTTGGCTCTATTGGAGAGGGTTGACTTACACGGAACATGGTTAACTTGGCTCTATCGAGAGGGTTGACTTACACGGAACATGGTCAACTTGGCTCTATGGGAGAGGGTTGACTAAATGGTTGGACTTACGAAGGACGGCCGGGACATGGTCAACTTGGCTCTATAGGAGAGGGTTGACTTACACGGAACATGGTCAACTTGGCTCTATGGGAGAGGGTTGACTAAATGGTTGGACTTACGAAGGACAGCCGGGACATGGTCAACTTGGCTCTATGGGAGAGGGTTGACTAAATGGTTGGACTTACGAAGGACGGCCGGGACATGGTCAACTTGGCTCTATGGGAGAAGGTTGACTAAATGGTTGGACTTACGAAGGACGGCCGGGACATGGTCAACTTGGCTCTATGGGAGAGGGTTGACTAAATGGTTGGACTTACGAAGGACGGCCGGGACAAAGGCTCTAGCCTATAATGACTATTCTGATTCAAGGTTTGGTCAGCTCCATCTTTGGGGAGTTTGACGGGAAAATTGGTCTTACGTTTCACTAGGGACGGCCGGGATAAAGGCTCTAGCCTATAATGACTATTCTGAGTCAAGGTTTGGTCAACTCCATCTTTGGGGAGTTTGACGGGAAAATTGGTCTTACGTCTCACTAGGGATGGCCGGGACAAAGGCTCTAGCCTATAACGACTATTCTAAGTCATAGCTTGACCGGGGTCAACTCCATCTTTGGGGAGATTGACAGGGAAATTGGTCTTACGTCCCTCTAAGGACTGCCGGGACAAAGTCTCTAGCCTATAACGACTATTCTAAGTCATAGCTTGATCGGGTCAACTCCATCTTTGGGGAGATTGACGGAAAACTGGTCTTACGTCCCTCTAAGGACTGCCGGGACAAAGGCTCTAGCCTATAACGACTATTCTAAGTCATAGATTGTCCGGGGTCAACTCCATCTTTGGGGAGATTGACGGGAAAACTGGTCTTACGTCCCTCTAAGGATTGCCGAGACAAAGGCTCTAGCCTATAACGACTATTCTAAGTCATAGCTTGACCGGGGTCAACTCCATCTTTAGGGAGATTAACGGGAAAACTGGTCTTACGTCCCTCTAAGGACTGTCGGGACAAAGGCTCTAGCCTATAACGACTATTCTAAGTCATAGCTTGACCGGGGTCAACTCCATCTTTGGGGAGATTGACGGGAAAACTGGTCTTACGTCCCTCTAAGGACTGCCGGGATAAAGGCTCTAGCCTATAACGACTATTATGAGTCAAGGTTTTAATCTAAATGGATCACTCTGGGGACAAAGGTTTTTTAACCTAAAGGGTCACTCGGGGGACGAAGATTTGGTCAAGCCTATACTGCGGGATGGTTGACACATTTTCTTGATACCGGGAAAGAGCCTAGGGGTGACCTTCAAGACTCATTGTGGACAAAAAGGGTCCAAGACTTTGGAACAATCATTTTGAGAGGAGATCAAAAGCATTTTGCTTGAAACAATGTCTTTAACAAATGACGCCACATGGGAAAATCGGGAGTACTTATTTCCAAAAGCAAATCTTTTAACAAAGCATGTTAATCAAATTTTTGATTTTAACTTAACCATGAGGTTGGTTATGCATAAAGTCCTTTGGATTTGGTCCATTTGCTGAGAAGTCACCGGTGGTAGGATATTGGCTTGTCGCTGTCGTGGGGATAGGCCCAATGTCATCTTTGTTGCTTCTATCATCGATGGGGGCATAGCCCCGTGTTTTTGTCGGTGTTGGTGGCGGCGTAGCCCCAATGTCATTGTATGTGTCGGGGTAGCCCCATGTCCTTCTTGTCGTTGATGTCGGGGTAGCCCCATGTCCTTGTCGGCGTCGGTGGCGGCGTAGCCCCAATGTCATTGTATGTGTCGGGGTAGCCCCATGTCCTTGTGATCGTCGTTGATGTGGAGGTAGCCCCAATGTCGTCCTCCGGCTTTTGATGTTTGCGTAGACCCAATATCGTCTTTTGACCTTTGAAGTGAGGTTAGGAACCCATCCCTTTTTTCATGACGCACCTTTTCTTTTGCCTAGGCCGCCCTTGCGGGTTTTTAGCCTAGCGGGCTACTTTTTTGCGTCTTTTCCTTTTCCCTTTTTATGAGTGATCCAGCCGACTCGATAGAACGGGGACTTTAAAGTATTTTTTGGAGGAAACATGCAAGGGCCTTTATTTAGGCGGGAGAGAGTCCCTTTATTTTGGTGAACAATGTATTATCATGGAACGGGAGGAAGCCCTTGCTCGACAAAATACAAGTGTTTAGCTCTTTCCTAAGATGTAGAGAGAAGAAGACTTGTTGAGACATTTGAAACTTGCCCTAGTTAATATCATCAAATGATTGCTGGAATGGACCATGTTTATTATTAAGTCAAGATTATAACAAGCAATTAGCCTTAACATGCATAAATGTTTTGATCAATTAAGATTAAGATTCGATCAATGGCAAGATCAAAAAGATGTTTATGGGGAAGATTGGTCATTATTTGGGAAATTGGTCATTGATGGGACCAAGGGAAGAGAACCGGTCATTTTGGGAGGATCGAGGTTTGATGGATTCATTTCATGCTGTGACCGGACCCGAAGGTTGCCTACGTTCCCCTTAGTTTGAGGAGCTCAGGTCGCCGTAGTTCGGCCGTGGGGCCTTCTTTTGCTGGGGTTGGTGTCCTTTTGAAGGATGTTGTTGCTTTGCTGATGTATATCGCTTTTCTTTGCGGTGAACTCCTCGGGATGTTCTTTGAGGTGGACTTTTGCAGTGAACTTGGTGAGCTTTTGAGGTAAACTTTCTCTTTGCCAATATTCATTTGCTTTCCTTTTTTCCATTATCCATTTCTTTCTCTCTTATCATTTTTTTAGAGAGAGGGGAAACATTAGCCCCAAATTGCTATCTTGGACATTGGCTCATTTGTAGCCCCTTGGTGGAATTCTGCCACTTCTTACTTTGACTTTTGAAGATCTGGGAAGTCCTTTGCTTGGTTGCGCACGCGCGATCGTGGTTGAATCTTGGTGGTTGAGCAACAACATCCTCGCCTTTTCATTGTCTCGGGATGCCTTTGATGTGCATCAAGGATTTGTATAGGAAAGGTGTATCGGGTTGTGTATCGGGGTAATGTATGAGGGAAGATTTGCCATTGATGGTTTCTTCATGCCAATTGATCACAACATTTATTCATATCAAGATTAATTGTTTGCATTTGGCACTTTTCATTTGTGTTAGGTCCATTCATCCTTAATGAGTCGTCATTGACTAGTATGCTTAGAAGTCAATTCGTCATTTTGGGGACGTAGCAATCAATTGATAATAACAAGCAAAGCAATTTCAAGAGTAAACATATATTGCAAATAATGTCTCAAGTCTAGAGAGAAGAGAAGGAAAATAACTCTTTTATTTAGATAACTTTGTACATACATGTCCAAGTGCAGAACTCTGTAAAAAAAAAGACACGGTCCAGAATGGACTCCTTTTTTTTCTTTCTAGAACCTACGAGGCTGGAAGACTCACATTTTTTTATTTTTTTTAAGGATGGGTTCCCATGAAGCACGATGATCCATTTTCTTCCACAGTTGTTGGAGGGGTTGTCGGCGGCATATTCCATGTCCTCCACGGGGAACTCGGGTTCCATGTCGTCGGGAAAGATGTCACGAGGCCTCCACTTGGCTTGGCGTTGAAATTGCCGGGGTCGTCTACTCATGAGGGCGAGTTGGGATCTTGCCTGTTGGCCAAGCCTTTTGGTGATTCCCTTTCCAAAGTGCATAACCTTCGTGTATGGCACTTGACGAGGGCACAGTCTTTCATTTGGTGTAGCCACTCTTAGGCTCCTGAAGCTCGGGCCTCTTCTTGTGGACGGTGTCCCAATTGTTTGGTCTTCCCGCTCATGTGTATGGTTGTCTCGGACGCCAATTCGGATGTGGGCTCCTTGGACGATGTTTCCAGGGGACAAAACCGCAAAGGACTTTAGCATTTTAAACCTCAAGGTGAAATTATTAACCATGATTCGAGAAGCATGCTTCATTAGCGGATTAACCTTTTAGGCAAACACGACCTTTTATTTTGAGAAAACTTGATCTCCATTTTTCTTTTTCTGAAAGACACACTTCTTGTTTTGGGCGAAAAACTCACACATACATTTTTGTAAACTTTTTGACAAGGCAAAAATGACAATAATAATCTTATTAATGAGAACTGACAATGGACCCAAAATGGTCACCACATGGCATCAACCGGGGAATCAAGACTTTAACTAAACCTAACAGGCATCTTAACCGACTTTCCCTAAAGACTTATCACAGGTCCTAACAATGGACTTTGACTCTTCCTAAAAAGGGGCGATGGAAGGGGTTTTGAAGCTCATCTTCTGTTACGGCAACCACAGCGCCATCAAGTTCCCAAACCAGGGCGTTCAAGCTTTCCTTGCGGGATTAACTTCCGGATGATGCGTTTCAGAGCGATGCAATCGTTGGTGTCGTGCCCATGGTAGTTGTGAAAGGCACACCATTCAGTTGTGTCGAGATGTCCCTTGGGGTTTGTGGGTTGGTAGTTGACAAGAGGTTTTGCAAGGCCTTGCCTAACCAATTTCTCAAATACCTTGCTTATGGGTATTCTGAAATCCTCGTACCTTGTGAAATGGAGCTTGGCTCGGCCTTTGGCTTTTCGTTCATTGTTGACCGGAGCGTGGTGGGGATGAGAATCACCGCTACTCGATGCAAAGGGGTGCCCATCGAGTGTCCTTTCAAACTTATCTTCCATTTGCTTTCTCTTTTCCAACAACGTGCCCAACTGAGGTGCAATATGAGGATTCTGTGGAGGTGCATGGGTGTAGGCATACCCATATTCATAACCTTGGTGGCTTGCAGGAAGATACATTGGAGGCATGCAAGGAGCTTGTGGTCCAAAAGTTCTCGGACCATAGAAATGATACGGGTCTCCGTGGGATCTCTTTAGGAAACCTGGTGGAGGTAAGTTGGTGATGCCGGTTCGGGTACCCATGTACGGTCTAAACAGTGACTGAGCTCTGGTGACTTGGTTGATGGCATCAAGCCGAGAAGGGATACGATCGGAAAAGTGTTGTGAGTATGATGCTCGGGATGTAACCGGTGTGAACAGTGGTTTGCGGTCCTTTTGAGTGGGTTGTGTTTGGGGTTTTATAGGAGGTGTCTTATGGGAGATGTTGGATTTGGGATGAGGCGGAGTGAGGAAGATTTGAGTGAGAGGCTCGTTGTGGACGACGGCGTGTTGGGGCGAAGAAATATAGGTCTCGGTATTTTGATGAGATGGAGGGGGAAATCTTTGGTTACAGTCTGGAGGTCGGGTAGCTTCCACCTTTTCATTGTGGTTGGTTGCTTTGGCGAAGGGCCCATCGATTTGAAACAGAGCTGTAACACCTCTTTGCCTCGTCGACTCATCAGGCGGAGTTTGCGTTTCTCTGTGGCTTTCTGTGATGACCTCTTTCTCAGCCCCGGGGGTTTCTGAAGCTTGGAACAACTCTTCGTTCGTTGGGCCATCCGGATTGTCTGCAACGTCATTTCTCAAGCTACTGTCCACTGAAGTGACCTTTCCGAGGTACCGGGTTGGAGAAGTTGTAGTGACCGGGGAACTTTCTGACTCCACACGCACTAGACGGCGACATGATGCTCTCTTCCACTTCATCTGAGCTACGGGGAAGACAAAAAGTAGCTTTAGGCTTGGGTAAACACTGGGTGAACGCTTGGGTTAAAGACACACGTGACTTTATTTGAGATATTTGACCGAGCCGAAGTTGCCTACGTTCCTCTCACCACGAGGGAGGGGGTCCCACGTGACGAGAGGCTCAGGTCACCGTAGTTCGAATGGGTTTGGAATCTTAAGAGGGAGGGACGAACACGACTGACTTCTTAACGAGAATCCATCCAAGGACTAGACTGACTTTCTAGGGGACTATTCCTAGAATTTTAACAGGGATCTTTGCGGGGACCTACGGGATTTTGCCTAGGGTCTCCACGGGGATTTTAACGGGAGTCTTGAAGGATAACATGGATCCTTCCAAAGACTTAAAGGGACTAATCAAAAGTCTTGGAGGATAACATGGATCCGTCCAAAAACTAAACGGGACTATTCAAAAGTCTTGGAGGATAACATGGATCCGTCCAAAGACTAAACGGGACTAATCAAAAGTCTTGGAGGATAACATGGATCCGTCCAAAGACTAAACGGGACTAATCAAAAGTCTTGGGGGATAACATGGATCCGTCCAAAGACTAAACGGGACTAATCAAAAGTCTTGGAGGATAACATGGATCCGTCCAAAGACTAAACGGGACTAATCAAAAGTCTTGGAGGATAACATGGATCCGTCCAATGAATAAACGGGACTAATCAAAAGTCTTGGAGGATAACATGGATCCGTCCAAAGATTAAACGGGACTTGAAGGAGGTTTTGAAGGATAACATGGATCCTTCCAAAGACTTAACGGGGTGACACTGGTTAGCGAAACAATGCAATGTATCAAAGACAGGAAGCAAAAACGGAGCAAGCTCATGCAACGCGCGATTAATAAATCATTCAAGTTTACTTAAAACACATTTTTATTCCTAAATGGTTGGAAAAGATTTCTCTTCTTTTTCGCAACTAATCTAAACCCTGGATCAGTGGAGGCCATCACTACGCCTATAGACCCCTCGTTTTTCACCTGTATTGCACGCTCCTAAGGACGGACTGTCCCGGGTGAGGGTCCTAAAGGGCACGCGGCTTCCACCGATCGAAAGAAGTGAACCTAGGGTCTAGTGCATCATAAGGTTCCCAATACGCGGGTCATCCTAATCATAGTTAAGCCCCAGTCGGAATCGAGACTTTTCTCCGAAGGCTACACCGAAGGCTGCACCGACATTCCGACATGACCTCATTTTGAATGAGGCGTCTCGATCCTTAACCATGGGCTTAAGGATGATCCAAAATAACTCGTACATTAGGGCTCGGCGACACGGTGTCACCCTATCCTTAGTACATGGCCCTTGGTAATTGCGGTCGTCACTAACACACGAGTTGGAGGGTGGTTAGGCCACGTTTGCATTACATCAAGGGGTCACAACTCGAGCATTAATTTGGCCACAATTAGCTTTGAGCACGTATCAAGGATGTGGTAATGTGAACTAGACCAAAAACCAACCATAGTCACGGTATTTGTGTGTCACGGACAAGTGTGGTTGACTCGGTTCGGAAGGGAGGGTGGGATGGACCCGTGCGCGCATCGAAGGGAACAAGAGCGCCCAACGAGCTGCATCGTGGAATCCACCCCGGGTTTAAAGGGTATTTGGAACGTGCACGGTCAAGTGCGCGTGGTGTGAAGTCATTCTATGCTCCCTTTTGAGTAAAAAGAGAGATTTTCAATTCGTTTTTCAATAGCATGAGCATGGCATAAACAAGATATGAACAAGTATGAACAAGCATGGATTGAGCAATTTATACACAACAAATCAAGGAATATAAGCAAACAAAGACCAAAACTTGTACATGTACCAAGTTGTGCACAACAAAGAATTTTGAATCAAACTTTTGCAAAAGAAATATTTTACATGGAAACCCTTTTGTACAAAGCAATTTGTGCACAATGAGGAGACTCAAGAAAACCCTTACAAAAAGGGATTATGCACGACGAGGTTTTGGAAACCATTTTATTGACAAAAGATCATGCATAACCAAGTTTTATTACCTTTTAAAAACCAAGTTTTGGCCAAAAGAATGAAGGTAATGTGCACAAGTAAGACTGTAAATTTGGAACCTAGACAAGTAGAAGCAGAGGGGCACCCAGAATGTTGCAGCCCTGCACCAAACTGTTAATTGGCAACATTCTGGACCCTACCCAAAGTAGCCGTACGGCTAAAGCAAGAGGGTGAAGATTTTTCTCAGTTTCTCCAACTTCTGATCATCAAGCCCCAGTTTATTGTATTTCCAGAACGTATGGACTCAAAACAGTTCAAACAGAAACATCAAACACACACAAATATGCAAGAAGTCAACTAACGGGAACGGGAGTTTGACCCACACAAGAATGCCCCCGAACCTTATAGAAAGAAGTCCGAAATCACTCTATATCCCCAGCGGAGTCGCCACTGTAAGGATCCCGCCCAGCGTGCGGAAACGCGATTTGGGTATGGGGCGAAACGCCAAACACGGGAACCGGGCAAATTTAACGGAGTCGCCACATTTTGTTAATTTTAAACCCAACAAAATGACAAAGGTTTGAGTTCAAAGGTTCGGAGGTCAGGTTACAACTTGGGAGGAGTTTTTACGTCCTCCCAAGTTGCCTCGGACAAAGCCGAGTCTCCCTAAGTTAGTTAAAATGTGCATATGTGTGTGTGTGTATTTAACGGAAAAGTTCTGTTGTTGATTTTATTTGAGAAACTCAGCTGAAAAAGGGGCCTTGAGTGATAAAACAAAGGTCAGAGGGCAAAACAGGCAATTTTGCCCTCCTACCTAAAGTAGCCGTACGGCTGGAGGAGGTAATTCTGGGGTTTTTACAGTTTGCTCAAGAACAGTCCAGTTCAGAACAGAAACAGGGCATTCTGTCTGAAGCTGGACAAACTGTTTTTTATCCCAGTTTGCAAGAAATCATTTTACAAGTTTTATAACATCATTCCTATGCTAAATGATCATCACTTGGTCCCCCAAAACAAGTATTTGGGTGTGATCATGAGCAATCATAGGAGAAAATCAAGAAAGTTGATGAATGTCCCCTTTGGGCCAAAGTTGGTCATTTGGTGAATAAAGATTGGAACTTTATCACCAAGATAACATTTTATGACTAAAAATCCTTCCACGAGTCAAAATAACACATAAAGATTGAATCTTTATGACCCAAAAGTGGGATTTTGAGGCTAAACCAAAGAGGAAAATGATGGACACTAAGGTTCTACCACCCTCATGATTATCATGGCCAAACAAGCATAACATTTAAATGAATAAGGAATGTAAATGACAATCAACAAGTCTATGAGTGTCTAGGTTCAGAACCCCTTCTATACAAGGTATGGAGGGCACCTTTGAACTTCTCATAGCTTGGACAAGATAGTAATGTAATAGAAAGGTATATAGTGCTTGATAATGGACAAGTCTTGCAAGAAATAAAAGGTGCTTGAAATGGACAAGTCTTTGCATGAATGAAGAGTAAATACATGTATAACCAAGATATAAGAAAGAAAATACGAGTAAGATGAAGCGAAATGAGGGGGAGGTGGCTTTACCTATGATGGTTATGGCCAATCTTCCTTTCTTCTCTCCTTTTTTTGGTTTGTGATCACTCTCACTCTTACTCTGTGGTAATTCCAGCAGAGTGACCTCCCTAATGTGTATTTCTCACCCCCTGAAATGATCAGCAAGGGGTTCTATTTATAAGGACTGAGGGTGCCCAAACCAGCCGTACAGCTAGGCCCCTCTAGTACCCAAAGCATCCGTATGGCTCAGCCTGGCGAGCTTCTGGATTTTTCCAATTTTATACCAGAGTAGTCCTGGAATTTATAGCTTATCCTAGGGAGGTCCTAGCCTATCAGCTTATCCCTGAAACGGTGCTAAGGCTACCTCTAAGATAGGTCGGCTTCAGATTGGGGTACTTACACCTTGGACAATACACCTTGGTATTATGATGTATGGCGTTTCCTCCTAGACGGAACATTTCCATCAGACACTTCCCCTAAAGAAAAGATAGCCCTCAAAAGGTTTGCCGCCCAATTCATTATTATAGGTGATCGCCTCTACAAGAAACACCATGAGCAGTGTCTGCTTTGTGCCGACGAACACGAAGCCGTAGAAATCATGGACCAAGTCCATCAAGGAGCCTGTGGAACCCACATGAATGGCAATATGCTAGCAAAGAAAGTCATCCAACTAGGGTACTATTGGGCTACAATGGAAGCCGACTACACCGACATGGTTAAAAAATGCCACAAGTGGCAGATACATGCCAACTTGCAACACGCACCACCATCCGTGTTATACCCCATGACATCCCCCTGGCCATTTTCTACATGGGGAATAGACGTCATTGGCAAAGTCTCACCAACAGGCCATAATGGGCACTCATTCGTGTTAGTCACCGTTGATTACTTCACTAAATGGATCGAGGCTCAATCCTACAAGGTCTTGAATGCCAGAAAGGTGGCTAGGTTCATTAAGACCAACATCATATGCCGATATGGGGTATCTCATGAGATGATATCTGACAATGGCTCACACTTTGAGAAATAATGCGACTAACTACTTGCAGAGTACAAGATAGAGAGACATCAGTCGTCACCATACCGACCACAAACCAATGGAGCAGTCGAAGCTGCTAACAAGACCATTGAGACCATCATTAGGAAAATGGCTAAGACTGGCAAAGACTGGCTTGACAAGCTACCTTTTGCACTCTGGGGCTACCGTACCTCAATCCGTACAGCCACCGGTGAGACTCCCTACGCCCTAGCCTATGGGATGGAAGCAGTGCTACCAATCGAATTAGAAGTACCATCACTAAGGGTTCTCCTAGAAAACCAAGTGAATGAAGTCGCATGGTTGGACAACCGTTATGAACAACTAGCCCTGCTAGATGAATGACGACTTCGAGCCGCCGAGCATATCCAAGCATATCAACGGAGAATGGTCCGAGCATTCAATAAGAAAGTTAAGTCCAGAAACATCAAAGAAGGGGACCTAGTCCTACGCGAACATCGTCCTGGACCATTCAATCCTATGGGAAAGTAGCGAACAAGATGGATAGGCCCTTACATAGTCAAGAAGGTATTCTCCGGAGGAGCGGTACAACTCGCAGACCTAGATGGAGATCAACTGCCGAAGCCCGTTGTGAATACGTGAGATGGAAATCGGGAGTCACCACGTTGTTTTATTTGTTGTTAAAGCATTGAGAAAAACCATTTATGAGAATAATAGGGTTCGGGGGTCAAATTACAATAAGAGAAGAATATTCATGTTATTACTCCTATTGCCCGACGAATCGGTCTTTCTATCATGATCAATGTGTGTGTGTTAGTGATTGAGACCGGATCCGGAGATTGCCTACATTCTTCTCATCATGAGAAGCTCAGGTCGGTGTAGTTCATTGATGAATTAGAATGGGGAGAGATGAAGCGGGATCATGCATATAGAGGGGGAAGATTAGGGTTAGAAGTAGTTCCTAGATCGTATTAGGGTTTGATGAAACCCTAGGATCATCATAGGCTATGGCATATGCACATAAATAGGGATTACAATCCTAGATCTAGCATATCATGTATGTATGAGACTTAGATAATAACAAGAATATCATGAATACATATGAATGAACACATAAACATGAAGATCGCTACCCTAAATATAGCATACATTATGAATCTAGACTAAGAACATGAAGAACACATGAAGAACATATGAATATGGATGCATAAACATAATGAAAACATGCATAATATAGATCTAGCCTAAGAACATAACAAGAAAAGTAAGAGGACTTACCTTGATCGTAAGAACTATTATAGGGGATTTGGGCCAGCAGAAGGGGCCGCGCGGAAACTCCATAACTGGCCGCGTGGCCAGTCTTTCCGGATCGCATGGTTATCTAGATCTCAGTGAATCCTTATCAGTTTGTTCTCGGGATCAGGTCATTATCCTGATAGAATTCGACCTAGAACTGATTTCGTCTAACTAGAACTCTGGAAAGCTACCGGATAAGTCCCTGTCAGGTCATAATTTCCTAAAAGGTCCTCAGAGGCTCCTAAACGTCTAAGAAGTCATCTAACTTCAGATCGGGTACTAACGTCCGTCAACATGGACAAGCTGAAGAAGTACTACTCATAGCTCCGTCCCCTATTTCAAAAAAAAGGGCTTGCTAGGTTGAAAACCCGCAAGGGCGGCCTAGGCAAAAATTAGAGCAGAGAGCACGAGAAAAGAGGCCCGCTAGATTGAAAACCTGAAAGGGCGGTCTAGGCAAAAATCAGTGTGTGCATAAAAAAAAATAAAAAAATAGGGGACAGTCTCGTACGAGGCACCTATGTCTCGTGCGAGACATGTCAGTCAGCAGACATAATTTTCTCTTTCTTAAACTAGAACTACGATGAACTGAGCTCCATATTTAATTGATGTAAAAGGAGAACGTAGGCAGCGTTTTGGTCCAGTCTATTCAATAAATAAAATCAAAATCTTGTCTTCTTATTAATTGAATACATTTCAAGAAAGCAATATGAAAATTTCCAACACGAATACCAACTTGCAAAAAGAAAAATAAATAAAATACTAAAAATTTAAACATTGGTCTATCTATGGAAATCTCTCGATACTCCTAAGGATCTATTTCTTCCTTGACTTAGTAAGGGCTTGACCACGATCCGCTTTGTCATCCCTCTTCCTCTTGAACCAAGGTATCTCGAAACTGGGAGGAACATCATGTCGACTGAACACCGAGGGAGTTAGTCTCACAAACACATGAGGCCTATCCAAAGCTTGAAATTTACCGGGAAGCCCGCTTGCTCTCTTCTCGTAAAAGTCACTATCCAGAAAATCTTGAATGGCATCTACTCTGACATTAGAAGGATCCTCCTTAGCTTCCTTCTTCCTCAAATTCAAGCTAGGCTCGAATTGGTCCCCCAATAGAGAGCGGCGAATCTCATCAATACCATCGACACTGGGACGGAGTTCTTTCAGAAACCAATCCAAATATTTATCGGACAAATAGATGCTCCCTCCATCATGACGAAGATTGGTCCAACGATCCATAGTGGTGCCTTGCCCACAAGCGCGAGCCAAGCTCGTAGAGACCTCTGAGTCCATGAAAGAAATGTTCTGAGGTCGTCCCCCCAACACGAAAGTGTCCTGCTGTTGACCGAATTACCGCATTACCCTCCGAGCAAAATAGAAAGAGGAATCCCTCAAACCCGGAAGGACGACCCTGTCGTACCCAAGGGTATTAGCTACAAACCTCCTCACCTTCCAAAAGGATGGGCACCAAACAATATCATTAGTCTCTGCTTTAGCAAAAAGATAGGCCCACTCCTCAAGGCTGAGACCCTTCACCAACAGTCTCCGCCTATGGAAAGTATAAGGAGAATACTCGATCGGAGAATCCAACAATTTGAAATGTTCTCTGAGCCAAATGGTCAACAATAATGGACTTCCCCGAGTCATAAATCCAGTTCGGTGTAGCTCATCAAGGCTATGAAGGGTCTCCCCCAAGATGAGAGGAATTATGTTGAAGGCCCGTCCTCTAGCTTGCAGACAATGTCCACGAGCTCCGTGTTCGCCATGCCACACTTGCTTATGAAAAGTACGCTCCGAAATAAGCACAATGCCAAGAGATAGCACTGAGAATCCACACCATGACCACGAGTCACCCGACCTTTAAATCTCCTAGGCAAAGAGTGGAGATCGATATAGCGGTTGTGAATGTAACTCTGCGCCTCGGGAAGGCCTATACTCAATAGATCCCTGAGAGACTCCGCCGGTACCTTGACATACTTGGGCACCGCAATCACCACTGTCAATGGCATATCCAAGATAGCCGCCGTATCCTCCACAGTAGGGACCATCTCATTAAGTGAAAAGTTGAAAAGATGAGTCGAGGGATCCCAAAAGCATGCAACTCCCTTTAGAAGGTCCCATTCCGGTTTTAGATTCTTCAAGGTGAAAAGAATCTTGAAACCGAACATCTCCACGAATCTCTCTTGGCGAGGTTTATTGAATGAACGAAAAAACGTTGCTAAGTCATTCTTGTAGCGTTCCACTAATTCTGAGTCCGAGGAGAACTCGTCAACAATTATTGATGAAGGGACGGACTTA
Source organism: Campanula takesimana (assembly GCA_026119855.1). Taxonomy (NCBI): domain Eukaryota; kingdom Viridiplantae; phylum Streptophyta; class Magnoliopsida; order Asterales; family Campanulaceae; genus Campanula; species Campanula takesimana. The sequence continues at coordinate 33,153 of JAOWBW010001354.1, read as the reverse complement.
CTTAGGGCCATTGGGAGCAAAAGGTTGAGAATTTTACTCCAAAAGAGAGATTCCCAGAACTGATTTAAGACTGTATGGCATTCTAGGATGGACTAGACGTGTTTATATAAAAGTTTGGATACCAAATCCTCGAGAAAAAAAGAGAAACAGCCGTATACCAACGGGATGACTCGTAGGAGACATCGATGTCTCGTACGAGGCATCTCCCAGTATAGAACAGCAACAACTCTGCTCAAATCCCAAGTTGCCCGACAAGTCAAAACATGTCTCAATCACCTTAGAAACTCACCCGAAATAGTTCATACATCACATACAAATGGCCCAACGTGAATCCATCTCATAAAATTACCCCTCGGTTGACCAACCAGATGTGAATCAATCCATTTACACAGTCAGAAATAAAACTAAAATCAACTAATGTATTGTGTGTTAGAGTTAGGAAATAACTGTTGCATATGTACAAAAAGAAAAATTGTCTTCGCCTTCGCCGAGGCAACAAATACATCATCGACAAAAAAGAGGGAATGGGGGATCCTATCTACTCGGCATCAAAAGAAAAGAGACGTCGCCACCGCCACGTGATCATTCGCCAGTCCGAGGTCTCTTCCCGCAAGAATCCGACTCTACTGTCTGGCGAGCCAATTGTCCTAAGAGTTTTACGGTCTCTCTCTTCACCCTCTTGATATAGGCCATGAACTGGGAAAGCCGTACGGCGACCTCTCTATACTTAGCAATGGGAACCTGTTGAGAAGAAACAAATAGAGATGTCAGAATCTTCAGAAAAATGATGAACTGAGATACGAAATGGTAGAATAACAGAAATGACGGAAGAAGGGTCATAAGTCATACCATGGTCGCGTCAGCAGGAGGTACGAGTCCCTCAGGCACATCGTACTGGGAGGGAAGATCCTCAACACTCTCTATACCCTCAGCCATGCTGTAGGTAAAAGAAGACGGTCCAAGCCGTGGACGGAAAGGGACGTGGACAACTCCCTGGGCCTAAGCCAGATTACCCTCTAATAATCAAACGGGTCATGAGACGAGCGAGAAAGTCCTGATAATCAACCTCCAAGGACATATGGTAAAAAGCATCCTGACCGATAATGAGATCCCCTCTCTCATCCTCCGCGATGGCATAAGAGTTAAGCATATGGGCCGGAAGGTCCAAGGGGACAATGACATCGAGTCTGCCACCACCCTGCTGGCGAGAGACTCTCTCTCCTAAATAGAAGCATCCCTTGCCAAGGCCAATCATCAGCAGCCTCATACCGGCAAACTCATAGGCATGATCAATGCCCAGACTCCGCCAAGGGAAGAAAGCGACAGCGGACTCAGGGACGGCATCCCACCTGTCAAAATACAGCCGCATACGCTCCACCGTCATGTAAGCCCCCTCTGCCTGCTCATCACGGGTATCCCTGTTACCCCGGCGCCATCTCAGAGTATCTGGGAACATAACTGACACGCCCCCAAGTCCCGGGATTCCCTAATAGAACCTCGAACCTGGCGCGCGTGACTAACAAGAAATGAGAAACTAAATGAAAACTTCTTATATCAAACTGACATCATATATATACTCAAGAGGAACGAGATAAGATAGCTCACAACGAGTTCTATACCAAGAAATTTAAATCAAACGGTTGTACACAGCGGAAAACATGCCTAGCACATAAGCTGGCATTACAAGAACACTATACAAGTCTACCCAATATACTGAGTGTAAATAACTGATACCAAATCGTCCTCACCAAAACTGGAAAGGATAACAATCCCCAACAAGAACAACCTGCCAAGTAGGCCCCTGCTAAGTCGAGCCTCACAACGTATTACCACTTGCTTTCCTGGGGGGGGAACAAATAAACAAGAAACGGGGTGAGATAAATCTCAGTAAGTTACTAGATACAAGTACATAGCATGTTATCATGTAATCATGTCAAGTAATCATACTCAAGATGTCATCAAGTAACAAGTATATGAGAGGTTAAGCCAACTCATCAAGTAACTAGCACATAAGGCTAAACTAACACGTTACAAAGGATATTCCAACCTTATTCCTCCCAAGTAAACCATTGTTGTCATTGCTTATTGCAGTTGACAAATCATGATCAATCAAGTTGCTGCTGAGCAGTACACAAGAGGACCCGGTAAACAGTATCACTCACAAGAACAAGATTCACGAGGTGTTCAAGAGTTTAGCATTCACTTAAGTCAGGCGTATTGCTCCAACCAAGGAAGCTATGCCCTTACTATGGCCTGTAGTAAGGGGTCAAGCGCAAATACATAGGGACCCGATTATCACTTAAGCCCCAGCTCTCGCGATAAGCGTGAACCTATACATTTCCGAACAAGCAAGGTGACCAGCTGGACTCAAACAAGAATGCACAAGTAGGTATTTACTTGAACTACGAGAGTAGAACTAAGTCCAAAAGTAGTGGACCAGCTCTTTAGGAACCATGTAATCATGTGCTCACCAAATACAAGTACACGTATGCTATACTTGCAAATACAAATCAGTATAACAATGGCACATAATGTGTCCACGTAACACAATCAAGCCAAATTAGAGTCTATTAATAACAGACCCCAACCAAGTAGTAGGGTATGTCATACTATATCACTTTGTCATATGAAATATTTGCACGTACATATTCATATAACCTTTAACACACTAATGTGTCTATCACGATACCCTTACTTTCAAGTAGGGCCCAACATCTTAGGCTCTAAGAACGTAGTCGAATAGGTCGTATTGTACCTAGCCACAATCATATTTCGCGTATATGTATCGCTAATAATCGAATACATTTTTCAACACATATAATCATTGTTTTATGAATTATCTTCATATTACACTAGTCCCTCATTCTTTAGGAACTCAACTCAAGAACAAGATATCTTCTTTATACTTTATATACTTCATTGAGTATATGCACGATTAAAACCAATTACTAGCACATTAGTGCTTATTCATAGCACTTTCAATACACACGTATTAGATTCGAGTATGTAGTAGAGTTGTTCGTTCTCTATCTAGTTCCACATTCCAATTCTTTGGTTATACATACCATATATCAAGTAGTCAAGAAGCCACATTTTATCAAGTAGCTATATACAAGATTTGCACATACACACCAAGGATAGTTCTAACACCTTAGTGCTTGTTCATAGCACTTTCAAGTTCATTACCATACACACGTATTGGTTTCAAGACATGAACAAGATCTTATCATCTTACATTCAAGTTCTCAATCCAATCCTTTGGATGTTTAAGACATGTACAAGAATTAATTATCTTATACTCAAGTTATTATTCCAATCTTTGGATATTCAAGTCATGTACAAGATTTAATTGTCTTATACTTCAAGTTCAAGCTAAGTAAAAGAGTTACATATCTTTTACTTACAAGTTCATCATCCTATACTTTGGATGTTCAAGCTCAAGTTCTCATTTTAATTCTATGAGTACTCATGTTCAAGACCAAGTTCTAATGCCCCAAAAGGTACATATACACTTGCTAGGACATCTTATACTAAGGCTCTATGCCTTAGGAGGGATAAGCTTTCATTTCCTTTTAGGTTTAAAACACCTTTGTGAAACAGGGGACTTGGGCGGTCGCCCACTCCCCACCTGGGCGATCGCCCAGAATAGGCCTTTGGAACATAATCGAACTGATCCTATGGGCGGTCGCCCATAGCCCATTTGGGCGGGCGCCCAAGGCCAAAATCAGCAAATTCCTAATTTCTTTCCCAGGCTTAGAATTCTCCGTCCCAAACGTAGGAGTAACTTTTTATTAACATTCTAACATCCAAGAAATGCCCAGGAGTATACTAACAAGTTCAAAATATTACTTTCAAGTTTATTTCATTCTTTTTACCATCCCCAAATAATAGAATAATTTTCCTTTATTCCATTTAAATATTTCACCGTCCCAAAAGTATAAGTATAATTTTCTAATATACTGATATAATCATTTAGGGATATTTCCATTCATTTTCCCGTACCACAAATAATGGTACAATTTTTCTAATAATATTTAAATCAAGTTAATATTTTACCGTCTCATGAGTAGGAGTATAAATTTCTAATATATTTGCAAACCCATTTAGTATTTAGGTTCATGTTCTATGTTCTCTGTACTAGTATAGAAATACTCCCTTCGTCCCAATTTAACAAGTATCAGAAAACTCATTCAAATCACGAAATTAACAAGCACAAGTACCAAGAATAACATATATGCATGTTATTACAAGCAAGGGGGAGCTAGTGACTTACCTAGTCCGAAATCAAATTCACCCAAACTAATTTCTGTTCGGCAGGAAATGCTCTACTCACCGCCCTGATCATTTATGCGAAGTCGGATTTTCGAACAGAGGCATAATTAAGCGAGAGGAGTCGAGAATAGGGTAAACCCTAACTTTCTTTTATGAAACGGAGGAAAGTACGAGAGAAATGGGGATAAACAAAGATCTGAGGAAGAGGCAACCCATTTTTATCCTTAGCAAGATCCAAGAATTGCAACTAGGCCCCTCAAGTTTCAACTTTGACAAAAAGGCCCTTCAAGTTTTACTTTGAGCATTTTAGCCCCTAAACTTTAATTTTCACAAATGACCCTAATGTTCCAAATTTGAACACTTAGGACCTAAACTTGCTCAATTAGTTAAATAATTAACTCAAATAAAATAGCATATAATTATGCAAGACAAGAATTTAACAAGAATTAGGACGGGCGTTACATCCTCCCCTCCTTATAGAAAATTCGTCCTCGAATTTTACTAATCGAGATTATCACACATATAAATAACAAATTGAACTCAAGAATAGCAAGAATATGGTATACCACACCATATTATCAATTACCTGCGTGTATTATTCTCACATAACCTTCTCGATACCGTGACTTTCCCATGAAACTTTCATAAAAAACATTCGTACTCAAGACGTTTCCTTTAGAATCAAGTATCCATACAAGCAATTACCCATATACTAAGTAATTCGTGTGATGGAATTTCCACTAAATAGCAAGCTCATACAATAGCCACAAGAAAACCCACTTCACATGCTCGCAACATATGATCAAGAAGCAAACTCGGTTAAGTATCCAGAGTGCTCAGAAAAATTATCATAATCAAGATGTAAAACAAGGTGTAGAACAAGATGTAGAACAAGAATCCATGTCATATATTATATCCACAGGTATCCCAAGTAATCAAGATGTATCGATCATAACATCACAACACATAAAGTCAAGCAGATTTGATTAATCAATCCACTATAACCAATATTATCGGGACTTATCTATTAAATGATAATCCTTCCACGAAATCCATCGCAATGTATTCATATATTCACAAATCTCGAAGGATTATAATAAATCAGCTGATCACTGATATTCTGCTTTTAAATAATTGCAATTCAAGGATTTAGTTGAATACTCAGAAATTTTCTCCCATTCAGTACCATCAATCATGAAATACAAGTCTTTATGTTCAATGAATCCGCTAATACAATAGCCGTAGGATCACAATCAGTTTCAAGTCATGAGTATAATTATTCTATTCATAAAGATTCAATCTCCTCGAAGCATATACAAGTACGTTACCATTTTGAATTAACACACGTTTTATCTCTTGTTCGAGCTTCACTATGCATAATGAATTTATCATATCCACTATATTGGTGAAACTTGACACGTACACGAGAAAATAGTAACACTGGTCATATCCTTCAAATAACCATCATACTAGTCGAATCCACTAGGCAATGTCAAATATTGAAGTTGTGGTCATCCATCATTTCAATATTTAAAAAAAAAATTGGCTTCACGTTTATCAATCCATCGGAAAGTGTAGCTTTCTGTGTCAAATAGTTAATGTTAGAGCTACCTTCGAAATTCATTAATGAATCTCTAACAAGATCAAGAAAATCTCAAGAACAATCGTACCTCGGTTATTTCCACTTGTACAGGTCAACAAGATACTTACTTCAGGCATCCACTTCAAGGTAATAGATCCTTTATCTCTTGCTAACTTTTGGAAACAATTGTTTCTCTCAAGAAATTTCAATACAATCAATTCTCAATCTGCGACTTTGTATACACCAACAGGTCATTAATCAATTCATCGCAAAGAGAGCTAATTATGGTTTGAAGATATTATTCATCAAATCCATCAATACTGCTAGATCGCATATCAATCGAAATAGCACAATCACGAATTCATAACAAGCATACCTGATATAAAAAGATGTCTTCAGTATATCCTCATAGTTGAATTTCCAACTAATGGTAGCCACTTATCAATCAAACACTGAATAGACCACTGATTAACTTCAGGGATCAAATAATTCATCCATACACGATAACAAGCACTGGTTCATTATAGTCACCTGGTTGAATTCTTTGCATTCACTATGAAATCGCAAAGTACCATATCTCTTCATGCCAATCAATACAGATACACCCTACGCAGATATACTAAGCTGGGTGAATCCTCTATCAAGAAATTCCTCAAGTTGAATCTTCAACTCTTTTACTCAACCGATGTCATGAACATTGATTTAGATATCAGCACAATATTTGTACCGTAGCAACTCAAGATAACTCAAGGTTCTCATCATGTATCATGTACTACTCAGTAGAAATTATATCTGAGATCTCACAAAGAATGATGTATCCATTCTTCAATTTTGGTGTAGACATTCTTCCATCAACCACATATGCTAAATATTCAGCACAACCTTGATAACCATTTTCGAGCTTTCAATACAGAACATGAATATTATACATAATTATATCATGCTCATATAAATAGTCAAGCATACTAGCATGGAAATATTCACCATCTATTGTGGCAAACAAGAAAGTCCTAACACATAGAAAGCCAAGCCATAACACGTATCACATCAATGTCCCAAATAGTTAGCATATAACGTATAGGGTGCTATCACCCACACTTATATCGAGCTCTTATAAATAACGATATCAATCACGTAGTCTCTTACTAGAGAATACACTTTCACGTAAATCAAGAAATGAGGACAACCATCCATATAGCACGAAACAATGTCCACTGCACAAGATAGATACGCCTAAGTCTTTAAAGACTCGCGCTCTCGATTCTCAAACTATCTAGTGGGGAACACTATCAACACCAGTCCTATGCCTGGTATAACAACAAGTAACGAAGCACTCGACGTTGGTAGCATACCCAAGACTAACCCAAGCTAGGCCATAGACCCTATCCAAGCTTAGAGCTAAACCATAGCTCTGATACCAACCTGACACGCCCCCAAGTACCGGGATTCCCTAATAGAACCTCGAACCTGGTGCGCGTCACTAACAAGAACACTATACAAGTCTACCCAATATACTGAGTCTAAACAACTGATACCAAATCGTCCTCACCAAAACTGGAAAGGATAACAATCCCCAACAAGAACAACCTGCCAAGTAGGCCCCTGCTAAGTCGAGCCTCACAACGTATTACCACTTGCTTTCCTGGGGGGGGAACAAATAAACAAGAAACGGAGTGAGATAAATCTCAGTAAGTTACTAGATACAAGTACATAGCATGTTATCATGTAATCATCCAAATCAAGAAGATTATCAAGTAATCATGCTCAAGATGTCATCAAGTAACAAGTATATGAGAGGTTAAGCCAACTCATCAAGTAACTAGCACATAAGGCTAAACTAACACGTTAAAAAGGATATTCCAACCTTATTCCTCCCAAGTAAACCATTGTTGTCGTTGCTTATTGCAGTTGACAAATCACGATCAATCAAGTTGCTGCTGAGAAGTACACAAGAGGACCCGGTAACCAGTATCACTCACAAGAACAAGATTCACGAGGTGTTCAAGAGTTTAGCATTCACTTAAGTCAGGCGTATTGCTCCAACCAAGGAAGCTATGCCCTTACTATGGCCTGTAGTAAGGGGTCAAGCACAAATACATAGGGACCCGATTATCACTTAAGCCCCAGCTCTCGCGATAAGCGTGAACCTATATATTTCCGAACAAGCAAGGTGACCAGCTGGACTCAAACAAGAATGCACAAGTAAGTATTTACTTGAACTACGAGAGTAGAACTAAGTCCAAAAGTAGTCGACCAGCTCTTCAGGAACCATGTAATCATGTGCTCACCAAATACAAGTACACGTATGCTATACTTGGAAATACAAATCAGTATAACAATGGCACATAATGTGTCCACGTAACACAATCAAGCCAAATTAGAGTCTATTAATAACAGACCCCAACCAAGTAGTAGGGTATGTCATACTATATCACTTTGTCATATGAAATATTTGCACGTACATATTCATATAACCTTTAACACACTAATGTGTCTATCACGATACCCTTACTTTCAAGTAGAGCCCAACATCTTAGGCTCTAAGCACGTAGTCGAATAGGTCGTATTGTACCTAGCCATAATCATATTTCGCGTATATGTATCGCTAATAATCGAATACATTTTTCAACACATATAATCATTGTTTTATGAATTATCTTCATATTACACTAGTCCCTCATTCTTTAGGAACTCAACTCAAGAACAAGATATCTTCTTTATACTTTATATACTTCATTGAGTATATGCACGATTAAAACCAATTACTAGCACATTAGTGCTTATTCATAGCACTTTCAATACACACGTATTAGATTCGAGTATGTAGTAGAGTTGTTCGTTCTCTATCTAGTTCCACATTCCAATTCTTTGGTTATACATACCATATATCAAGTAGTCAAGAAGCCACATTTTATCAAGTAGCTATATACAAGATTTGCACATACACACCAAGGATAGTTCTAACACCTTAGTGCTTGTTCATAGCACTTTCAAGTTCATTACCATACACATGTATTGGTTTCAAGACATGAACAAGATCTTATCATCTTACATTCAAGTTCTCAATCCAATCCTTTGGATGTTTAAGACATGTACAAGAATTAATTATCTTATACTCAAGTTATTATTCCAATCTTTGGATATTCAAGTCATGTACAAGATTTAATTGTCTTATACTTCAAGTTCAAGCTAAGTAAAAGAGTTACATATCTTTTACTTACAAGTTCATCATCCTATACTTTGGATGTTCAAGCTCAAGTTCTCATTTTAATTCTATGAGTACTCATGTTCAAGACCAAGTTCTAATGCCCCAAAAGGTACATATACACTTGCTAGGACATCTTATACTAAGGCTCTATGCCTTAGGAGGGATAAGCTTTCATTTCCTTTTAGGTTTAAAACACCTTTGTGAAACAGGGGACTTGGGCGGTCGCCCACTCCCCACCTGGGCGGTCGCCCAGAATAGGCCTTTGGAACATAATCGAACTGATCCTATAGGCGGTCGCCCATAGCCCATTTGGGCGGGCGCCCAAGGCCAAAATCAGCAAATTCCTAATTTCTTTCCCAGGTTTAGAATTCTCCGTCCCAAACGTAGGAGTAACTTTTTATTAACATTCTAACATCCAAGAAATGCCCAGGAGTATACTAACAAGTTCAAAATATTACTTTCAAGTTTATTTCATTCTTTTTACCATCCCCAAATAATAGAATAATTTTCCTTTATTCCATTTAAATATTTCACCGTCCCAAAAGTATAAGTATAATTTTCTAATATACTGATATAATCATTTAGGGATATTTCCATTCATTTTCCCGTACCACAAATAATGGTACAATTTTTCTAATAATATTTAAATCAAGTTAATATTTTACCGTCTCATGAGTAGGAGTATAAATTTCTAATATATTTGCAAACCCATTTAGTATTTAGGTTCATGTTCTATGTTCTCTGTACTAGTATAGAAATACTCCCTTCGTCCCAATTTAACAAGTATCACAAAACTCATTCAAATCACGAAATTAACAAGCACAAGTACCAAGAATAACATATATGCATGTTATTACAAGCAAGGGGGAGCTAGTGACTTACCTAGTCTGAAATCAAATTCACCCAATCTAATTTATGTTCGGCAGGAAATTCTCTACTCACCGCCCTGATCATTTATGCGAAGTCAGATTTTCGAACAGAGGCATAATTAAGCGAGAGGAGTCGAGAATAGGGTAAACCCTAACTTTCTTTTATGAAACAGAGGAAAGTACGAGAGAAATGGGGATAAACAAAGATCTGAGGAAGAGGCAACCCATTTTTATCCTTAGCAAGATCCAAGAATTGCAACTAGGCCCCTCAAGTTTCAACTTTGACAAAAAGGCCCTTCAAGTTTTACTTTGAGCATTTTAGCCCCTAACTTTAATTTTCACAAATGACCCTAATGTTTCAAATTTGAACACTTAGGACCTAAACTTGCTCAATTAGTTAAATAATTAACTCAAATAAAATAGCATATAATTATGCAAGACAAGAATTTAACTAGAATTAGGACGGGCGTTACAATAACAGTGTTGTCTCGAAGGTTAAAAGTGAAGAGACCGAACATGGCGTATCCCAAGTCTGTAAAATGGGAGAAGCATAAAAGATGTCAATATACAAATAGCTCAGATGAAAAATGCTATCAAAATAAATTGGGGCTGAAATAAAGGAGGAATACAGAAGAAGATGAGTATTATACCTCCCAGGCATGACTATAGCCGCCTAAGCCAGCGTTCGCACGATCCCGCGAACTCTCATCCATAGCCACGTAACAGTGGGCCAAGCCTGCCAATCCCCAACAAGCATCAATCACATGCTGCATATCCCTCAGGCAGCTCAACAAAGTAAACAAGGCGGTCGATGCATGATTGGCAAATAGCGTCTCAGAAAAGGCCCACCACAGAAAGCCGCGGACGACTGCGATACGGGTGTTAGGTGCATCTGACCAGCATTAACAGCAATATAGGCATCAACCTTGTCCCTTAAAGCCTTCAGAGGGACACCCTTGCCTAGGGTACGCACAGAGAAGCCCAGAAAATGCCTCATATCATCCCCGCTGGGAGAGAAGTCCGTATCAACCTCAAGAGGCTCACCGGCAATGGCAAGCCCAGTAATGGCATGAAAGTCAGTAGGGGTCATGGTAACCTCCCCCCACTGCATATACATAGTATGAGTGTTGTCCCACCAACGCTCTCGAATAGCCTGGAGCAAGTGAACATTCCTCCTCTCGCCGACTAGGCCATCAAAGAAGGGTTTCAGCCAGAGATTCTCGATCTCTTCCTTCTCTCGCCATTGAGAGTTTCCCACCTCTCAGCAACCGCTCGTACGCTGCCTCTACAGTTATCAATCACCCTAAATGGCTGTAAACAATAAAGGCAAAAGAGACGAATGTCAGAAAATCGGTAAAATCCTCATTTAAGCATTTTACCCGAAAAGTCGCAGAATTGCCTAGAACGACATTCAAAATCATGTACTACTATACTACAATGATTTTCAACATCAACAAGGGTGAAATTCCATCGAAAAATCAGCCATGCATGATAAACCCTAGCAGCAATGATTCTAGGTAAAAAGTCGATAAAAATTGAACCGCGAATGCACCAAATTGAGACATGCAACGACGAAATTGACATAGAAACTCAGTCAAAGGAAGAGATCCTTACCCACCTCATCCGAACGGCGTGAGAAATATGATCATCGGGAAATGGGCACAACTCATCCGTCGCTCACACTTTGCCTCTCATTGCCTACCAAAGAGGTGTTCCATGTGAGAACGATTTGCACCGGCCATTTGAAAGGGTTAGGGATTACCAGAACTTGGTAAAAACAAATATTTTTGTGTGGAAAAATCGCCTAGGGTTGAGAATTCCCGAAATGAAATAAGAAAAGTGATTTGAAAATCACCTTCAACGCCTCTGTTATGCGTAAAAACAGAGAAGTCCCATACGAGACATGTCGCGCCCCAGACCCGTAGTCCTACTTGGCCCCACGTTCGGGACACGAGTGGAAGACGTTATAAAACACTTTCGAAAATTTTTTGAAATGTACTTTTATAAAGTTTAACACACTTGAAGTTCAAAGACTTCATCTAACTTTAAACAAACTAACTTTACAAACGCTTTCACAACGAAAGTACTTAGCCCGAAGGCTTACAAACTTTTAAACAAACGTACATACACCAACTTGATCCCAAAATAGGTGTGACAATAGAAAGTACGGGTACTCTACCCAAAAGGTTTTACATTTACATAATGTAACCTTCACAAAACAAGTCCCAACTCTTACCAATCCAACGTCCTCCCGTGCCAAGTGTCCTATCCCCTGGACTCGCCTTTATCAAAAACAGTAAACAAATAAGGGTGAGAATAAATCTCAGTAAGCTACTAAAATGCAACTACGTTACATGCTGATATGATAATCATAAAGAACACTATCAACAAGCAATCATATAGCATATAGCATGAGAGATAACATTAACTCATATATCACATTAATCACATAGCCCACACTCCGGTGGATACCAAGCCAAGGTTTACCCAATAACATAACTATCTGAGAATACCATCTGAGAAAAACATCTGAGCAGCATAAATAGCTGAAGCCGGGATCCCGAAAACCAAACCATAACCAATAGAACCAAAGTAACCAGAGAGGGAGATATGACACAAAGTCATAACCCAAATACTCACCAAAGGGAGCAATTCATCCCATCCAAGGCCAATCTGGACTGGGGAAACAAAGAAGGCACAGTGGACACCTTATAGTGAACTTGGCTTGTGTGCCAATATAATTCTCCCACCGCCTGACACGAGGTACCAATGGAAAAACTTATAGTGAACATAGCATGTACCACTATAATTCTCCCATTGCCTGACTCCACAACAAGACCAGCTGGACTTTTCACAAGAAGCACAGTAATGAATACTTACTAAACAACAACCGGGGCAATGATTCTAACATAATGAACCAAGCCAAACACATCAAAGATGCTCATAAAGAATCACTCACAAAGAGTCTACAACAACATGATTCAAGGTCACAATACATTCTTGCACACACTTGAACACCCTTCTCATTAACCATGATAATATCCCAGGACACTCATATATTGGTCCTAGACAATACCCCAAAGATTAAACCAAAGTTAACCTTCTATACCTTACCTTAAACAAACTATAAGATTCAGGGGAAAATGTGCGGCCGCCCAAAACAGGGTGTGCGGTCGCACACACTCAGCCTTCCCAAGAACAAAATCTTCCAGATAAATGTGCGGCCGCACGCCCCTTCTGGGCGGCCGCCCAACACACTCGATAGGCAAAACCCAAAATGATTATACTCCTTTCGTTTCACCGTCCCAAAAGTACAACACTTACGTTTATAACTTTATTAAGACTACCCAATTAGTCTCAAAACAACTTTAATACTACTTTGAACACAACCAAACCAACATACTAAATACTCCCTTTGTCCCAAAATTACAAGTATAACAAATATTACCCAAATCACAAAATAACAATTACAAGTATCATATATAGCATATATGAACATTTTAACATTTAAAGGGGAATTAGTAACTTACCTATTTCCGGAAAAAGTACCGCTGAAATAAGTTTTGTTCGGATAGAACTGACCTATTCAACGCCCTGATCATTTTTATATAATTAGTTTTTAAAACGGGTAAGTAAATAAAAAGAATTAAATCGAAATGGGTTGAACTTACCTTTTTCTCTTTAACCCTAACTGAGACGAGGAATGTTGCAGAATGTTTATACACAGAGAAGGGAGAGAAAGAAGATAATTATAAAGGGTTTTTACCCCCTTTTCCAACTTTGGTCACCCAAGTTTCACTTTGAACAATTAGACCCCTGAACTTATATTTTCAACAAGGACCCTTAAGTTTCAACTTAATCCTTTAACTCCTTTAATCATTATTATTACTAACTAAGTAAATAACACAAATAATCAATTAAGATATGCAAATCATAGAATATGATACAACACATAAAATGCACACAAAAGTCAAATAAAAATCCCTAAAAATATAAAATAATTAGGGACGGGTTTTGGGGTCGCTACAATCACTCCCCCTTAAAGAAAATTCGTCCCGAATTTTTAGGGTTACTTACCGAGGCCCTCAAACAACCAAGGGTACTTTCTCTCGATTTCCTCCCGAAGCTCCCAAGTCAACTCTTCCACATTATAGTTCCTCCACACAACTCGAACGAGATGAATACTCTTATTTCTCAATTCTTGGACTTTAGAATCAATAACTTGGACCGGATGTTCCTCATAAGACATACTTGGCTCAATATCCTCGGGTACCTCAGATAAAACATGAGAAGGATCATACACATACTTCCGAAGCATAGAGATATGAAACACATTATGGATCTTATCAAGAGAAGGAGGTAATTCAAGAATATAAGCCCGATCTCCCACTCTTCCAAGAATCTCAAATGGACCAATATACCTCGGAGCAAGCTTGCCTTTCTTTCCATATCTTCGAATACCAACCTTAGGGGAAACTTTCAAAAACACAAAGTCACCTTTTTCGAACTCAAGGTCTCGCCTTCGATGATCGGCATAGCTTTTCTGTCTACTCTGGGTAGTACTCAAACGATCCCGAATAAGTTTAACATTCTCAACTGAATCATTAACCATCTGAACACCCTAAATCTTGGCTTTTCCCACTTCATCCCAACAAATAGGAGACCGACATTTCCTCCCATACAAGGTTTCATAAGGAGCCATCCCAATACTGGACTGAAAACTGTTATTATAAGCAAACTCTACGAGAGGCAAATAAATATCCCAAGAATCTGAAAAATCAACTGAACAAGCCCTCAACATGTCCTCAAGAATCTGAATAGTTCTTTCTGATTGACCATCTATTTGAGGATGAAAAGCAGTACTGAATCTCAATTCTGAACCCAAAGCTTTCTGAAATGCTTGCCAAAACCGAGAAGTGAATCTAGGGTCACGATCAGACACAATGCTCACTGGAACTCCATTTAATCTCATGATCTCATTAATGTATAAAGTTGCAAGCCTTTCCATAGAATAACCAATCTCAATAGGTAGAAAATGAGAAGACTTTGTCAATCTATCAACAATCACCCAAACTGCATCAAACCTTCTTCGAGTACGAGGTAACCCTGTCACAAAATCCATAGTAACATGTTCCCACTTCCATTCTGGAATCTCTAACGGTTGAAGCAATCCTGCGGGCCTTTGATGTTCAGCTTTAACTTGTTGACATGTTAAATACTTGGATACATAATCCGCTATTTCCCTCTTCATATTATTCCACCAAAAGTGTTGCTTTAAATTCTGATACATTTTAGTACTCCCGGGATGAATAGTATACCTCGATTTATGGCCTTTATCAAGAACTTGACGGTTAATCCCATCAACATTAGGCACACACAATCGACCTCTAAAAGTCAATATCCCTTCAGAACTGAGGGAGAAATCCTCAAATTTACCATCTTGGATTTTATCCATAATCTTTATCAACTCCGGGTCATCCTTCTGAGCTTCCTTTATTTGTTGAACTAAAGTTGGTAATACTCGAAGGTTCGCAAAAATAGCTCCATGCTTTAATTCATAAGGACTACAATCTCGAGCATCCTCCAACATCTTCTACTCCCGCACCATCAATGAAGCTACATAAGACTTCCGGCTAATAGCATCAGCTACCACATTTGCCTTGCCCGGATGATAAGAAATGGTGCAATCATAATCCTTCAACAGCTCCATCCATATTCGTTGTCTATTATTCAACTCTTTCTGGGAGAAAAGATACTTCAAACTCTGATGATCTGTGAAAATCTCAAACTTTGCTCCATAAAGATAATGTTTCCACTTGTGCAACACAAAAACAATAGCCGCAAGCTCCATGTCATGGGTACGATAATTCTGCTCACTCGGAGTCAACTTCCTCGAAGCATATGCAATCACCCTTCCATTTTGCATTAATACACACCCGAGGCCTTCTTTAGAAGCATCACTATATATTACCAAATCATCATTACCATTAGGTAGGGCAAGAATAAGAGCTGTAGTCAATCTCTTCTTCAACTCTTCAAAGCTAACTTGACATTTTTCATCGCACACATAAGGAACATTCTTTCGAGTCAACTGAGTCAAGGGAGTTGCAATCTTAGAAAACCCCTCAATGAATCTTCTATAGTACCCAGCTAACCCCAAGAAGCTTCGAATTTCTGTAACTGATTCTGGTCTCTTCCAATTCACAATAGCCTCAACTTTGGATGGATCAACTGATATACCTTTATTAGAAATCACGTGCCCAAGAAAAGATACTTCATCAAGCCAAAAAGCACATTTACTGAATTTAGCAAACAACTGCTTCTCACGAAGAATAAATAAAACCATTCGTAAATGCTGTTCATGCTCCTCCCGAGACTTGGAATAAACAATAATATCATCAATAAATACAACCACGAAGGTATCAAGATAAGGTTTAAAGACCCTATTCATCATATCCATAAAAACAGCCGGAGCAGTAGTCAACCCGAAAGGCATAACAAGAAACTCATAATGGCCATATCTACTACGGAAAGCAGTTTTAGAAATGTCTTCAGAACGGATTTTCAAATGGTGGTACCCACTCCTCAAATCAAGTTTTGAAAAGACAACCGACCCTTGAAGTTGATCAAATAAATCATCAATATGAGGAAGAGGATATTTGTTCTTTATAGTTACCTGATTCAGCTTTCTATAGTCAATACATAATCTCAAGGACCCATCTTTCTTTTTGACAAATAATACTGGAGCTCCCCACGGGGATACACTAGGACAAATGAATCCTCGATCAAGTAGCTCCTGCAATTGAACCTTCAACTCTTTCAATTCAGCTGGGGCCATTCTGTAAGGTGCCTCAGATATAGGAGCCGTACCTGGAAGTAAGTCAATACAGAACTCGATTTCCCGGTCAGGAGGCATAGCATACTCAGAAGAAAATACATCTAAAAATTCTTTAACAATAGGCACATCCTCAATATCAGGAACCCTTTTATTAGTATCCAAAACACTAGCCAAATACCCCGTACAACCATGGTTCAACAACTTTCTAGCCTTCACATAAGAAATAATTCGAATCTCTCTACCCCAGGGAACAGTTTCAAAAGTAAATTTAGGAACATTAGGGATAGAAAATGTGACCACTTTTTTAGCACAATCAACAGATGCATGATATTTACCCAACCAATCCA
This sequence comes from Campanula takesimana, assembly GCA_026119855.1. NCBI lineage: Eukaryota > Viridiplantae > Streptophyta > Magnoliopsida > Asterales > Campanulaceae > Campanula > Campanula takesimana. Next base: position 16,037 of record JAOWBW010001354.1, on the reverse strand, counting down.
TACCCAAGATAATATCAAAATCTTGTAATGGTAAGATAACTAAATCAGCAGGTAAAACATGCTCACGTATATGCACATCACAATAATGCAACACCTCATTGGTCACCAAACACTCCCATATAGGAGTAGACACCTCTAACACATAAGGTAGAGATTCAGAAGACAAATGCAATTGAGAAGCAAAATGCACAGACACATAAGAATGCGATGAGCTAGGGTCTATAAGTGTACGTGCCCTCAAACTAGACACAAAAATAATACCTCATATCACATTAGAGGAATCTGAAGCCTGTTGTTGAGAAATGGCAAAGACACGACCCTGCGCCTTAGGCTTTCCTGAAGAATCCCTCTTTTGGCCCTGAGAGGACCCAACCACACTTCCCGATGCCTGCATCTTAAACTTAGGGCAATCCCTCTGAAAATGTCCCAACTGACCACAGTTCAAACATTTGCCTTGTTTCTTCCAACATCTTTCTTCTGAATGCCCTTCTTTCTGACAATAATTACAAACTCCTCTACTCTGACTCCCTGAAGTGTTACTTTGATTTCTATTACCTGACTGTCTTTGAGAAGACCCTTTGAATTGTGAAGATCCACCTTGATTTCCTCTATTATCACCACGTTGTTGTTGTTGCCTAACTTGCTTCCCAGCGCCTAACAACTCCATTTTCCTCTTATGTTCCTCAATGTCATGCTCCACCTGGTAGGCTCGATCAACTGCATCCTGAAAATCTTGCAACTTATGGGATACTAGCTGTAAGGATCCCGCCCCACGCGGAAACGCGATGAGTATGGGGCGAAACGCCAAACACGGGAACCGGCCAAATTTAACGGAGTCGCCACATTTGTTAACTTTTAACCCAACAAATGAAAATGGTTAGAGATTTATGAGTTCGGAGGTCATGTTACGACTTGGGAAGAGTTTCACATCACCCAAGTCGCCTCGGACAAAGCCGAGTCTCCCTAAGTTTGTTAACCAAAATGTGCAAGTGTGTGTGTTTGAAAATGGGAGAAACTGACCTGTTGACAAAACCAGTTAAAAACTTAACAAAAGGGGTTAGTTTGCAAATAGTTTAACAGAAAATGGGCAAAACTGGAAAAAAGTGCTCCCTGTCCAAACTAGCCGTATGGATGGTTTAAACCATCCGTACGGCTCGTTTGTCCGTCCCAGGGTTTTTTACAGATTCATTAGAAAACTGTCCAGTTTCAGGCAAAACAGAGTGTTCTTGCTGAAACTGGACTGAAATGATTATTTTTCAGTTATTTTCTTTAACAAAAACAGGGATTAAATCATCCCTATGTCATTGATCACTAGTTGGACATCAAAAACAAAGGTTTTGGGTGTGATCAAGACAATCATTGGGGAAATTTTGAGAAAATTTGATGAACATACCCTTTGGGCAAAATGGCCATTTGATGAGTAAAGATTGAAACTTTACCATCAAAATGGACTTATTGTGCAAGATTACACCTTTAGGGACAAAAATATAACATAAAGATTGGATCTTTATGTTTCATAATTGGTTATTTTATGGCTAAGTCATGTTTGGGATGATAAAGATTAAAACTTTATCACCCAATCATGCCTCTCATGGCCAAACAAGAACAAAATCAACATGAAATTTAACAAACCATGATCATCCTTAGGTTTTATCCCATAATCACACACTAGGCATGAAGGGAACCTTGAATCACCTCATAATTTGGTTCCAATATACATATATAATCATAATATATAGCTTGAGAAGACAAGACTTGTATAATAAATATATATATATAGTGCTTGAAATGGACAAGTCTTGCAAGAATATAAATTTGCTTGAGAGGACAAGTCTTACAAGAATATAAACAAGAACAAGTAATATGATTAACAAAGATAAATAGAGTTGAGATGAAGATGAAGATGACAATAGGATACAGATTCAACCTTTAAGCAAGATTGGGATAAATCATTAATTGATTGACCCAAGTTTGCTTCTTTTTTCACTTAGAGATCATAGACTCCAAGATTTTCACTTAAACATGGATGGATCATTGTGTATTTTTGATTAAATGGGACTAAATATGAGAGGGATGCTACTCTTGGTAGTTCTTCACCATCATCTAAAGTAAGCCACAATCTTTCACAAAGACCAACACTTAATTTTGTAGAGAGAGAACAATTTTAGGGAGTAACTTTACTTGAGAATTCTTGTCCAAATGAGAGAGGATGACCTCTCTATTTATAGGGGGAATTGGGTCTTGATTTGCTTATTGGATCATTTTTGTGCACAATAATGGGCTAGAAATTGGGTCATCTTGGTGGGCTTTGGCTAGGCAAGGGAATTGGTTGGGCTAGGCACAAGGTGAGGGAGTAATGGGCTTCGGCCCAAGGGACAAGAAAGGGGGTAGGTGAGCGACACAAGTGGACTTATGACACCCAAACCATCCGTACGGATTGGGATTTCCGTGCCTAAACCATCCGTACGGCACACACTGGCGAGTTTTCGGATTTTTCCATTTTTATTCCAAATTGGTCCTAAAGTTTTTTGTTTATTCCCAAATTACCCCTTAGCTTTATAATTTGATAATTTTAAGGATAGTGATCCGGATCGGGGTACTTATACTAGCTGAGTTCTAATCACAGTTTTCAAACCTTTCACAAACCTTGTAGCCTTCCTCTCCTCAGTTGCCACTAAGTGAGTACAATACCTGGACAACTCTGGAAACTTAGCTGAGTACTGAGCGACTGACATAGAACCTTGCTCCAAGCTAAGAAATTCCATCTCCTTCCTGTCTTGATCTACTCGGGGAATAAAGTGTTCTTTAAACTTGCCCAGAAAATTCTCCCAAGTGTAAGTACATGAGTCTCATCCCATTTTGTTTTCAAAGCTTTCCACCAATGCTCGGCAGCTCCATTCAACTTATAAGTAGCAAACCTGACTTGATCTTCCTCAGAACATCTCAAAGCATCAAAGATCTTTTCCATTGATTCAATCCACCTTTCAGTCTTAGATACATCAGGCTCTCCATCATACTCCATAGGCTTCTGTTAGGCCCAATTGGTAGGAAAATAGGCTAGAGGGGGGGGGGTGAATAGCCTAATTAAAACTTTTTCAAAGAAACACTTTTATAAATGCAAAGTCACTTATCAGATTGCAAACTATTATCAGTAAGCGCAGCGGAGAAGATATGACTTGTTTTAACTCACACAAAATCAGTTTATAAAAAGGTTTTGAGAGCTTGGTTTAAACACAAAGTAGTTTCTAAAAGTTAAATGGGACTAAATATGAGAGGGATGCTACTCTTGGTAGTTCTTCACCATCATCTAAAGTAAGCCACAATCTTTCACAAAGACCAACACTTAATTTTGTAGAGAGAGAACAATTTTAGGGAGTAACTTTACTTGAGAATTCTTGTCCAAATGAGAGAGGATGACCTCTCTATTTATAGGGGGAATTGGGTCTTGATTTGCTTATTGGATCATTTTTGTGCACAATAATGGGCTAGAAATTGGGTCATCTTGGTGGGCTTTGGCTAGGCAAGGGAATTGGTTGGGCTAGGCACAAGGTGAGGGAGTAATGGGCTTCGGCCCAAGGGACAAGAAAGGGGGTAGGTAAGTGACACAAGTGGACTGATGACACCCAAACCATCCGTACGGATTGGGATTCCCGTGCCTAAACCATCCGTACGGCACACACTGGCGAGTTTTCGGATTTTTCCATTTTTATTCCAAATTGGTCCTAAAGTTTTTTATTTATTCCCAAATTACCCCTTATCTTTATAATTTGATAATTTTAAGGATAGTGATCCGGATCGGGGTACTTACAGATCCCCTCGTCAACGGGGATTTCGAAGGAAGCGGGTTTGTTGATAAAAGAAGAATCCCGATCTGGTGAACTATCACAATGGGAGAGAAGGTGACCGAAGTGGTCAAGTGGCTGGACCCTTATTTGTAAAGGATTCCTACGTATCCCTATCCGAGGGAATCAAGCCGGTCGTAGTTCTGAAGGTGGGAAACTTTAAGGCTACTCAAACCTAAAAGTGACCATTAAGGTCGGGTGAGGAACTTGGCGTCTCAAACCTAAGGGTGACTATTCAAAGTCGAGTGAGGAACTTAGCGTCTCAAGCCTAAGGGTGACTATTCAAAGTCGGGTGAGGAACTTAGAGTCTCAAACCTAAGGGTGACTATTCAAAGTCGGGTGAGGAACTTAGCGCCTTAAGCCTAAGGTTATAGGGGAATATCTGTCATTCTCTCCTAGAGGAATAGGCATGACTCTTGGCGAGTTCAGAGGCGGGACAGGGTCAACTTGGGACATGGTCAACTTAGCTCTATTGGAGAGGGTTGACTTACACGGGACATGGTCAACTTGGCTCTTTGGAGAAGGTTGACTTACATGGGGCATGGTCAATATGGCTCTATTGGAGAGGGTTGACTCACATGAGACATGGTCAACTTGACTCTATGGAGAGGGTTGACTTACAAGGGATATGGTCAACTTGACTCTATGGAGAGGGTCGACTTGCACGGGACATGGTCAACTTGGCTCTATTGGAGAGGGTCGACTTACACAGGACATGGTCAACTTAGCTCTATTGGAGAGGGTCGACTTACACGGGACATGGTCAACTTATCTTATGGCGGAGGGTCGACTATTTAAACTGGTCAACTAAATGGTTGGACTTACGAAGTACGGCCGGGGTATGGTCAACTTGGCTCTATGGGAGAGGGTTGACTAAATGGTTGGTCTTACGAAGAACTGCCGGGGTATGGGTTTCAACCTATGATGACTATTCTGAGTCAAGGTTTGATCAACTCCATTTTTGGGGAGTTTGACGGGGAAAATTGGTCTTACATCCCACTAAGGACTGCCGGGGACAAAGACTTGAACCTAAAATGACTATTCTGAGTCAAGGTTTGGGTCAACTCCATTTTTGGGGAGTTTGACGGGAAAACTGGTCTTACATTCCTCTAAGGACGGCCGGTTATTTTCACACAAGTTTGGACTTACGAAGGACTGCCGGGGACAAGACTTGAACCTAAAATGACTATTCTGAGTCAAGGTTTGGGTCAACTCCATTTTTTGGGAGTTTGATGGGAAAACTGGTCTTACGTTCCTCTAAGGACGGCCGGTTCTTTTCACACAAGTTTGGACTTACGAAGGACTGCCGGGGTATGGTCAACTTGGCTCTATGGGAGAGGGTTGACTAAATGGTTGGTCTTACGAAGAACTGCCGGGGTATGGTCAACTTGGCTCTATGGGAGAGGGTTGACTAAATGGTTTGTCTTACGAAGAACTGCCGGGGTATGGTCAACTTGGCTCTATGGGAGAGAGTTGACTAAATGGTTGGTCTTACGAAGAACTGCCGGTAAAAATGGTTTTCGTATCCTAAACTGACCACTCTGGGGGCGAAGGTTTTTTTTTTTTTAACCTAATTGGTCACTCGGGGGACTAAGGTTTCAATCTAAAGGGGTCACTCTGGGGACGAAGGTTTTTAACTTGAAGGGTCACTCGGGGGACTATGGTTTTAACCTAAAGGGTCACTCGGGGGATGAAGGTTTTAACCTAAAGGGTCACTCGTGGGACGAAGGTTTTAACTTAAAGGGTCACTCAGGGGAAGAAGGTGTCAACCTATAATGACTATTCTAAGTCAAGGTTTGGTTTTGGTCAACACTACTCTACGGGACATTTGACACATTTTCTTGACACCGGGGAAGAGCCTAGGGGTGACCTTTAAGGCGCAAGACTTTGGAAAAATCATTTTAAGAAGAGGTCAAAAGCATTTCGCTTGAAACATTGTTTTTGATAAATGATGCCAAATGGCCAAATTTGAAAATGCTTACTTCTAAAGACAAATCTTTTAACGAAGCATGTTAGTCAAATTTTTATTTTAGCTTAACCGCGAGGTTTGTTATGCATAAAGTCCTTTGGATTTGGTCCATTCGTTGAGAATTAACCGTTAGTAAGAAATCTGCTTGTCACTGTTTATGGGGATAGCCCCAATGTCATCTTTGTCGCTGATGACGGGGTAGCCCCATGTCTTTGTTGGTGTCGGGGTAGCCCCATGTCTTGCCGTCGTTGATACGGAGGTAGCCCCATGTCCTTTGTCCTTTGAAGTGAGGTTAGGAACCCATCCCTTTTTCACGACGCACCCTTTCTTTTGCCTAGCGCCGCCCTTTCGGGTTTTCAACCTAGCGGGCATCTCTTTTTGCGTCTTTTATGGCACACCCTGTTTTTTGCCTAGGCCTCCCTTATGGGTTTTCAACCTAGCGGGCTACTTTTTTGGTGCCTTTTTCTTTCTTTTCCTTCTTTTTTTATGAGTGAACCAGCCGACTCAATATAACGGGTATCAAAAGTATTTTCTTGGAGGAAACATGCAAGGGCATTTTATTTGGGAGAGAGTCCCTTTTTGTTGGTGGGCTCTTTGAGCAATGTATCATGAAATGGGAGGAAGCCCTTGCTTGACAGAATACAAGTGTTTAGCTCTTTCCTAAGATGTAGAGAAGAAGACTTGTCGAGACATTTGAAATTTGCCTTGGTCAATATCATCGAATGATTGCTTGAATGGACCGTGTTCATTATTAGGTCAAGTTTATAACAAGCAATCATCCTTAACATGTATAAATGTTATGATCAATTAAGATTAAGATTCGATCAATGGCAAGATCAAAAGGTGTTTACGGGGAGATTGGTCATTATCTGGGAAATTGGTCATTGATGGGACCAAGGGAAGAGAACCGAGTCATTTTGGGAGGACCGAGGTTTGATGGATTCATTTCATGCTGTGACCGGACCTGAAGGTTGCCTACGTTCCCCTCATTTTGAGGAGCTCAGGTCGCCGTAGTTAGGTCCTTTTGCTGTCTTTTGCTGGGGTTGGTTTCTTTGATGTTGTCTCGGAGGATGTTGTTGCTCTTTTGATGTAGATCACTTTGCTCTGTGGTGAACTCCTTTTGAGGTGGGTCCCTTTTTTGTCGTCGTTTGAGATAGACTTCCTTCCTTGCGGACCCTCGGGGGCGGACTTTGCGACGAGCTTTTGAGGCGAACTTCCTCTTCACATATATTCATTTCCTTTTCTTCTTTCCATACATTCATTTTTTCCTTTTTTTTTTTTTTTTTTTTTTTTTAGGGAGAGGGGAAACATTAGCCCCAACTTCCTATCTTGGGCATTGGCTCATTTGTGGCCCCTTGGTGGCATGTCCGTCATTTTTGGCTTTGACTTTGAAGATCCGGGAAGCCCTTTGCTTGGTTGAGCGCACGCGATCCCGGTTAAATCTTGGTGGTTGAGCAACAACATCCTTGCCTTTTCATTGTCTCGGGATGCCTTTGATGCGCATCAAGGATTTGTATAGGAAAGGTGTATCGGGTTGTGTATCGGGGAAGGCTTGCCATTAATGGTTTCTTCATGCCAATTGATCACAACATTTATTCACATCAAGATTAATTATTTGCATTTAGCATTTTTCATTTGTGTTAGGTCCATTCGTCCTTAATGAGTCGTCATTGACTAATACGCTTAGAAGTCAATTCATCATTTTAGGGACGTAGCAATCAATTGATAATAACAAGCAAGGCAATTTCAAGAGTAAATGTATATTGCAAATAATGTCCCAAGTCTAGAGAGAAGAGAAGAAAAATGACTCTTTTATTTAAATAACTTTGTACATACATGTCCAAGTACGGACCTCTGCAAAAAATAAAAGGACATAGTCCGGGACGGACTTTTGATGAAAATCTAGATCCAACGAGGCTGGAAGACTCATCTCTTTTTTTTTTTTTTTTTTTTTTTTTAGGGATGGGTTCCCATGAAGCACGATGATCCATTTTCTTCCTCAATTGTTGGAGAGGTTGTCGGTGGCATATTCCATGTCTTCCACGGGGAACTCGGGTTCCATGTCATCGGGAAAGATGTCGCGAGGTCTCCATTTGGCTTGGCGTTGTAATTGCCGGATTTGTCTACTCATGAGTTGGGGGTTTGCTTTGGCCATCTCCTTTTGGTGATTTCCTTTCAAGGTGCGTAATCTCCGTGCATTGCATTCGGCGAGAGTACGGATTTCCCTTTGATGTAACCGCTTTGGGCCTTCTGAAGCTCGGGCTTTTTCTTGTTGTTCACATGGATGGTTGTCTCGGACGCCAATTCAGATGTGGGCTCCTTGGTCGATGTTTCCAATGGACAAGGCCGCAAAGGACTTTAGCATATTAAACCTCAAGGTGAAATTATAACCGGGATTTGAAAAGAATGCTTCGTTAGCGGATTGACCTTTTAGGAAAACATGATCTTTTATTTTGAGAAAACTTGATCTCCATCTTTTTTTTTAAGACACGTTTTCATTTCGAGTGAAAGACTCACACACACTTTACACGAACTTTCGACAAGGAAGTAATAATAATAATCTTATTAAGAAACTGACAATGTATTCAAGAATGGTCACCACATGACATCAACCGGGGAGTCAAGACTCTAACTAAACCTAACAGGCATCTTTTCTTTTCTTAAGGGCTTATCACACATCCTAACAATGGACTTTGACTCTTCCTAAGGGGAGGTTGATGGAAGGGGTTTTGAAACTTCATCCTCTGTTATGCCAACAACGGCACCATTCATTTCCCAATCCGAGGTATTTAGCCTTTCAGACATTTTCTGTGCCACTGATCCTTTCCAAACGCCTTCCGTCATTTCGGCTTTGCTGATTTTAGGAACCACCACCTTGGACATTGATTTTGTCAACTTCCCAAAACAAGCTCTCCCACTTCATCAATCATGAGCTCATTTTTCTTGGGGCAGACACCGCTCCATTTTTCCTTCACATCAATCACCAGAGTTCTGAACTCGGGGAAGGTCACGAGATTAGATTCCACGAATTCGAGCATGTTGACACTCGGGTCATTGGCTGTATCGGGGGTGTGGGGGCGTTCAAGATTTCCATCCTCAATCAGACCTAGAATGATACGTTTCACAACACAGCACTCATCGGTATTGTGCCCATGGCAATTGTGGAAGGCACACCTTTTGTTAACATCGAGGTACCTCTCAGGTTTTTGGGTTGGAAGTTGACAAGAGGCTTTGCGAGCCCTAGCTTAACCAGTCCCTCAAATACCTTGCTTATGGGCATTCCGAAATCCTCAAACCTTATGGAGTGGGGTTTGGATTTTCCTTTATCTTTGACCGAAGTGTGGTGGTGATGAGAATTACCGTCACTCGAGACAAGGGTCTTCTCATATTCCATTTGCTTTCTCTTTCCCAATAACCCACCTGACTGAGGTGCAACATGAGGAATCTGTGGAGGTGCGGGGGCATAGGCGTACTCATAACCTTGGTTGCTCACAGGAATATACATTGGAGGCATGCAAGGAGCTTGTGGTCCAAAAGGTCTTGGATTGTAGAGCTGATACGGGTCATCATGGAATCCAATGGTTGGTTGAGTACCCATGTATGGTGACTGAGTTCTTGGGATTCGGTTGGCGATCTCGAACCGGGAAGGGGTGTAATTAGGGAGATATCGTGGGAGTGATAGTTGAGGCATGGCCGGTGTGAATGGTGAGACATGGGTATTTTGAGTGTATTGTATTCGGGGATTTATGGGAGGTAACCAATAGGGAATGTTGGATCCGGGGTGAGGCAGAGTGCAGGGAGCTTGAGTAGGAGGTAAGCTTGGAGTGGGAGGTGAGCTTTGAGTGGGAGGTAAGCTTTGAGTGATGGTATGTTGAGATAGATAATGGGGGGATTTGATGTTTTCGCAAGGTTGAGGGGGCGGGGTTTGGTTGCGATTTGGAGGCTGGGTGATTTCGACCTCTTCCTCATGGTCAGCAACCTCAATGAAGGACCCATCGGTTTGAAACAAAATCTTAACACCTTTCTGTCCCATTGACTCGACAAACTGATCCCGTGCCTTTTTGTGGCGTTTCATGGTAATCTCTTCCCGAGCCCTGGAGGCTTCTAATGCTTGGAGAAACTCTTCTTTGGTTGGACTGTTCTGGTTATCTGCGGAATCACTCTCCCAACTACTTTCCTCTGAACTGGTCATTCCAAGGTACTGAAGTAGAGAAGTTGTAGCGACTGGGGAACTATCAGACTCCGTGCTAACCAGGCGGTGACACGGTGCTCTTTTCCACTTCATTCTTGATGCGGTGGGAAAAAAGGGTAGTTTAGACTCGGGTAAACATTGGGTGAATGCTTGGGCTAGAGGATATTTTGAGATATTTGACCGGGCCGAAGTTGCCTACGCTCCCCTCAATATGAGAGAGGGGGTCCCACGCAATGAGAGGCTCAGGTCACCGTAGTTCGAATGGGTTTAGAATCTTAAAAGGGAAAGACGATCATGACTAACTTCTTAGAGGGTAACCGGAACCCATCCAAGGACTTGACTGGCTTTCTAGGGGACTATTCCTATAATTTAATGGGGATCTTTGCGGGAACCTAGGGGACAACTGCCTAGGGTTTCAACATGAATTTAACGGGGGACCTAGGGGACAACTCCCTAGGGTTTCAACTGAATCTCAACGGGGACCTAGGGACAACTGCCTAGGGTTTCAATGGGAATCTCAACGGGGACCTAGGGGACGACTGCCTAGGGTTTCAACGGGAATCTCAACGGGGACCTAGGGGACGACTGCCTAGGGTTTCAACGGGAATCTCAACGGGGACCTAGGGGACGACGCCTAGGGGTTTAACGGAGGTCTTGGAGGATAACATGGATCCTTCCAAAGGCTTAATGGGACTTAACGGAGGTCTTGGAGGATAACATGGATCCTTCCAAAGACTTAACGGGACTTAACGGAGGTCTTGAAGGATAACATGGATCCTTCCAAAGACTTAACGGGACTTAACGGAGGTCTTGAAGGATAACATGGATCCTTCCAAAGACTTAACGGGACTTAACGGAGGTCTTGAAGGATAACATGGATCCTTCCAAAGACTTAACGGGACTTAACGGAGGTCTTGGAGGATAACATGGATCCTTCCAAAGACTTAACGGGACTTAACGAAGATCTTGAAGACAAGAACAAAAACGGGGTCAAAATTATGCAATGTGAAATTATTTATTCATTCATGTTTACTTAAAACACATTTTTATTCCTAAATCGTTGGAAAAGATTTATCTTCTTTTTCGCAACTATTCTCAATCCTGGATCAGTGAAGGCCATCACTACGCCTATAGACCCCTCGTTTTTCACCTGTATTGCACACTCCCAAGGACGGACTATCCCGGGCGAGGGTCCTATAGGGCAAGCGGCTTCCACCGACCAAAAGAAACGAACCTAGGGTCTAAGTCGCAAGGTTCCCAATACACGGGTCATCCTAATCATGATTAAGCCCCAGTCGGGATCGAGACTTTTTTCCGAAGGCTACACCGAAGGCTGCACCGATATTCCGACATGACCCCACTTTAAATGGGGTGTCTCAATCCTTGACCATGGGCTTAAGCATGATTAAAATGACTAGCACATTAGGGCTTAAGGACACGGTGTTACCCTATCCTTAGCACATGACCTTCACTAATTGTGGTCATCATTAACACACGAGTTAAAGGCTGGTTAGGCCACGCTTGCATTACATCAAGGAGTCACAACTCGAGCGTTAACTTGGCCACAATTAACTTTGGACACGTATTAGGGACGTGGTAACGTAAACTAGACCAAAAACCAACCATAGTCACGGTATTTGTGTGTCACGGACATGTGTGGTTGACTCGGCTCGGAAGGGGAGGTGGAATGGACCCGTGCGCGCATCGAAAGGAACAAGAGCGCCCAACGAGCTGCATCGTGGCATCCATCCCGGGTTTAAAGGGAATTTGGAACGTGCAAGGTCAAGTGCGCGTCGTGTGAAGCCATTCTATGTTCCCTTTTGAGTCAATAATAGAGATTTTCGGTCCGTCTTAATACCATGAGCAATATATGAGCAAGTATGAACAAGTATAATGAACAAGTAAATAAACAAGTGTATTAACAAACAAGAATCAAAGCTTTGTACATGGAGAAAGCTATGCACAACCAAAGGTTTTTGAAACTGAAATCTTTACAACAAGAACAACAACCTTTTGGAAAACATTTGTACAAAAAAGGTTGTGCACAACAAGAAAGTTTGAAGACCAAACATTTTTTGAAAACGGGTTATGCACAAGGAGGTTTTGAAAACCCAATTTTGTGTCCAAAAAAATTGCACATAACCAAACTTTGAAAATCCATTTTTTGGCTAAAAGAAAGAAGGTAAATGTGCACAAGTAAGGTTGTAAATCGGAAACTGGACCAGAAGAGGCAAGGGGACCATCAGAATGTTTCTGCCCTGCACAAAATTGTTAACTTGAAACATTCTGTGGGCCCGGACAAACTAGCCGTACGGCTAGATCAAGAGATTCATCATTTTTTGCAAATTCCCAGCTTCTGATCATCAAGCCCCGGTTTATTGCATTTCCAGAACAGTCTTATTCACAGAAGTTAAAATAGAAACATAAAATACACACAAAACATGCACAAAGTCAACTAACGGGGACGGGAGTTTACCCACACAAAAGTGCCTCCAAATCCTCTAAAAAGAGGTATGCAAGAACCTTATTCCCCAGCAGAGTCGCCACTGTAAGGATCCCGCCCCGCGCGAAAACGCGATGAGTATAGGGCGAAACGCCAAACACGGGAAACAGCCAAATTTAACGGAGTCGCCACATTTGTTAACTTTTGACCCAACAAATGAAAATGGTTAGAGATTTATGAGTTCGGAGGTCAGGTTACGACTTGGGAAGAGTTTCACATCACCCAAGTCGCCTCGGACAAAGCCGAGTCTCCCTAAGTTTGTTAACCAAAATGTGCAAGTGTGTGTGTGTGTGTTTGAAAATGGGAGAAACTGACCTGTTGACAAAACCAGTTAAAAACTTAACAAAAGGGGTTACTTTGCAAATAGTTAAACAGAAAATGGGCAAAACTGGAAAAAAGTGCTCCCTGTCCAAACTAGCCGTATGGATGGTTTAAACCATCCGTACGGCTCGTTTGGCCGTCCCGGGGTTTTTTACAGATTCATTAGAAAACTGTCCAGTTTCAGGCAAAACAGAGTGTTCTTGCTGACACTGGACTGAAATGATTATTTTTCAGTTTTTTTCTTTAACCAAAACATGGATTAAATCATACCTATGTCATTGATCACTAGTTGGACATCAAAAACAAAGGTTTTGGGTGTGATCAAGACAATCATTGGGAAAATTTTGAGAAAAGTTGATGAACATGCCCTTTGGGCAAAATGGCCATTTGATGAGTAAAGATTGAAACTTTACCATCAAAATGGACTTATTGTGCAAGATTACACCTTTAGGGACAAAAATATAACATAAAGATTGGATCTTTATGTCTCATAATTGGTTATTTTATGGCTAAGTCATGTTTGGGATGATAAAGATTAAAACTTTATCACCCAATCATGTCTCATGGCCAAACAAGAACAAAATCAACATGAAATTTAACAAACCATGATCATCCTTAGGTTTTATCCCATAATCACACACTAGGCATGAAGGGAACCTTGAATCACCTCATAATTTGGTTCCAATATACATATATAATCATAATATATAGCTTGAGAAGACAAGACTTGTATAATAAATATATATATATAGTGCTTGAAATGGACAAGTCTTGCAAGAATATAAATTTGCTTGAGAGGACAAGTCTTACAAGAATATAAACAAGAACAAGTAATATGATTAACAAAGATAAATAGAGTTGAGATGAAGATGAAGATGACAATAGGATAAAGATTCAACCTTTAAGCAAGATTGGGATAAATCATTAATTGATTGACCCAAGTTTGCTTCTTTTTTCACTTAGAGATCATAGACTCCAAGATTTTCACTTAAACATGGATGGATCATTGTGTATTTTTGATTAAATGGGACTAAATATGAGAGGGATGCTACTCTTGGTAGTTCTTCACCATCATCTAAAGTAAGCCACAATCTTTCACAAAGACCAACACTTAATTTTGTAGAGAGAGAACAATTTTAGGGAGTAACTTTACTTGAGAATTCTTGTCCAAATGAGAGAGGATGACCTCTCTATTTATAGGGGGAATTGGGTCTTGATTTGCTTATTGGATCATTTTTGTGCACAATAATGGGCTAGAAATTGGGTCATCTTGGTGGGCTTTGGCTAGGCAAGGGAATTGGTTGGGCTAGGCACAAGGTGAGGGAGTAATGGGCTTCGGCCAAGGGACAAGAGAAGGGGGTAGGTGAGCGACACAAGTGGACTTATGACACCCAAACCATCCGTACGGATTGGGATTTCCGTGCCTAAACCATCCGTACGGCACACACTGGCGAGTTTTCGGATTTTTCCATTTTTATTCCAAATTGGTCCTAAAGTTTTTGTTTATTCCCAAATACCCCTTAGCTATAATTTGATAATTTTAAGGATAGTGATCCGGATCGGGGTACTTATACTAGCTGAGTTCTAATCACAGTTTTCAAACCTTTCACAAACCTTGTAGCCTTCCTCTCCTCAGTTGCCACTAAGTGAGTACAATACCTGGACAACTCTGGAAACTTAGCTGAGTACTGAGCGACTGACATAGAACCTTGCTCCAAGCTAAGAAATTCCATCTCCTTCCTGTCTTGATCTACTCGGGGAATAAAGTGTTCTTTAAACTTGCCCAGAAAATTCTCCAAGTGTAAGTACATGAGTCTCATCCCATTTTGTTTTCAAAGCTTTCCACAATGCTCGGCAGCTCCATTCAACTTATAAGTAGCAAACCTGACTTGATCTTCCTCAGAACATCTCAAAGCATCAAAGATCTTTTCCATTGATTCAATCCACCTTTCAGTCTTAGATACATCAGGCTCTCCATCATACTCCATAGGCTTCTGTTAGGCCCAATTGGTAGGAAAATAGGCTAGAGGGGGGGTGAATAGCCTAATTAAAACTTTCAAAGAAACACTTTTATAAATGCAAAGTCACTTATCAGATTGCAAACTATTATCAGTAAGCGCAGCGGAGAAGATATGACTTGTTTTAACTCACACAAATCAGTTTATAAAAAGGTTTTGAGAGCTTGGTTTAAACACAAAGTAGTTCTAAAAGTTCAATGCAGTTTCAAGAGATTGTTCAATGGAAAGATGATGAGTCAGCAAGAACAGCAATGATTTGCCGGTGATAGAGTTCCAACGGCAAGGACAGTAAGTAACAGAGGACACAGGAGATTGGAGAGGTTCACAGTGTAAATACTGCTACGTCCTCTACCAAGTTTGGTCAGAACTTGGATTTGGGTAAGAGCACTATTAAATATCCCTAGTCTATTACAAGAGCGGCTTTGCCGGATACAAAGACTAAATTCTAGAGATAGTTTAATGAATCGTAAAGCAAATATCTGACCAAGTGTATTTGAGCGGCAAGTTCAAAAGAACTTATCTCACTCAGGTGGGTGTGTGAAAACTCAGACAACGTATTCCTTAAAATAATCTAGTTCGGGAATACTAACAGTGTTGTAGAGTTTGTGCACAAGTGTATGTCCTATTAAAGATCTAATGATTATGGACAAGGAATGTTTGAGCTTCAATGAATGCTGCAAAAACCAACTCTCTTCAATGCACTAAAATCACCAACCTTCTTCAATGCACTGAGTCCTCTATATATAGGAGGAGTAATGTCTAGCTTGTTGAAGAAGGATAACATTTGAATTTCCAGCTGGGTAGGTGAGGAGCATTTAATGCAAGTATCCTTGGCATTAATGGCGAAGATACGCGTGCCTTAAAAGTCTGATGGGTAAAGACCCCTTTGTCTCAACCGGGTTACCTGCAAAAGCAAGTAGAGACAGAGTATAGCTAAAAGTAGCTATGTGTCAGACGGCGTAGAAATCATTACAGAGAAGGTAAACTACTTATAATAAAACAGTAATAGAGACAATCAGCAAGGTGACTTTAATGAAATTATGTCACCTGACTGACAGCGTAGACTGTCTATTATATCGCATGTGTTGATCGGCAACTTGTGTATCAAGTTGATCGGCATAGGTTGATCGGCAACTTTGTTAACTGATCTGTTGATTTGCTTCCTCTTGCTGGTTTGTTCTTGTTGAAGAGT